>CM033690.1:52228315-52828315 GCA_019514585.1 Dendrobium officinale | reverse complement strand
ATAGTTACCAAATTTATGCAATCTAATTTAGGAAGGAATGAATGTCATGTGGAGACGGTGGAGGTTGGATGTGTCTAATTTAATTTGGAGGGATTAATGACTCATCTCCTTGCAATTCAAATTTGAATTTGAATTGGAGAGTTAAAACCTTTCAAATATGGATCAAACCCAATTAGGAAAGAAATTTGAAATCCTAATGGTCATGGATTTTCCTTCTCGACTTTGCCAACCCAAATTAGGAAAGGGGGAGGGTAAAGGGGAAGGGGAGATTCACGGGTGGATGGGGGGAGATCCGGCGGCAAGGGTGGAGGATGAAGACGATGGAAAAAATAATTAAAGAAAAGATAAAAACAAGAGAAAGAAAAAGAACCGCGAGCCTTGGACTCTTCCAAAGACTGACGGGTGATTCTTTGCCCTTCTCCAAGGGACTTTAATTCACAAGCCCGGACCCATCCTGCGGCTGGTGAAACTCTCGATTTCTCTCATAGAAATCTCACTCTCGTCCTTTCTCAAGAAGAACACAAGTGTGGAAAACACAAAATTTTCATATCAAATTAACCATCCATTACAATAGCTTAAGGCCCTTATTTATAGGCCCCAATATGAGAAAAATCAAAAATTACAAAATTGCCCCTTGGGCCACCACACTCAAATAAACTAACCTAGGGGTGATGAATCTGATGAGGAGCAGATTGATCCCCAGTTGGAGGTAACCGAGGTCTCCCTCAATTCTGTGATGGGATTTACTCCTAGCCATACGATGAAGGTGAAGGGGAAGATCCTTGGGAGGGAGGTAGTGGTTCTGATTGACAGTGGGGCAACCCACAATTTCATATCTACCCAGGTGGCGGAGGAGCTAGGGATGGGCCAACCATCAAAAGTTATTGTGACTTATGTTTGTAGCCATGCCTCTTTAATTTCTTCAATGATTTTTTTTCCAAGTGTTCAATTCCCGTATCCAATCTTTAAATTCACATATGTATAGAGGTTTAAAGCCTCAATTATAGGAACCCATAGAATAAAATTTGATGGAGAAGTTGCCATGTTGAAAGGAATTGTATCATCCAAGAAGAATTTTATTATTCAATTCATAACACCATATGGAATAGCCACAACCAATTCATTACCAAAACTCCGAAAGCTACATTATCGCTAATCTTGAATGTAAGCCACCACATTGCCACAATGCTAAGTCCACCAGACACCAAAATTTTATAATAAAAGCATAGTCTAAAGCATAGTTTTTGCTGCTGATCAGCATAAAACCATTATTTTAAACTTCAAACCAAAATTAAAACACAAAAAGGCACTTAACATTTGTCAGGGCCTTGTGGAGACACTTGCAATTCATCTTGATTGCCTTCTTCGTTTACCAGGCCAAATATTTCCACATGGACATCATTAAGCTTGGCACCTACAAAAAGAAAAAATTATTAACATATGTTGAAATACCTATTTAAAATTATTCTACATAATCATCAATTTAACATTTCGTTGGTTGAGTATTGTTATCCCTGCCAGCATGGGTTTCTCTTAAAGCTTCTCTTCCAACTTATCATAGTCAGGTTCTCCTCTCTGATTTTTTTCCACCATAAAAAATTCTGTTTTATAAATACATTCATGATCAACAGGTACCGTAAGGCCTCTTGCTGTTGGCATGTAGCATTTGTTTATTTTTTTTTGAATTTTTTGCTGTATTTGTTTGGGAAATCAAGACGTGCAATTTTCTGTCCTATGAACAAAATTTTATAGTTTGAATTGTTTCTAATCACGCTTTATTGTTGTTATTTTATTTATTATGATCGATGCTGTAACTTTGTATTAAGAACAGATGGTTTAAGTTTGTTGATGATTTTTTTTTAAAGACCATTTTGACTGTTTTGCACATTGCTTATACATTTACAAAATTCTAATGAAATAATAAATATTGCACTGAGCTTAATTGAAGCACCGAATTCTTTGAGTTTTAAAGAAATAATTTTTTTGCATTTTGCTTTCAAAGCTTCAAGCTTAGTAAAAAATTCAAATTTAAGTGGATTGTTTTGTTTGTTATTTGTGAAATTATGGAGTCATTTGATGTATTCTTTTTGTCAATGCCTTTTGACATACGTTTTCTTTCATTTGAAGTTTGAGACCTATTGGGATAAATTGACATAATTAATTATTTCTTGGTTTTCCTTTCAGAATGTCTTCTTTATAGGGTTTCGTAATGCAACTATATACTTTAATGCACAAAATAATTTACATAAAATCAAAATTCATTGTTTAGTTTTCATTACTTTAAATAAATTTTCATCTCGTTTAATGAAAATAGAAAATATAATAATAATTTGATGGTCATCTAATAAAAATTTAGAATCAAGACATTATGCTTTTATCAAAATTCATGCCACTATTGAAAAAAATCTTGGATGAAATTTGACCAAATTTGCTCCTGCAAGTGGTCCAGTTACTTATGATATAATAGGAGAATAACCAAGAAATAAATCAGCAAAATAGCAACTTAGGACTTATGCTGATGCAAGGAGATTTTATATAATCCTTTGTCTAATATATTCATGAAATTTCTAACATTCAAGTGTTCGTCCCAATATGTGTGGGACTTTATATTATCTATTTTCTCTTGCAATGAATTTCTCAAACATTCCTGTTTGAAACCTTTTATGGAAAAGGTTTAGATAAGCGTCAACAAAGTTGAAATTCTCTCATATTAGCAAATAGCTTCAAATTGTCAGTACTCATAAGTTTCTAGTGAATGCATTCATGTAAATCGTGCTAATGACTAATGAATGATGGAATACGATATGATGCAAGTTATGAATATGCTAAAATGTTAATATATTTTGTAATGAATTCAAATGAAGACCTTATAATTAATTCATAGAGGGGAAGTCAATGAAGAAACTTAAAAATAAATAAACCACATTATATAGATGGATAGCCCTTATAGGGATAGTAACCCAAATGACCTAAATATTGGATTTAGTTTTGATCGAGCACATTTAGATTTGACATGATAGATGGGTTTTTAAATTTCTAGTTTCCTTTAAGGTGATCATTATTATTAAATCTTTTAAAATATTATCACAATTTAACTCTATTTATCAAATTTTTTAAAAATAAATTTTTGAATCAAGAAATCAAGTGTTGAAAAAATAGTAATTTTAATGCGATCTTTCAATCTTAGAAATAATATTAGCAGATAATGTCTCAAGAATTATTTTATCAGTTTATTAAATTGGCTCATCAACTACAGTAGACAAAAATTTTCAAGTTCTTGTCATGGAATATATTCAATTTATAATAGAAGATTCAATTTTGATAGAATTTCATGTTCTATTTTATTTCAACTCAAAATTTTGTTCTTTTTCAAGTGTAGTTTTAGGGTTAGAGAAATGTTCTGTTATAGGTGCAAGTTCAGATTCCTTAAAATCTGATGTTGAATCATATTGCTACTAAAGATATTGTTCAGCTTCTAATTCATCATTAAAAGAATGTTACTGAAATGCAATTTCTTCAATAAGATCAAATTTGACCATGCATGATTCTGGTGTTGATGTAGGTTTTATAGGTTTTAGAGGAAATATTAATCATAGTCAGTGTAATGAATTATAGCATAATGCATCTTTAATTTAGTTGCTTAATTTTTTTAATAAAATAGATAATGATAAGATAATAGTATAAAAGCAAATTTTATTCGACTGCAAAACCTTTAACTGGTATAATATTTAAATGCGCAATACGCTTTTCTTGAATTGATCATGCAACTAGCCTCTCTAATCATTGAATGCAAAGTATTATTTCAATTTTTTTTATTCATATCAGCTTACATAGATTTAGCTACAGTACTTCATTGCAAATATTGAGCATGCCTATTATTTTTGTTGTTGCAAATTTAACTCTTGGATCATACATTGTAACATCCAAACTCATTCAAGTTATCGATCAAATTTAAAAAAAAAATTCAATGTTTTATTTTCGATTAAATGTTAAAATATAATCACCAACTCTTGATAGCCATGCTATAATTGTCTAGAATCATAGCTGATCACATCTCATTTACATTGCTTTTTGTTTTCATTTTTTTGATTGACTCAATTTTATGTCATATTTTAATTTGACATCATGATGCAACTATTGGTTTTGGTACATATTCTTTTGCAGGACATCCTTTTATCTAATGTTTGCTAATATCACTTTATGATTTAATGCATGAAAACATACAAACAAAATAGAAATTTGTAGTTCAAGAGCCATTGCTTTAAACCAATATCTATATCTTTTGATGAAAATTTACAAAAACAAAAATTCATGTAAACAACAATTTAATGTTTCCAAATGAACTTTTACATGGCATTTAGAATCAAAGAAAATCATACGTCCACTACAAATCACTCACATATTGACTAATGTTTAAAGATATAGAATAGGACAATAATTTTCATGTTGTTACAAGGATATATAGTTATTTGAAGGTTGGTGGTTATTAATTATATCACACTAAAAAGATTCGCATCCAACCGACAATTGAATGCAAAAAAAAAAAAAACTCAAAATGAATATAAGTGAACCATGTTTGGCATGACTTAGATATCCCTGATTATAACCACAAGATTTTTTTTCCTTAATTTTCAATCAGATGGAGTTTGCTTTTTGAAGAAAAAACTAAAGCTTTATTGTTACTGATGCAATTAATTGTAGAAAAGAATCACAGGAATTTGCAAAAGGCCCGAAGAATGATATTGCATAATACAATGTGGATGTGGCTTCCAATAGATATAACAACCAAGCACTGAAGGAGCCACATATCCCTCATTGCTATATTAATGAATCAATAGGGTTGATTCACGGCTCAATTCAAGGTCCAACAACTACTGCTAGTAATCTTGTTGCATCCCAAATTAAGGCCTAAAATAGCATTGAAAAGTGGTTGAATTATCATAGAAGTATAGAACCAATGATAAGAAAAATAGAGAACTAATGGCTGAATTAAAACAAATTAGTGGGTAGAAATTTGAATATTTGAGAACACAACCTATTCTCATTGTTATCATCATAGACATGATTACAAAAAGAAAATTAAAAATTGCAATTTAAAAAATAAAATAAAATCAACTAATGTAAAATTAAAGCTTAAAATGCAAATTCGCTTTCCACAATGCATTTCTTAATAAAAAACCCGCCTTAGCACAAATTTTAAAAAATGCTATGAGGTTTACGCCTCAGTGTGGCTGAGGCATGCCTTGAGGTGCTCCTTTGCGCCATTTATGAGGTGTAAGGCTAAAAGCTATTGGTTTAGATGCTTTAATTTATAAATTAATGTATAAAATAAATCCTATTTTGTTATTTCTTTACACTTGAATCTTAAGCAAACAAACCAGGATTTGAAACCGCACACACCTTCCTCAATTCTCAGTTGCATACTACACACACTCGATGTCGCTTGTCGCAACTACAAGTGTGGATAAGAGAAGAGAGGAAGTAACTCGCTATCACCTAAACCTTAAACAAACAAAATAGATAATCAAAATTGCATGCACCTCATCAACTCTGTGGTGCATGCAGCACTCACACCCGATGCCACCCACACTCGACGCCATTAGCATTCACAGCTGCAACTGAGGATAAGGTATGAGAGAAAGCAACTCATTATAGTGATGATTCTAATGAAACCACTACTTGATGAGAGTGAGAGAGACTTTTGAATTCATAGATTATAATCTTAGTGAGTTAAACTACTTGTTTATTGTGAATCGATTGTGGAAATTTTACTTTGATATTTTACTTAGATGTTAACATGTTACTTATTATTTCTCTTTTTTTTTATTAATTTAATGATCTAGTGTTAAGGCTTACATCACAAAACACCTTAAGCTTTATGCCTTGCCTCATAGATATTGCCTGAACACCTGATTGCACAATTTCAAACTTTGCCTCAATGCTCATTTCTTATGTTATTGACTAAAATAAACTTCAAAATTTGCATCACTTTTGAAGATAGGTAGCAAATGTCTAGTTTTGAGAGTCCTTAACTATACAGGATCTCAAAAAAAAAAAAAAAGGAGAAATTGCTTACCTTCAATCGATTATGGTTCTAAATTTAGATGTCTTTTTTTGTAATCATAATCATCATTAGCTACAACCTTCTCTTAGTTACTTTTTGAACTTCTATTCTTTGCTTCTTTATACTTGAAGAGTCTGTGTGTCCTTTATCACTATCCAAATCCCCTTTTTAGATAATTAGATGAATTCATGTATTTTGAAATTATTTAAGTTATGTTATTTGATAGTTATGTAGATTCCTTCGAAATTATATTATCAAAGTTATTGTTTATTCAATGTTCATTTGGGTTGTAATCATTTTCATTATCAGTCTTATTCCAACTAATTGTGGTTTGCTTTATGAAATCCCATTTTTTTCATTTATTCCTATTGTGTCCTGAATGAGTTTAGATCTATTCTTTTAATGAATGCATTTTTTTCTCTTTCCTTAATGTACATCTTCAAACCCCTTGAGACTATTTTCATCTATTTTATATTCGATTAATGTCAATCTAATCATTAATATAATATTATTATTCATTAATTTATTCTTCTTAGTTTTATCACACATTTATCTTAACATTCTTATTTTTTTCTTGCTCAACATAGTGATCAATGATTTTCTTAGACAACACTTAGATTCATACAACAACTTCATCGAACCTAATTAGTACTTTATAATATTTTATCCTTCGGTCTTCTTGATATTCTCGTATCAGAAAATATTCTAACCACTTAGCTTTAACCCAAAAAGTCATATTCTTATATGTCTTGATTCTTCTCTATAATAGATCCAAATTGCTTAAACTTTTCTTGTGCCAATATCATTTTATCTTTCAATAAGATTATCTGATTATTGCTAATATCACAACAACTAAAATTGCAAATACTCAACTTTTGTTCTATTCATTATGATTTATTTTATCTTCTAAATATTTTCTTTAAGTTCTAACGTTTTATTTATTATAGTAGATACCTCACCTATTAGAATTGTGTTATCTTTACAATGAATACGTCATGAGACCACTTTTAATATCCATTGCATCTTAATAAACTTTAGAGGAATGTATTGACTTTGTTTATTCTAGATTTATTTTTGTTGTAATTAGAAAATGTTAACGACTCCATAACTACTTTTAATACTAATTGGTATTTCATCATATCTATCTTTATTGAGGTCAACACACCTTTGATGTATGCCTTTTTTCTTTGATGTTCGCCAAATAAGTTCTCTTAGCACTAGGTCATATTTTTCTCAAGATTGATTAAACCATATGAAGATTCTTTATCTGTGCTATGTAGTTTTTCATTAGTTGTTATGGCACAAAATTGATGTTATTTTCTGTAAGTATGTGTCTTGTTATTTTATCTCCTAGCTTTATAATGGGACTCGTAAGTTTTAGTTCTTCTATAATTTATAGTATATTATTCATTATTCTTAAAAATTGCTTAATCTTT
Organism: Dendrobium officinale; assembly: GCA_019514585.1. Classification (NCBI taxonomy): domain Eukaryota; kingdom Viridiplantae; phylum Streptophyta; class Magnoliopsida; order Asparagales; family Orchidaceae; genus Dendrobium; species Dendrobium officinale. The sequence goes on along the minus strand of CM033690.1, from coordinate 52,820,815 downwards.
AAACATTTGACGTCTTTTAGTTTTTTAAATTTCGTTGAATGTTTATAAATCAAACCATCGCAATAACCCCTCATATTATTCCCATCTAAAGATATCGCATTTGGACCTAAAATTTATATTTATTATATCTTTTTAGAGCTAAATCTACTTCACTTTTTAGGTCAATATCTAATGTAAAATTTTTTTTCTTACTATGCTCTTCTAAAACAATGTCTTCCTTAAAACTCTCATTTAATAAGTCCTTAAAGCTGTAGTTCCATCCTTTTTGATCTTTTTTATCTATAACTAAGATCCTATTTTCTTTGCTTTTAATGTATCTAAATTTATCAAAATCTTGAATTCTTTTCCTTTTTTGAATTATTATTTTGAAAAATCTTCATTCTGTTTAATGCCCAACCTATAATGCTTCATCAAATGCTGTAGCTTGTGCTTCACTCACCAAACATTTGTCGAAACTTTTAGCTGTCTTGAAATCATTATAAGTCGCAATTGTATTTAATCATTGCCACTCTCTGAAAACATTGTTTTTTTTTTTCTTAACATATTTTTGACCCCTTCACTCCGTTCTCTTGACTTCTTGTTAGTGTAAGATTTGTTCATGGACTCCTCTAAACTCATATGACAATCTTCTCAGTGGAACTACCCATTTTATACTGTCAGGTTTGGCTAAACTAAAGAGTTCTAATTTTCTTCTTGTTACAACCTTTCTTGAAATATTAATAACTTCTAGCCTATCAAACTCCATCACTTCATGGTAGCGATTTTTTTTTAATTGTTTTCTTCATACATCTAAGTAAAACTTTTTCTTGCAATCACTATATTTTTCGCTAAAGCATTTTTTACCGATTAAAAATGTCTATTTGTGATTTTGTTGTTCCACTTTTGAAAGAAATTAAAAGTTTTTCTTATTTTTTAAAGTATGTGTTTTCCATTCTGAAATCGCAAGTTATTATAAAATTGAGAATAACTTATCCCTTTGTTTTATAGCTCCAATTTTATTTCTCATGAATCATCTCTTAGTTCATTCTATTTAAATTAATATGTTCATTTAAGTAACCACCAATAAGCATTCTTTCTTCATCAAGTATACATTATTGTAGTTTCTATCTACCTCTTCCCAAATTTTTTTTTTTTATATCAAAGCTTTGAGGTTCATACACACTAACCAAATTTATAATGTCATAGATTATTTTCTTAATAGAAATCACCTTATCTCTAAGTCTAGTCATCTCAAGAATTTTTTCTTTCAAATCTATATCCACTATTATCCCAGTTCCAACTTCTATTATTAATCTTTCCAATATATAATAGCTTACCCCAATGTGCTCGAATTTTCTCCTTTCTATTTATTTTGTTATAGAAAAGCAATGCTTATTATTCTTTTAATGACTGTGTCCATCACTTCTCTTGTTTTTTTATTCAAATCCCAAATTTCATGTGGTAAATATAATCTTAGTTTTAGACGTAGTCAAATATTACTTATTTTTTATCACAACTGGTTTAGGTTGTGGTCTGTTGTTTGTGATGAAATTTCAACCAGTCCTTCCCCACAGTTTACCACAAATGCATTTAAGGCTTAAGCTACAGTGTTTTACTTATAGGTAACATCAGCAAGTACTTGCCTGATTCACGCCATAAATGGATTTTGTCGCAGCTCATTCGAGCACCATTAAAATTCAGATTCAGATTAATTTCATTAGTTTGGCATTAATTTTATGATTTGTCATCGACCTATTATCAACTCTCCGCCTTCATCATTCAATGGTGGTTTTGGCATTTGGTTTATAAAATAAAGAAATATTCATTTGAAATGCTTTTTCCCGTAGCAACAATGAATTTTTTAGTAAAGGCATCTCATGCTTAAACCACTTTGCCTATACTCTTCTCATTTTTAACTCCATAATTGCCTCATTTTAAAGCTATTCTTTTGCACTTGTATGCAGGGTTCAGATTTCCGGACTCAATTTCAAATTGGAAACAATGCCTTTTATGGTGGCAACTATATACAGGTAAAATACAACCACAATATAACACGGACCTAACCTTGTTATAAACTCTTTCTTTGAGAGCATTATTGTATGCACTTTGGCATTAATTTTAGAACCATGTTAATATATATCTTAGATCCTCAATTAGAACACTTATGTGACTGTGATTTCTTTGATGGGATTGAGTTCTTGTTTTCTATCCTTAGAATAATGCACCTGTCCTTTTTTCTGAATCAAAGTATTGAATTTTTTTGAATGCGATTGCTTTTGAATTTTTTTTGGATTTAAGGATCTTTATTAGTATTCTTGGCTTGTTTGATGATATGCACTCAAGACAGTTGCAGTGAAAGCCTTCTTAAATATAAGGTATTCATTCTATGGTGTTTTTCTATTGCATTTAATTAATGGTTTGTAATATGAGGTTATAGTGGACTTCTGAAAATTTCCTCCTTTTTGGGATCCGCTTTAATTAAGTTTACCATTTTTAAGGGATTCCTTTTTTATAAATTATTTTTTCTTCACTTATTTTGAATATGAAAAATGAAAATCTCATTTTTTTAGTTCTTCTAAATGATTTTGAAGGTATTTGTAAAATTTAAAATTCATATTGATTTCTAAGTAGATCCAACTAAATGATGAAATCCAATAAACTTAGCAAAATTTTAAAATATGTTTTCTAATTTCAAGTAATGAAAAGAGACTTTAGACTCTTTCAAATGATATGGTACTTAATGTGCATTTGTATGTTAAATTTAGGCCTAATTTCTTGGTTTTGATTCTTAAATCAAATGTATTAAACTGAATTACTTGTATTTCTAACTTCTCATATGCTCCACCAAGTAGTCGCTCATCACTTAAGGGAGAGAAATTATGAGGAAACTGGAATATGTGAATAAAAAACTATAATATGATTCTTGTTGAGTTGACTTCACAAAAATAGTCTCTGCGTAGTGCCTTCGCTATAATAATACATTCCCTTTGTTTTTTGGTCCTTTATAAGGAGGTGTGACATGTGATAACTATTTGTGCTCGCACATGGCGGCTCAGAGATGTTAGGTCCACTTTACACAGGACATCCACCTATCCATTCCTTTTCTAATGGTTGTATGATGTTACGTCTTATATTTTCCCTCATTTGCCCACCAATGCGGTTCACTTTATCCATGTTCCTTTTCACCTTTGATTGATGTGCTAGAAATTGGTTAGGACACATTTGATGGAGTGAGCTATTTATCAGACAAAACTAAGTGACATTGGGCTTAGTCAATTCAGTTAGGCAAATCCATACTATTTGTGATATCCCAACATCGCTAAATCAATTTAGTCGGCCTAGTTGGGTTGGCCCAAAACTACAATAAGCCATATTTGAGATGCCAAGACAACTCTACCATTAGGTGTGTTATCATGACATCATGAATCCAATCAATTAGAAGTTAATCAGTTTGGCTCCTGCTTGTAGGACAAATAAACTTGATGGCTTAATCTTTTTTGCTCCACCATAATGCCTTATTTCGCATGCCTCATCGAATTCCTTCACTTTTAAATAAGCATTTTGAATTTTTCTTCGGTTGATTTGCTTGTACTAGTCGCATAGATTTTGAATGAAATCCAGGAGGAACCAGTGCTAATCCAAGTCATTTCCTGCTCTGTGAGGTATCTACCAATTTGCATTCCCCTCAATTGGTTAAATATCAATCATATTTTTAAGGGGGCACTAACATGATTAACTCCCAACATATATGCCCGGAGCTCTTGGATGCACCATATCAGGTTTATTCCTCAAACCTAAAAGATTCTATCTTTTCATCCATACGCCAACAATCATCATCTTCATTTAGTCCGACATCCTGAAGGCGTCATGTCACAGATTCAGGTATAAAATAATGACTACATTGTTGTTCTCTAACACAAATTATGATCCCTTCCATGCTATAATGTACCAACCATGTGCAGTTGTTCACACGCACCTCGCTCAACCTTCCTTGTGCCTATAAATTATCCATTCCTTAGCTTATTGTAGGAAGATTAGATGACTAAGATAAGAACTCAACCTCGGAATTCAATCCATTCCCTTCATAGAGAGAGATATAGCTTGTAAACAGAGTGATATAATCTCTCCACTTAATAATGAAGATTTTACTATCTTCCTTATGGTGGATGTAGGCAACAATGTCGAACCACTTAAAAATTCGTGTGTTGTCTTTTCTTCTCACTTTATGTTATTTACTATTCTCTCCTACCTCAGACTAACTTTCCATCAACAACTAAACATGCTAGAGTGCTAAACTCCCTTTGCATCCTTTCTTCTTCTTGGTTTTCTCCCTTTCTCAGTGAATAAATTAGACTTGGGTTAAATATTGTATGTTGGTCCTTCTACCCATTATCCACTATTCATCTATGGTGCTCCTTGATAAATCTCAACTATGTTCGAAAAACTTGATGGAAGAACATTTAAGTTTCTATAGCCATTTATCGCAACCAACTTGTTTAATGCCTTTAATAGCAATGCAGTAGAAGGTTCATCACATCTAGCTAAAACTTAAGTTACAATGTCACAGTTTTAAGAGCTCCCTTGGAAGATTTACCTCTTTATTCAAGCAGCTTTTCATCCTACTACCCTAACTCTAGTTGCAAGAGTCAATTTTGAAGCCCCGACTCTACCATAGAATGCTACTAACATGGCGCATGGCTTGTGTCTCCCTTGATGCCAACCCCTTTGTTGCACCCCAACACCATACATTTCTATGGTTGTTGATTGACTGGGATAACAACTTATGGAGGAACCCTCTTTCCACCACCTGCTCGATGGTTATGTGATTGATTCCTCCCTTTTTTTTTCCTTTGAGATCCTTAAAGAGTCATCGATGAAGCTCAAGCCATCCTTGCTAGATTAATACAAAGGGTTTAACGGCCCCATAGAACACTTGGAAAACTTCAATGGAACATTGGTCCTTGTGCTGGCCATTGAAAGTTTTCATTGTCCAATTTGTTGTTATCATGTTGAAGGCGATGGCATGGATTCACTTATCCTTTTGCCTGAGATCTCTTTGGTGAATTGCATCGCCAAATTTTTTGCTTTCAAGTGAGCCTTGAAATTTGTTAGGACGTCATTCAATATTTGGCAAGGGAAATTCTTTTAAGGGCTACACTACTTCACCTAATCAACTTAGGAGGTAACCATAGAACAAGCCATCTCAAAGTTGATTCTAACAGGTGGTCCTCCAACTCTCCTTTCAAATATTTGATTATGAAGAAACTTTGAGCAATAATCTCGAAAATGTTAGAGAGAATTGTGGCGGTCATCTCGTTAGAGCTGATCAAGATATAAAAGGTTGAAGAGATCATTCTCATTAATAGGCCTACCAAGGCAACTTCTATGGAGATTAAAATTGCCAATTGGACCCTTGTAGCTATAATGTTTGAGGCTAGGAGTCTCATCTATTCATTGATATCGACCCCAAGTAGGCATTGCTGGAATTCAGTCATGAGATTGATGAATTCTTTGCAACAATTCAAAAAAGGAGAATTTTTGTTGGTTGACACTGCTTCTTCATCTGCCAAGAAACTTAGATCATTTCAAGCTTTTGTCTTTACCACTACAAAAGTTCCCATACTGAGTTTGAAATGCATCTTTGAGAATTTTGCTTGATTTTGAGTTGATGGTATTTAAACCTCAACTTAATCTTAGAGAAAACCTTTGCACTCTGAAGTTGGTCTAAAATGTCATTGAAACTCGATAATGGGTACTTGTTCTTAACCATCACTTTATTTGAGCCCTAATAGTTTATGTAGATTCAAATTTCTCGTCTTTTTCCTCATGAACAATACTACCGCCCCCTATGGTGATACAATTGGTTGGGTGAAGCCCTTTTCTGACAAATATTTTAGTTTTCATTTCAATTTGTTCAACTCACTTCATTATAGGTGTCACCCTTTGAACTACATCAATCAAAGATAAAGTTCTTGTCGTGTGCCAACTCAAGGAGATTGGCTGGAAAGACATCGCATACTATCGGTATTCTTTCCATTCTTGTCAACCTTCCTGCCATGGTTATAGAAGTGCATAGGTAAGCTAGACAACCCTTTTCAACTAGTCGTGTGAACTTGAGTGTCGAGATGATCAGAGAGATTACATGTCTGTTCTTGTGAAAGAAAAATCTTAGTTCCCCTTGAAACCTAAACATTCCTTTCTCTGAAATAAATGGAGGAAAAATTTCTAGTTAATAAATCCATCTCTAAGATAATGCAAGATTCAATTAGAATTTACATACAGAAAGATAAATGCTTAGTCTTGAAGGCCATCTCTCATCAGCAATAGGACCATTAGATTGGACTCGAAAGGTTTTGCATTGACTTCTATAATTTAACACGGTGATTCAAGAATGAGTGCATAGAACCTGAATCTATCCATGTAATCAGGAGTCTATTGCCAAAATAGAAAGTATTTATCACCAATTTTGGCTTCTCCTAGTTGGTAAGTTGATACACGAGCTCAAGCCATTGGGGTTTCATGTGGGCTTGACCGGAGTAGTCACCCTGGATCCTCTATTGTTCCTCATTGGTGTTGCCATTACTCTTCTACAGCTACTTAACACTAAGTAATATATTTTTTTACATATTTCTTCTAACATGATATCCATGTTCAATGTAAGCTTAGATGATATGTCAGAACATGATCTTGACACATTTCAAGGAGTGGGTTGTTGGTCAAGCAAAACCCAACAACAGAGGACACCATGCTCTTGGTTGGATGCTTATAGTCGCCAGTCAATCTTGCTGACCTAGTCTTGTTGGCCGAAAGACTTCAATAAGCCACATCCAGGATGCTAGCTCTAATGGTGCCATAACAACTTGTCATCGGTTGAGTTATCTTGTCGGCCCGAATCCGATAAGATTGAAGCTGAACAGTCTGGATCTTGTCTGTTGGTCATCTTGACTCAGCAGCCTAAACATGTAAATAACTCTTTCTCATCAGATTTCACTCGATAAGATGGATGCCGAGTGAGTGAGCCCACCAAGACCATCTCATAATTCTTCAAAGCTGTCTTCTTACTATGTTTCTTGCTCGCTAGACCTGTCGGATCTCTTGAGATGGTCTTATTCCATAAGATTGGTTATAGGAAATGTTTTTAAGTAAAGTGTCTGATCCATACAAGTTTGAAAGGAAATATATAATTTTAATTAACCATCGAATGTCTTTTATATGTCTAGAGACCCTGCTTTTTACAATCCAATTAATCTTACAATTGATAGGTTCACAAAATCTGGCCTAAAATTTCAAAACAAGTTTTCATCCATGAACAGTATAAACAGCAATTTTTAAATAAATTATAGCCAAACAACAATTTTTTATTCCTCTATGGTGCCGCCCTGCAAGTACTAAAATTACAGGACAATAACGACTGTCCCTTCCACAGTGCGATCAGTACAAGCAATATTCAGAGGGGCTAGTGTTGATGCGTATATCAACCATATAAGGAAATGGAGCAGTGGCCTTGTTTACTTTCCCAATAAGAAAACATGAACAGCAGTCAGCAACCGAGCAGTACTCCACAGAGAACTGGATTCAAGCGGCTGAATTAAGAGCATACCAACGGGTGTACGGGAACCAGAGATCAACAACTGAAATAAAACAACACAAATTTTAGTGAACGCAACTCATTCCTTAAGATCTTCATCCTAGGCACGTTTTGCAACAACTTAGAAAAAGGAAAATAAAATTACTGTGAGTATATCTAAGCAGAATTTTTTATATCTTATGAGCATAGATTTTCAGATTTACAACACTGGACCATTGAATTTTGGCAGATCTCTAGTTACTTTCATGGGCATAAATGTTTTTCACTTTTGTGGTTACGATTGATTGATACATGATTTTAGTTTAGCTGAAATAACTTTCACAGGACTTTTGGTGTCATGCAATTATTATTGTGTAGCTTAATAGAAATTAATTTACTTTGGATTTTCTTGTACTTTGTACCCCCTTATTAGGATTCTCTTTCAGTTGTATGTGCAAGTTCTGAAAATTTCTTTGAGGTTGTTATGGCAGCAAAGCTTATTATTTTGTTGATTTCTTTTGTTTATATCATGTCAATCCTGCAGCACTGACCAAGTTGCTGAAATCTTCTGTAGAGTGTTACTCCAAATTTATCACTAGGTGGTGAAGTCTTTTGGCTTGGTCATCAGAGGAAGTCTGGCATTGGTTTTGCTGCTCGCTACAACACAGATAAAATGGTATGCTGGTTCTTTCTGTATCGTCTCTACATAGGATCTTGAGCAGATTTCTTTGACTATTAGATTATCTTAGTTTGAGAGACGTTTAAATGTTCTGAAAATTGGACTCAAAATTCATTTAAGAATTAGTTATTTAAAAATATAGGTAAACTAAACCAATGTTTAAAATCGCGTATTCGGGTATTGAGGCGATTTTCATTCGTGAGGCGAGGCGTAAGCCTCAAGGCGTTTTGAGGCGTAAGCCTTAAAATCAAAAGATTGCGTAAACATAAAATGATAAATTTTTTATATACTAAAGAGTGAATAATATAAAACATAAAAAAACATAAGATATAAAGTGAAATCAAAATATCTCTATAATAAGACAACATGAAATATAGTTCAACTCAAAATTCTATCTTTCCCAAATCCCAGTATTATTTTCATTAACATATAATTCCAATTTCCAAAAATAAATAGTAATGACATATCACATTAGAACTCATAAGTCATCAGCACTGTCATCACTAAGGGGTTCTTCATTTCAATCATCATTATGGTGAACTGCTTTCTCCCCTTCCTCCTCTCCTATAGAGTCCAATGTCAGGCATTTACTTCAAGATTTATGTAAGTTTTAATATATTTAGCGTGGGGTGTAAGCCTCATGCAGTGAGGCGAGGCGGGCCTCAACCAAGTTGAGGCGCAAGCCTCATAAAAAAAACTCGAGGCTTAAGCATCGAGGTGTTTTTTACTGGAATTGCGCAAAGGCGAGCCTCATATTGCGCAATTTTAAACCATGAACTAAACTACTAACATCTTACAAATAACATAATATTACGCAGCAAATGCTGCTGCTGCTGCTTGTTTAAAGGTTTAGTGGAGTTTAAATTAAATTCTAAAGAGCGCTGTCATGAAAAAACATATTTTATATCTAATGCTGGAGTGCCATCAGCAAGTTTATATGGCTCGAAACTATCAAGAAATGCGGTGTAATTATGACATAGTGAACTTCTGATCAATGCAGGTTGCAACAGGGCAAGTTGCAAGCACCGGAGTTGTGGCGCTAAGTTATGTCCAGAAAGTATCTGAGAAGGTGAAAATTTTTAGTAGCAAAAACAGTAATATGTCTCCCTTCTCTTGCACCTTATCAGATATGTTATAACTGATTAACATTTATTGCAGGTTTCCTTTGCATCGGACCTCATGTACAATCAGATGACCAGAGATGTAACGGCTAGTTTTGGTTATGATTACATTCTCAGACAGGTATAGCTTTTAATTGTGTATGGCACTAAATATTTCTGTATGGCAACTGTAACCTCTTGGCCTAGTGATCTTAGGTTTTTATGACATTTTATGTAGATCATTGTTAGCGAGCGGGGACTAAATGCGAATTGAAGTTGGTTTAGATATACTATTTGTCAAATCTATTTTTTAGCCTAAAACTAAAAGTTTATATGCCTGGGTTAGGGGCAATCACTTCTATATTTTATACTGGCATGCTTTTCAATAACTTTAATGTGGAATTATATCTAATATTTTCGTGGGCTTTAACAATCTTTCTCTCTACATTTGTCATCACTCTTTCTTAAACAAAAGCGTTCAAACATCATCAAGTGTCAAGTACCAAGTTCTAATTCAATTGCGTAGAGCTTCTGTCCAAGTCAATACTTACCAAAGATCAATGGAAGTCATTAACCACATAAATCATTTGATTTCAGTTGAACCATTGATTGTAATAACACTTGTTAGAATGTGAGAGCCAAAGGGGGATCAAAATTAGGCTAGATATGCCAATGGTTAAACTCAGTTTTCTCCCCAAAAGTTTTAGTCTGTCTGTGGGGGCCAACAACCGCTTCATATTTCTATATCAATGTATTTTTTTCAACTATATGATATAAAACCCAATTTAATACTCGCATGTACTGAGGTAGAAATGGACAAAATATCATTTACCAAGTCATTAAAATTTTGATGACTAATAATCCCTCTTAGGCTCTGACACAACGTCTAGAATCTTGAACTCCTTTGGGCTTTGAATTGGCTGTTTGGTACCATTATTTATTCTTTGAAGCATTTAGATTTGAGACCAGTTTATGTTGTTGTTGTTGTTCGCATCTTTTTATTTAAAATCAGAAGTGCAAATATTCGAACGCATTGAATTTTACATCCATTAAATTCGCTGTGTAAAAATCATATTGCAGTGTCGTCTAAGGGGCAAAATTGATTCAAACGGCGTCGTGTCCTCATTTCTGGAAGAAAGGCTGAACATGGGTGTAAACTTCATTCTTTCTGCAGAGGTAAGTGTATCGTTTTCTGTTTTCTTGAAAATAAGGTCTAGTAACAAAGTAAATTTCTTAAAGGATGTTTGGTCAGAGGCATTCGATCATCTCCAACCGAACTGCTTATCATTGTATGCAGTCCGAGAATCGTTGCATTCGAACTCCAAATCTCACACAAAAAATCGGTAGGTGAATAGTGCGACGCCAATACTGGCGTTAGATTGTTCACTTAATGCAAAAAAAAATGATTACATTCGCACTCTGCTTAGCTTCGTAGGAAGCGCGCGAAACAGGAGAGAGATGATTACCTTCGCAAAGAAGTGTGCGAAAAAAGAAAAATGTAGTTCCATTGGAGACGAACTACCGCATTTTGAATTTTACGGCATTTTAGAGTGGAAAATGGGACTTTCGGTTGGAGATGCCCTTAGTGTAACAAAAAAATGGCGTCATTCATCTCCAATCGAGCTCCATTTTGCGCCCAGGTAATCATCTTTCTCCTTCGCGCATTTCTTCAGCAAATCTAGTAGAAACAGAAAAATAATGCAGGTGAACAGTGCAACACCAATATTTACGTCGCATTGTTCACCCGCAACCAAATACCGGAAGTTTTGTCGTTCGTTTGGAGCTCGCGAGCGACGTCATTCATGTGTTTGGAGTTCAGTTGGAGAAGGCCTTAGGAGTTTACTTCATTTCATTTATCTGTATTTCAACCTTTTTATGTGCTGTTAAAAAAAAAATCAAACTAAATTTTTTAGGTGTTTAAAATACCTCAAAATTCTAATTTTCCATGCATTTAGAAAACCCTCAAATAGAACTCTTTCCAAATCTTGTGCCACATTGCCCCGTCGCCTATTCACGTCGACATGCCCTCATCGCATCGTCTTTACTGCACCCATCTCACCGCCACCACGCCTATCACCTTCCTCGCCCCGCCTCCCCTTCATATAAGTGATAAGAGAGTAAAACTCTCCACATTTTTCAATATTCTACTTGCTCTATATTACCAACATACATAATCTCTGCTTCACCATATTATTGTCTTCCCTTAATCCTCTAAATGAAATTTTCTTTCCAGGTCGATCACAGAAAGAAAGATTACAAGTTTGGTTTTGGTATGACCGTTGGAGAGTGAATTTAAAAAACAGGCATTTGTTCTTTGAAAAAACCAGCGTTTCTGTGCCTCTTAGACACCTACAGATCATCATCAACTCAGCCAGCTCTGTTGATTACTTCACCTGTAGACTATCCGGCAATCTTTTTACTGTTTGTGCTTTAAGAAAAATCACAGTTTGAACTCATCAGATTTGAGATTAGAGCTCTCGGCGGCCATCTGATATCATTAGGATGAACCAATTTTTCTTTCATCAAATGGTTATTATTTTTTGGACAATTGTAGAGATTTTGTTCTGCTCTTCAATTGAAGGGTAGCCTTTATGAAACTAGTCGACTTTAGCTTATTCTCTCTCTCTCTCTTAGACATTTAGGTCAATTACGGCAGACTCGCACACACATCACATATGATTGGTAGTCAAAGCTCCCTACTAATAAATCAAGGTGAGCTGTGTGCTTTAGCTTATTCTAGTTTCATGTTTCGCATTGCTAACTGTTCCAATATTTTTGGTGAATTTGTTTGTGATGTCTTTGTTCAGTTCAATTGCATTCATCTATTCTGTAATACATGCTTTGATCTTTTTTTTTTTTTTTAAAAAAAAAATTAAAAATTTAATATTTTTATTTGAATAAAATTAAAAATGGTAGTCAAATAAATGCCAAATTATTTTATTTGGAAAAATTAAAATAAGAAAAAGTAGGACTTGTGTTGGTATTAAATATCCAATTTATACTCATTAAATTAAATTAAATTAACAAAGTTTTTTTTTTCATTATTTTTTTAATTTTAATTTGGAGGCATTAATTTTAATGCATTTATTAATTGCATGAATCTGTATGTTTCAAAAGCAAGCATAAAAAGTTGATTAGATTTAGTAATTGTTATGTAATATTTTGGGTAAATTGAAATGGTCCATTACTAATTTTCCATTTAGGATTAGTAGTGAAAGTGAAATAAATAATAATAATAATAATAATAATAATAATATTATTATTATTATTATTATTATTATTATTATTATTATTATTATTATTATTATTATTATTTATTATTATTATTAATGTTAGCAATAAAGTTTATAAAGCTTAGATCATAATTAGCCGAATTATATCTACTTTATTTAGTCTTTAAATTGTCCCAATTAATATGTCCATAATTTAGTTGATATGTTGATTCAACTTTAATATTATGCAAATTTGGTGTAGGAGAATTTAAGATTAGGATATCTTTATATAATTAGAATTATGTGATATATGTAAATCATACAAGCAAATATAGAATTTACAGAACAAAAACCATTAAATAAGTAAAAAAAAAAATTATTTATTTAAGTGTATATTATAAATTTGAGAATTACAATTCAAGTGACTCAAATAAAATTGAAAAAATCATACAAAAAAATTTAAACCACATAAAAATTAATGAGCAATCATAATTTAAATAGAGCAAATACATTTCAATAATTTGAATAAAAATTAAAGCACTATCAAGTAAAAGTGAAATGTGTATAATATATTTGAATAATAAAAGAAATCACTAAAGTAAAGAAAAAAAAATCAAGGCACATTTCATTGCAAGTGTGACTATTTACTTATTTAGCTTTAGAAAAATTTTATATTAATATGAAGCTTAAATTTTTTATTTTGGTAAATTTTTTCTTTGATCTTATTTCTTCTACATATATTATGTTAAGCTTAGTATCACTCCTTTTTTTTTTTTTTTTAAGTTAGACAATTGGAAATTTATTATGGTGAAAACTAAAATGACTTGTTCATTTAGGTGGTTCATCATATTTTCTATTTAGGACCAATTAAATGGAGAAATTATTTTGTGCTGACGACGGACACAGAATGCCGTCCAGAGACCAATCATAATGTGCCACGTTAGCGGTGCTGAGTGAAGGGGTGATGTGGCGTATTCTGATTGATCTCTAGATGACGTTCGGCATCCGCACAGAATAATTAATCAATCAAATGAGTATATATAATTTATTTATTTATTGAGGCGGGACATTTAAGCCAATTAATATAAATTCACGCACACATCAAATACGTAAGACTTGAACCCATGCAAGATTTTTTAGTTGATAGCCAAAGCTCCTAACTAACAGACCAAAATGAGCTGCGTGCCTATAAATTTTTTTGAAATCTACTTTTGGCTCCACAAAGTTCTAAAAATACTCATCAAATAAATATAAAAATTTTGAGGAGTCAAAGACATGTGAACCTACTCAATTGAAAAACACAGCGAAGCTGTTAAAAAAAGACATCTAATAAATGCCTTAACCCTTTCTTCTTCCATCTGCAGCTTGGTGCCATTAATGCTTCTGTAAGTTCCTTTCACAGTTATAAATTATTTCCTCTCCACAACAAGAAACCATTAACTGTAGGCATCACAAAGAAGTACTTTTCATACAGTTTTGATCCTTTGATTTGATCTTATATCTGAAGCAATCCTTTTGCATTTGGCTTTCTAAATTCTGCTGCTGATGATGTAAACAGATGAGAAACAAAAGAGAAAGTTTTAAAGCCTGTCTGTGATTTACCATTCCAATATGTTTTCTCCCTATGCTCCTTTAGGATCCATTTGATTTCTTGTTGGTAGCAAATAAGCTAACTTTTTATTTTTTTTTATGATGAGAAGAGCCTTTTGGTTAATAGGGTTGTTAATGATTTGATCTCGAGCTGATACGGCCTTTGATTGAGTTAGATTCGATCTCGAGTTGAGTCGAATCAAGTTAAAATAGGTTTGATTTGATCTCAATTCGTTCGATATATGGCTCATTAAGTTTGATTCGAGCAAAAGTTGATCTAATGATGCTTAATTTTTTATATGCTAAGGCAAATACTTACTTTAATAATATACATGGAAAGTGTAAGCATATTTATTACATATATATATTTTAATTCTATTTATAATTAGCTTGATCTAAATCATGTTTAGCTTAATTGTTTGATTAGAGCTGGACTTAGCTTATTAATCAACTCATTAATTTCTACCTGAACTCGATCCGATCTAAGAATTGATTTGATTTTTTGTGTAATACTCGAGCTAAATTCATAGTCGCCCTTGGCAAGGAGTGAAAGCCTTAAGTGTTGGCCCGTGTAAATTGGTGTGGATTGCATGCTAGGTCGACCGGGATTTTCACTGGTCTAAGGACAGTGCTTCCTCGTCAAAAAAAAAAAAAAATCATAGTCGTAATTGGAAGAAGGCTATTACCTAAGTTTTCCTGAAAATGAAATATACAAACCATAGTAATTTTAGGGATTTACATATATGGCACTCAAAGCATTAAGATTTACATATTTGACATCCAAAATTTAATATTTATATCACCTAGCACTCTATTAAGAATCTAGTTGACATTCATCAGAACTTGTTAGAACTCGAATGGGTCATCATTGGACCTTCAAATTCTTCTCCCTATGATGTGAGCTTTTGTGCATGGGCTCGTCGATCTGCGATGGAAACTCCAAATTGCAATGCTTGGGCTCGTCGATGCCTTCGATTGTAAGATCCCGTGAGTGAAGGAGGGGAAGAGCATGTGAAATTCCTTAAGTAAAAATAAACTAAACTCTTAAAAGTAAAGACACGTTTTAGTGTATTGATTGGAATTTTATTAATAAACTTCAAAGTTAAGTGCGCTTATGTCATAGCAATCCTCTAGGTAGTTATACCAATCTGACAAAATCGTGACGTTATTAGGTCAAAGCGGACAATAAATCGATAATTGAGAATTTAACTTGTTAGTAAGTAGATATAAACGGAGAATGAAATAAGATAGAGTGTAAAGGCTTAACAATTATTACTGGGTGGCATTAGAACGTCGATGGATCCAATATTGAAGGATGATACTATTTTTTTTTTAAGGGAACATCTCCAAAATTCATTCAATAAAAAGGACAATACAACCAAGCCCAAAAGAGAAAAACCAAAAAAATACAAAGCTATAATCAGCAAATCAATTCAAATAATAGATGGACTCAGGAACTTGCATGGGCCTTAGTACAACCATCTAGAAGTCAAGTAAGGACCATCCATTAGAGGTAGCAAGCACAAACCAAGCAGCATCTCATATCCCAAACAAAGGCCATTAATCAGAATGAGAGAAAGAGCCACCATGGTTGCCAACAAGCCTAGACCATCCAATGGTTGTGCAGAAGTTCATCTCATCATTGACCGAACTAAAAAAAAAAAAGACTCACAATTGAAAACACACAGCAGCCAACAAAGCAAAACAAGATGAATAGGAGGCTCTAACAGCAAATGACACAGGCCAAAAGAATCAATTACTTCTTTTTCGAATTCCGCCTACAACGTTTGCCAGCACCATCATAGGGTGATAAAGCAACAACAAGATGATGATTGGACCTTTTTTTTTATGATGATGATTGGACTTAGGGCTTATAATGATGGTGTTATCCTTTTTATATTTTGAGTGATTATATATGCAAATGATAATTTTTTTTTGTTAAATATATAAATCACAATATTTTATGTGCTCATATAAACTCTCTAATAGTTTTCAAAAACTATAATTTTTGTTATCGTTTCCTTAAACTTAGTGTTTGTTTGAGATGAATGTAATTATCATGGGCAGATCCCTATTGGATTGAGGGGGGCAAATGCCTATCCTTATTTTTTTAAAAAAATTTTAGAGGGTATATTTTGAAATATTTTGAGTATTTTGTCCCTTCTCAAAAAAAAATTTTGCCCTAATTTTATCAATCCTAAACGTCTTTGCCCATTTCCCACAAAAAAAATTTTTTTGCCCACCCTGAAAAAAGTTGATAATTATTCCTAAAATAAGTGTTGAATTGTTATTTAAATTTTTTTTTAATAAATATATCATAAATAAAAAATTAATAATTATTTTCTTGAAGCTAATGATTCTTAATTATCATGACAACTGTATGAAAAATAAAATTATAAAAAATAGTTAGTACGGTACTTAAAAATCTTATCAAGACATAACCCGACCCGACCCGACCCAACTCGCCCAAAACGACCCTCACTCCATATATATCTATGTTAAATCAGGAAGATGCAGAAGCCGAAGCAGAACAAGAAAATGAAGATGCCGACCAGCCGAGCTACCATCCTCCCACTCTTACTACTCATTCTCATCTCCGACACGCGAGCCCTTTCTCCGGCGACAGCACCAGCGCACCCTCCGAAGCACGCATCAAAGCGCACGCCGGTATCCGCACCGCCGCTCCCGCCGGCGCTCCCACCGACTTCCCCCCTTCCACCGTCTCCGGCGTTTACTGGACCTGACTGCACCACTGCCCTTCTAAACCTTACTTCATGCCTCAGCTTCGTTGTGCAAGGCGCCAACTTGACGGTGCCGGAGAAAGGCTGCTGCCCTTCCCTCGCCGGACTGGTCGACAGCAACCCAATCTGTCTTTGCCAGCTTCTCTCCACCTCAAATACTTTTGGAATCAAGATCGATGATACTAAGGCTCTCATGCTTCCCACTGTCTGCCATGTGGAGACTCCCCCTGTTTCTCTCTGCAGTGGTACTGATCAGGATTTATTTCTTGTTTGATTTTAACACTTTGTTATAAAGTTTCTAACTTTAGATGATTTCCCGGCAGCGTTGGGGATTCCGGTTGCGAGTCCGAGAGCTCTATCGCCTAGCGGCGGCGGCGGCGGCGCAGCTGTACCTTCTGGTAAATACATGCTCTGTAACTCTGTTGCTCTGATCTGATTCTCTGCAGTTTACTTAGTTCTGTTCTGCTGGTGAATTTCTGCCTTGCTTTTTCATTTTCTTGCAATTTATTTTGAGATGAAAATGGATTGATCATTTATATATAATTTTGAACCTAAAAAGATAAAAAAAAAAATTATAATTTTTACAAATTACATTTAAATTTTATTTTAATGTGATCAGATATCATTGAATAAAACAGTGAAATGGATTCTTTCTTCCACAGGGTCAGGTCCGCTGGCGCCGGCGACTTCAATCGCAGCCGCACCAAGCGCCAGCGGCGGCGGCGCTCCCACGGCCATAGCCACATCTCTGCAGCTCGCTCTGCTCGCCATTATCAGCCAACTGTTCTTTATCTCATTCTAATCAGTTCAAATGGAGTGTGCTTTCTATCAGTTCAATTTCCATTCTTTGAATTAACAGTTTGTATTGCAAACATTGAATTTCTTAAGTATTTTCTCTTTCTCTGATTATCGCTCTTTTATAGAAAAAATAAATTTTAAAAATTGTTGGTTGGGAAGAAGATTGGTGTGGAGGAATTAAAGAGGAGTTCTTAGTTGGTTGAGGCATTAAATGATTTGTCACAAAAATAGAGGGAGGCGTCTAAGGTCAGTAATGGCGTTTTATTGCTTTACAACTATACGTTTGCATGAGCATGTGAGCAAGAATTAATTTCTAGGCTTCATTTAATACAAAGAAAAAAAAATGTTAAGTCAAAAGATTATGACAAATTTAATAGAAATTAATTTTTTATTAATTTATTTTGAGAATACAAATACAATAACAACATTAAGTCTTAAGGCCTTCAGATTTGAATCAGCTTTCTTATAAATTTTGTATTAAAAAGCTGCTTTAAGAAACAATAAGAAAGCAGTCTCAAACGAAGCCTTAGGCTTCATTTGAAATGGCTTTCATATTGTTTTTTAGCAAAAATTTAAAAAAATTAAATTAAGAAATTGCTTTAAGAATTAGAATTAAGAGGTTTTAAGTTTGAAGTTTTTGCATGTGATGTGTATGAATTTACCTGAATATGCCCTAATGTCCCACGAAAAAAAATTTGTCGCGTCGATTATATGAATCATTTTTCTTGTTGTATTTTATTAATTTTCAGTTAAATATAATGAAGAAAATATCATTTCGGATGAAATTAAGCATAAAAATATGTACAAACTAATAATTTATTTTTTATACAAACTAAAACTTTTTTTTTTTTTGAACTAAAGAAATCATTATACTTTAGCCTTTCTCAAGAATTCAGTATTAAATCATTATAAATTTAATAATGAATTTATTCTATAAGTTTTTTGGAAAATGTTCTAAAAGTAATTGTCTAATAGCAATTTCCAATCTTTCTCCATTAAATTTGGAATCACCCATAGTAGTTAATGATGAGAGTGATGGAATTGTGTAGGTCTATATGGCAATTATTATTGCCTCTTTGGTAATTGAAAAGTATGCTTCATGACCTAAAGTTTTGGGCAAGAATTTATGCCCATCAAACTATTATAAATGGAAGTAAATTTTAACATTAAGGTTGGATTACTAATTTTTAGGACAGCCATCCAATTTTAAGATGTTATAACACCATGTCACTTTTTTTTTATTTTTTTACTTACGGGGTTGTGGAGAGCAATACAAGCGTCATGCTGCTAGGCGAAGCGGTGGAGTGCTGCACCCTAGATGGCGAGAGTCCAGTAGCCGAAAGCATCACTAGCTTACGCTCTGACCTGAGTAGCTGGGGCACGTACTCAATTTGGTTGATCTTCGAACTGTCACAAAATAAATTCACTAGTAGGACCCAAAACATTTACAGTAAAGTGGGCAGTGATAATCATTTTTTTCTAGGGAAATGTGTATATCTTTTAAACTAGTGATATGTTAGTTGTTTATATGAAAATTAGTGATTTTTTTTTAATCAAGAAGTAATTATTGATTTCTAGTGTTAGGATTAGTTTGTGATGGCTGCACTTTTTTTAAAGGTGATTATAAATATGTAATGTAGAAAATAATTTTTTAAAAAGTTGTGGTAAAAAGTAGCTTCCTTGCATAAAAATATCTTGAAATATATGAAAATTTGTAGTCAAATAAAAATTTGGTTACGATTTGAAAAGTACAATAACCCACCAAGCTTAGTTTGGCTGGTGGGCGAGCATGGTTGGGAACCTCACAGCCCAAGTTAGAATTCCCTCTCAAGCGGCTCGCCTCTTTTGAGGGGAGTAACAAAACGTGGGCTCGGTGCCTATGGGTTGGATCAACTATGTTTCATCGAAAGATTAGTTACGCCGTCACGCGCCTCCTATAGAGAACTTAAACTATGGTTCTGAAAACCGGACCGGACAACGAACCGGAAGAAAGAAAGGTTCACGGTTTGACCGGTCGAACCGGATGACGTAATAAATAATAATATTATTAAAAAAATTAATAAAATTGATAAAATAAAGAAATATAATCAAGGCTTTTAAAACCGGACCGGACCGGCCGGTTCAACCGGTTGCCTGGCCGGTTTCGGTTCGCCTGAGAACCGTTTTCACGTCGAACCGGTCTCGGACCATTCGAACCGGAAAACCGGCTCCGATTTCTCATAACCGTTTTCGCGTCGGCTTCTTGATCGACGTCAGCTGTGCAGCATCTTGATCGACGGCGGAGGTAGGGGCGGGGATGCAGCATGGGGGCACGTGCCTCGAGCACTAATTATCTATTAAATCAAAATAATTTTATTATATAATAAAATACTTAGTACACGCAGTATATTCACAGCCACGAAATAGAGAATACAACAGAATTACTAACCTTTTCAAAAGGTCTTATTATATAAAGCAAATTATTTTCTCTTTCACGGTGTGGGACTAAAGGCTTTTTTTTTTTTCTTATGATTGGAGGCTTAGGCGGGAACTGCATGGGAAGGGTAGGCAAAGGCTTTTTTTTTTTTTTTAGGCTTAGTCAATTTTTTTTTCTTCTAAGTTAATAATTCTAATTAATTAGTTATATTACTAAAAATAAAAGTTAGAGACATGTCTAATGTATACTGTTAAAATTAAAAATATTAAATTAGTAAAAAAATTACTAAATTAGTAGATTTAATTGTATTTATTTTGAAAACTCTAATTGATCCTATATGATTTTCCTTTAGATTTAAATATTTGAATTTATTTGGCTAACATTTCACTATTATATAAGTAAAAGTATTATAATTTTTTTTCAATTTTTGTTATATATTTATAAAAAATTGTGTCATTATTATAATATTTAAATATAATAAAAATTTATTACGTCATCCAGTTCGACCCCGGTTCGACCCCGGTCGAACCATCAAACCTCTAACCCCTCCTTCTTCCGGTTCATTGACCGGTCCGGTTTTAAAAGCCTTGAATATAATAACCATATAATTTCCTATAAATTATTCTTAATTTATATTACATATTTAGATTTAGTTTATAAATATAAATTATTTAAAAACTTAAAACTCTCAATATAAAATTATAAATATAATTAAATGGTTTAATACAAAAATATTTTATTTTGTAATATAAAAATCTTTAAAGTTGAAAAACAGAAAAATTGAAACTTTACAAATTTTTTAATATAAGAATAATTCATTTGATAAAAAATAAAAATTATTAACTAAAAAAATAAAATAAACGTTTTACAAAAAAATTAAAAAAATAAATATTATTCAAATCATAAAAATTAATTTTTATATTATAATTTTTACTTGAGCTGCTTAGAGAACAAAAAAATCACATAAACTTCATAATATATATAATAAAAAATATTAAAAAATAAAAATTAAATATTAATATTAATGAATAAAAAATAAATATTATTAACTTAAAAGATAAATATTATTCATATTATAAAAATTAATTAAAAAAATTTGTTAAAAAACTATGTTGTATAGTGTGTATAAGTGTATAACTATATATGAACTTAAAAGTTTACGGTTGAACCTACCCTTAAAAGTAAAATAAATAAAAAATAAAAAATAAAAAAAATAAAAAAATAAATAAAAAAATATATGAACTTAAAAGTGACTTTTTGCTTTGTATAATTTAGTCCCACATCACTTGGAGGTGATACTTTGTCTTGGTTATATACCTCTTATCTTTCTTTCATGACATTAGCTATAACATGGAGAAAGAAGACATGAGATGATAGAAGTAATTATTTGATTTTGTCTTCAATATAAAATTTGAAGTTTTATATTAACATTTAGAAGAATTTAACATAAAATAATTTATTTAATTATTATTAAAAAAATTTTGAACCGGCCGGTTTTAAAAAACCCGGACCGATTCATTGGTTGAACCGGCGGTTTTGGCCAAAACCGGCCGGTTTGAAGTGAAGGCGGTTTTAGGGTTAAACCGAACCGGCCATCAAACCGGTTCACGGTTGAACCGGTCAGACCGGCCTATCCGGTCCGGTTTTTAAAGCATCACTTAAAAGTGAATAGATACTCCGTTCCAAAAAAAAAAAAGTATAGTAAGAAAGCTGTGCCAAACGAAGACTTAAAATTGAAAAGTTCAATTAATGATCAAAAACTTGTAATTAACCTATAAATTATTTGAATTTGATATGATTTCCTTCATTTTCCTTCCATCCAAGCAAATCATTTAGGGTGTATTTTGTATCAAATGACATGCTCTATACTTGTCTTTAATGGGCTGAATATGCTTAGCCATTTTTACAAGTTACAATACTCAACACTATTTCGATGCCATGGCCCAACTTCATTGCAGTTCCATATGTAATAATTTTGGGCTACAGTTTTAGGCCCAACTAAATTGGGCCTTCCGACCACTTTGATATATAATCTGAAGGATTGGTAAACCTGTGCTATATGGTTTAGCACGAACTTTTATTACGTCCTCTGACCGGACGTAGATATACGTTCGGTCAAAGGATTGAATTCAATTTTTGCTCGATATGTGGTCGGTATTGTTATGTATTGTTTGATAATAACGAGGAATATCACTCTGGGAAGACCAATACCGAGCAATACCGAGTATTACCAAAAAATACCGAGTTTTTCTAGAAAAAACTCGGTATTTTTTTGTATTACTCAGTATTGCTCGGTATTACTCGGTATTTTGTCTTCACATAATGATATTTTTCGTTATTATTGGTATTGCTCGATATTTCTAGTTTTGTACCTGCAATCTTAGTGCCGGCCGAACGTAGCTCTACGTACGTTCACCGGACCAAATAAAAGTTCGTTTAGCACAAAGTAACATTATCTTCAATTTCATAAAGTTTGGGTCATTTTTTTTTTAAATTATTTTGTAAATAAATATTAGTTATTTTCATATATTTTCTAAAGTGTAGATTTGCTTAGTCTATTTTTTATATATTTATCCATTTTTCTTAGAAAAAAATGATTTTAAGTTTCATTTAAGATAATTTTCTTATTATTTTCTAAAACAGCTTTTCAATACTCAATTTTTTTTACTAGAAAGCTGCTTTAGAAAGTAGTGATAAAACTATCCCAAACGAAGCCTAAATGTAGATTGGGCGTTGAAAAGTTTTTAATAGCGGCGTACATATTAATATTAATTATAGATTATGTGCTATCTAAAAGTATATACGAACATTGTGATTGAATTACATTTCATTATTGGTATTTTGAGACGTCTCATTATGTGGTATTTAGGGGTGTAAATAAGTCAAGCTGAGCTTGGATCACCATTGATTTGAGCTCGAACTCGGTTAATTAATGAGTTTGAGCTCGAACTTGAGCTTTATTCTACGAGCTTGAGCGGCTCACGAGTGAACTTGTTTATTATGAGAAAAAAGTGATTATGATGCAAATAACTATTATAATATAAAGGATAAAAATAATGCCCAGGTTTACCAATCTTGACTGTTTTTAACAACTTTATACTTAAACAATATAATCCGTGAATATAAGAAAGTAAAATATAATTTTCAAATATTTTTAACAACTTTGTATTTAAAATCCTAAATGTTAATATATTTTAACTGCATTTTATATTAATATCATTTGAATGAGCTAGCTCACGAGCTAATGAGTTGAGTCAAGGCTAGCTCATGCTTGGCTCATAAGCTCATCAAGCTTGGCTCATGAGTCATTTATTATGTCAAGACCGAGCCTACTCACGAGTCAGCTTGACTCACTTACACACTCTAATCTCATTAATTAATATGAATTTCATAGTGTGTAGAATATATTATTTAATTTTATTTTTTATGTAAATAAAAAAATATATAATACATTTTAGTATATATAGGATCTTCATTTCCATTCATGAGTGAAAAAGAATGTTCTCTTAATTTTAAGAAGCATACAAGTGGGACTTGAATATTTTAAATCCCTCAAAATTTTATTTTAAAATTCTCTTACTTCACATCAAAAACTTAAAAAATAAAATAAAAAAGAATATATTACTCTAGTAATGTAGTAATGTAGCCAATTAAGGCTTTGTTTGGGACAGGTTTTTGTCACTATATTTTATTATTTTAAAATAAAAAAACTAGAAAATTGTATTAGAATATAATAAAAAAATTATCACAAACAAAACCGATATTTTTCTTAGAATAGCTTTTGACCGCTGCTTTAAAATATTTTTGTATTAAAAAATTACTTTAAAAAGCTTTAAAAACTGGCTCAAATGAAGGAAAAATTATTACGTGCGGTGTCCGAACGTATCAGGAGGCCAATCCGAACGGATCACGTCATCCAATACACTGATGTAACATGTCCGAATTAACCTCCAAACACGTCCTCAAGACACATATGTACTCCTCACATAATAATCTCTAAATGAAGCCTAAATAACTCATTTTTGTTTTGATAGAAAACTTCTCAGCACCGATTGTACTGAAATCTAGAGAAAAAGCTGACCAAATAGGACTAAAGCATAATCTATCAGCCCCTCAATTATAATTTTTTTTTTTGTATGTTTGTCTTCATATATATAATAACATATATGAATAAAATAGGTGGTCCTTTATTTATTTATTTAATTCTATTTTCATTATAATTCTCTCCAAAACAGAATTCCCAGAACATGGTTGTGGACCATATGTATTTTTCTTAATTTAATTTGCAGGAGACAAAGCTTTGCAAGCTCAAATTCCCACAGCCTGCTTTTGCAGTGCAATGAACCAAGAAAATTATGAAGAAGGACTAATTGTCTTTTTCAATTGTATTTCTCATCACAATTTTCTAAAATTGTATCTCTCAAAGTTTTTCTTCATTAGCATCATCAAATGCTAACCCCTCATGTTTCCAATTTATCTTCTTAGAGGAGGATCGAAAAATGATTCACGTCATGATTATTCGATAAGATTTATTTTAGATTTCGACTACCTGATGTAATTCTTCATTTTTCTCATCCAGAGCTTACTATCTGATAACAACGGTCTTAAAAAATTAATATAGCGCCTGATCCCACGTAGTAGGATAAAAGATTGATATTAGTATTGTTGTTGTAGGGGCGAATCTAGAAAGAGCCCAGAGTAAGAAATTGCTCATCGTGAATTTTTTCTCTTATTAGAATAAGTAGTTTAACTATTTTGCACTTTCTCAATAAATGTATCTGCCCAAATTTATGAGAAAAAAAAAATTCTTTTATATTTCACCTTTAAGATTATGCATGCCTCACTCTTATTTTGTCTATCCTAGAAAAACGGATCGTTTCAGCCTTATCTCTTTTATCAGCCTTCTTTTGATACTAAATTATATCACAAACAGTTGCGGGCAAAAGTATACGTGTAGTAGATTACAAAATATAACGTCTTAGCAATGTACGCATATTCAGCACACCAACAATGTTATTTTTAGGAATAAATAAAATAATGAGTACATTATTTGCTTATGAATATGTGGTCATAATATAATTTTTTAATGAACAAATCAACTGATAATTAAGATGAAAAAAAAAAAAAAAACAAGTTTCCCTAATAAAGTAATAATGCTCTGAGTGTATAAATATGTGTTGTCCACATGCACATGTGATACAATTTTAACATCTAGCATGAGAAATCTTGTGATTAGTGAGGAATTAAGGTAATGATGAGGATTAGATAGTTAATTGCTCCTTAATCTATCTTATATCATATAAATGCAGCAAATAATCTCTGCAACCAGTTTGACTTTGCTCACGGGCAATCCTTTGCTTTAAAATAATCGCCATGTTTTTGTACTATATGATTCTATAAACAATCTAAAGGTAGTGAAATAAATTCTATGAAAGAATATTTTAATATAATTTCTTTCATGGCCTCAAAAATTTATGCTTTCATTAAAGTATATATATATATATATATATATATATATATATATATATATATATATATATATATATATATATATATATATATATATATATATATATATATATATATATTCTCTAAACCCCTAAATTAATAAAACTATATATATGACAAGTCTATTTTCCTTTATGATTTGAATAATCTTCAAGCCACATAATGATCGAATCATCTTTGAAGATCTTCAATCATGGTTCAAAGATGATTCCTTCATGGTTAAAAGGTTGATTGAGGATTATTTGAATCATGAAAGAAGATAATTTTATCATTGTACGATCATTATTTGAAGATTATTTGATCGTTTAATCGTGTTTGAAAATTATTCAAATCATGATTGAAGATGATTAAAAGATCATTAGATCATGATATGATAATTGCATGCTTAAACATAATTTAATCATTATTTAAAGATTATTTATTTAGATTTAATTCTGTTTTAAAGATGAAGGTGGTTTAATGATTGCTTTAACAAATTCCTAGCAGGTAATTTTTTTTTTTTTTTTTTGGATAAAACTCACATAAGGGGCTTCCATTAATATAAAGCAAATGTACAAGTTCTTAATGAATCCCAAGCCCTATAAAATACAATATTTGAAACAAAACCTATGAACCTTAGATTTAAACTAAATACAATAACCAAGTAAGAAACAAAACAAGCCCAAATAAGGAGAAGTATCAACCATCAAAGATCCCATAAAGAGCCACAATAACCAATAAGTCTAGGTCCTGCAAAAAGGCATAGAGAAAATCAGAAAACAAATAAATTCATGACAAAGCCTAACAAAGAAGGAGCCCACAGATGATATGACAAACCCAATAGACCAACTAAAACACCACATAAGCCGAAAAAACTCTCCAACCGAGCAGCAAAACCAACAACATAGCCAACTAACAAAACAACTAGCCACACACACCCAAAAGAGCCCAAAACATAAGATAGAGACCCAAATACCAAATTATTTCTTCAAAGATTTACGCCTATGACGTTTGTTTCCACCATGAGAAAATGCTTTTTAAACAATATGACTCACATTCAAACTATAAAATTCTTGAAACTCATCCACCGGCTCATTCAACTCATCCTAGCAAGGTGAAAAAACATACCCATCCAGCCAATCAGTTTGATCCACAAGATTTTCAACAACATTGGATTACACTTTAACTTTCAATTCATCATAGGACATAATCGCAATCGACACATCCACAAATAATATTTTAGGTTTAGGTTTTAGAGTGCAAACACCATATTCAATCAAAATTATCTAATGAATGATATTATTAACCTTCACATTCTATGAATGGACTGAAACTATATCATCGTGAAAATGGATAACATGATAACAAGAAGACTGGCCGATGAGCTCTTATAATAGAAAAAAATTCATGTCTTGTATTTACAAGCAAATATATTTTGATTTGAAATAAATATTCGTGCACGACGGCACGTCTTCGAAATAAACAAATAATTAATATATTTCTCTAATTTCAACTATCACCATTCATATAAAGTCAAATTCACTTATCATTCATTGTTTAATTGCATTAATTAAGCTCTAACAATGAATGCTCGTACACAAGTCTCAAAACCTTTTTTAACTTTCTAAATCTACACAATTTAACCTAATTTGCATAATCTAACTCCTAATTAAGCCTCATTAAAATTCATATTTAATTGACTAATTACAATGATTATATGCTAACAATCAATCCAATCCTCCCTTAATTAAAAAAATAAAACATAGCTAATTAATAAAATAATCTTAACCACGTGCACTTAAGCATGGGCTTGGTCAGTTGGATGCTCCTAGACTTATTCAAGCAGGCCAGCACGTGAGTGCAAATAATTCAGGTGTCGTCCTCAAATTTTTTTATTTTTTAAATTAATAATTTATATCACATTATTCGAAGGCATTTGTCGTGAGATTGGTTCTGCTAATCTTATGATTATCAAATAAATTAAAGCTGGTTTAAGGAAGAATATAGATTAATTACTTTGTTATTGATTTAATACATTTTTATAAAATAATTAAGACCCGTTAAGCGGCCTATTACTTCTATAAACACGTGATTATGGGAGCCCATGATTGACAATTTATTGTTAATTAGTACTCTGATAGATTGAATTAGTCGTGCAACAGTGTTTGCTATTTATTTTATTTTGATAATGAGGGTTGTTTCTGAACATGACACGTGTCATATAGAGACTTATTGGATAGAAAACCCACTAATTGCTACATTTTTATTAGTTTAATTGAGATTATTAGTGGTAATTAAATGTGATTATAATGACTAATTAATTATTTGATCGCATTAGATTTGGGTGCTTGGGAAATTGGTGCTATGCAATTTAGTATCTATTTGAGATCGATGTAATATTTAATATAAAGTTGGTTGTGAATAGGGGTGTTAAAACGGATTGATGGGTAGGGTTCGGGTCATATTCGTTGACCCAGGTCTAAACGGGTCAATCCAAATCCAATCCAATTTGGCATTTTTAATCCGAACCCAACTTACATGGGTTATCGGGTTGACCCGACCCGACCGCGAACTCAGATGCTAACAAGTGGGTTAGGGCTTGAGATATAGGTGCTACAGCGAGGACTGCGAGAAGCGAGGTGCTGGTGCATGCAGCATGCTGATGCGAATGAGAGGTCAACTCGACTAGCGTGGACCAGCGGACGGCCGCATGAAGGGCCAACGCAGGAAGAGGCGATGGCACGGTGTCGGTGCAGCCTGCGACTACATGTGTGGGGTTGATTCCACGTCGAGCGCGAAGCATATTACTAATGCGAGGCTTGATGCGATGTCGCTGGCCTGACGACTGACGTGAGGAGAGTGACGGACATGACACGCGAGTCACTTTTGGTCTGACCCGACTACTAGCCTGAGGCCTGATGAGGCGTGACTAGGTCCTAGTTCTCCGGTCAACCCGAGTCATGTCCAAGTTTTCGAGTCAACCTGAATCCAACTCGGTTTTTGAAACTGGTCGGTTTCTTTAACCCGAACCAAGCCCATTTCACAAACTAATTGATCCAAACCTGAAATTTTTGGGTCGGATTTGAATCAGGTTTTCGCGTCAATTCAAATATTCACACTCCTTGTTGTGAAATTGTTATGGGAAAAATAATTTAACAACTATAGTTATAAAAACAATTTTCTACCACATAAATTTCTAGAGAAAAGAACAATAAAATAGTTGGCAAATAAAATTATGGTTGCTATTATTTTCTTTTAAAAAATACTTATATTTGATTAATATATTTTTAGAAAATAGCTCATTTTTTACTCATCATGTATATTTTAAAAAAATATTTTATAAATCAATTCAATACCAACAAAAATGAGATTTCTAAATTTGTTCTTATTTTCAGTTAATATATAATCAGAAATTATTTAAAAATAGTCATAATTAAATATTTTTAATTATAACGAAACTAATATCTTCAGTCACTATTTCCTAACCCTGTTACTTTAAAGTATTAAAAATTTTCACTTAAGGATAATCATACTTTAAAAAAAAAACAATAAATAAATAAACATTTCAAAAAAGAGTTTTAAAATTTAAAGGACAGAATTGCCCTCCGCCGACATAAGAAATCACCAATTTATTATTCTCGTAGATAATTATAAAAAATAAAATTCATCGAAACTCGAAAATAATGGTGGATATCCCGTGACCCACGCGCTTGCCCAAAGTTTTCTTTATTCTTTCAATTATTATATTTATTTTTTTCCTACCCGTAAATAAAAAATAATTTTTCCACCTGGACCTCATCGAATTTATAATTTAATTTATAGGATTTTTTATATCTAATAAAATTAAAGACTTTTTATTTATTTGTATTGGAAAGGGTTGACTTGTAATTAAAGACTTTTATATTTTGTAATCATGGAAATAATAATAAAACTTTACCAAAATTTCTATTAAAAGTTGATGGAATAATTAATAAATATATATTAATTTTGAAGCTTAAGTAATCATAAATATATGAATATTTTACTTTATTTTTTGTTTTATTTTTATATGTGACTGTTATTTAAGGGCATGTTGATAATTAATGCATATTAAATTTTAATATATATTTTTTATTATTTTGGAGTAAGGACTCCCACACTATTCTCACCCTTGAAATCATTATTATTTGAGGGTACATCATTTGAGGAAGATAGAGAGAGAGAGAAATCTAGAGAGAGAAGAATTTGGAATTTATTTTTTAATTAGAATATAAATTTTATGTAATATTAATTAATTCAAATTTGTCAAATTATGCTGAGTTCATTATGTGATCCCCTATTTATATATTTAAGCTAATATTCAACACTGTATGCTTAATATATTTGTATAATATATGTAAATTAAATAATGAATATCACTAATAGCTATAAAATATTACTAAATCATCATGAATATTTGAATTTACACTGAAATATATGATTGATTGATATATATATATATATATAAAATTAAAAAATACACTAATCTCAATATAAACTCTTCTTTATATAAATTAAATCATAATATTCTTTTTTTTTTTTGATAAAATCAGTATCTAATATTGATATTTTCTCATATAAATATAAAAACTAAAACTAATTAAAAATAAATATTTAAGCTAATTTTCCTTAAAATAAATCTAATATCCATTAATATGTATTTAACTACATTAATTTGAACTCATATAATGTAATAAAATTATTATTATTTTTATTATTATATCAAATTATTTCTTAATTTGGCCTAAAATAAAAAAAATAAATATGCTCATTATATAAATATGATGGAAGTTTTGCTAGACCACTTCAGTTAGTGGTCTGGCAGAACTCCGGGCCTAAGGTGGTGGTCAGACGAAGGCGAGGGCCTTAGCTTGTGGTCCGGGGAAGGCGAGGGCCTCAAGTGGTGGTCCGGCGAAGGCGAGGGCCTCAGGTGGTGATCCGACAAAGGCGAGGGCCTCAGGTGGTTGTCCGGCGAAGCTCCGGCAGTGGTCCGGAGAAACTTCGACGGTGGTTCGGTGAAACTCCAACTGTGGTCCGACGAACTCCAAAGGTGGTTAGGCGAAACTCCGGCGGTGGTCGTGGAGGATCTTCTTCATTTTCTTCTCTTCTTGTTTGGATCCCTCTTCAATAGAAATGATGGGTCTATTTATAGATTTATGGAGTGTCATGGCCTGTAAATAGGTGAGAGATCTAGGGTAAATGAGGAGTGGTTGGATGGACGACCGATATTGAATCCCTTGATCATGGACTATTTGATGGACATTTGAACATCTTGTTGGCATCGGAATTTAGTGATCTTGGGCTCGTTGGATTCGTCTCGTCGAGCCACTCGATTCGATTATAAGGTCGTTATGTTTGGAAACCGTTTGACAATCCAAATTATGGTTTGAACCTTTCAACAACGCTTCTAACCCTTGATTTGGACCTGTTTGTGCTCGGATTGGGTTGAATTTGGTGTCATTGGATTCATATTTTCGAGATGCTCAGTTCGACTGTAAGTTTGCTGAAATCGGAGTTTGGATGGTCCCAATTTTAATTTTGAAAGTTTTCAACTTGATTTTGCATCGAGATTCGTGCCCGATCAAGATAGTTTTTTAATGATATATATATCAATTACAATATTAATTAATTCAATTTTGTTAGAATATACTGAGTTCATTATGTCATCCTCTATTTATATATTTAAGCTAATATTCAGCACTATATACCAAAAATATTTTAGTAATATATGTAAATTAAATAATAAGTATTACTAATAGCTATAAAACATTACTTAATCATCATGAATATATGATAATATGAATATTTGAATTTACACTGAAATATATAATTCGTATGTTATTAAAACATGTACTAATCTCCATATAAACTCATCTTTATATAAATTAAATCATAATATTCTAATATAATTTTTTTGATAAAATCATTATCTAATATTGATTCTTATATGATTATGATATTTTCTCATATAAAAAATAAAACTAAATCAAATTTGATAAATCCTATTTTACTAATTAAAAATAAATATTTAAGCTATTTTCCTTAAAATAAATCTAATTATGTATTTTACTACATTAATTTGAACTCATATAATGTACTTAAATTATTATTATTTTTATTATTATATCAAATTATTTTTAAATTTGGCCAAAAATAAAAAAATATGATGGAAGTTTCCACTCACAACTGTCACAAATCTCGTTAGGTCAAATGCTTATCCATTTCTCAACACTTATAGACGCCGTATGCTTCTTCTCCTCCTAAGCAGCCTCTTTGAAAGCGCACTAAAAAATATTTTATTTATTTAATAATTTGAAATGACACGTGTTAAATTCAGACATGCTAGTGTAATTTACGATGACGTAAGCCACGTGCGATTTACAAGATGGGCCGCACAATGCGGTTCAGTTCGGTTCGGTGCGGTGTGGTGTAGTGCGAAACATCGCTGGTGAACAAATTGTGCGATTGCCCACTCTTGGAGGTGGGACCCACGGAAAGTCAATTCTAAGTCTTAATTGATTTTGAGATATTTTGTGGCTAATAAATATTGTCCACATAAGATATTTAATTTTTTTTTTTGCAAAGTAGAAATATTAATTTTTTTTTTTGGGACATTTAGGCCATTTAAGGCAAACTCACACACACAACGCATACACATAGACTCGAACCCGAAACCTCTTAGTTGGAAGCCTAAGCTCTCAACCAATAGGACAAGGAGAGTTGTGTGACATTAAATATAAGATATTGATAATAATTTTCAAAATTATTACAAATTTAATTTGTTTGAGTTAGGGCCCCAAATGAGAAGAGCTGAGACGAGCAATTATTTGTTCATATTTGAGTTCATTTATAATCATCTTGTTCAAGTTCAATTCGAACTTGATTTACGTATTTTTGTTGTGTTCAAACTTGGTTCGTTAAAAATGATAGCTGTTCATATTTTTGTTATGTTTAGTTCATGTTTATCTAGCTAATTTAAACAAACAGACTTTATCGAACTATTAACGAGATTTACTTTCCAGATGTTCATTAGCTTAACAAATGAGTCTTATCGAGTCTACTAACAAAAGTTTACGATAGAAACTATTCACGAACATATCTACAGAGTATTTATGAGCTACCAGCTTAGCTAGTTCAAGAACAAAGGAGCTCAAAAAATGATTTTTCTTAAAATAAAATTTGTTCATGAACATGTTAAATAAATAATCCTTTAGACATGAACAATTAATAACTTGCTTATTAATAAATTCATTCTTAATATTTATAATTTATTTTAATTATTAGATACTATAATGTTTAATTATTTTTAAATTCATTAATTAATTATTATTATATTATTGAATTATAATAAATATAAAGTATTTAACTATTTATATTATATTATTTATTATTTTTATAATGAGATATAATCGACCATATCAATTACATTAATTGAGCTTCTTAACAAGCTTGTTTATCATGTTCACTTGCTTTAAGCAATAATTTCATGAATATAAATTAATCAAACATATAGTTGTTCAACCTTATTTAATTGACATCAGCACATATCTCGAGGCAAATTTTGAATAAGAAAATTCAGGAATTAAATTAAGGATGAACTCGAATTTTTTCAATGTTTTAAAATCGGGTCTGCCGGCCGGTTCAACCATGAACTAATCTAAAGGTCGGTCCGGTTCAACCTTGAAAAACGACTGTGCACCAAACCAGCCAAAACCAGTTTGAACCACCTGCTCAACCGGTCCTGGGTCTTAATTTTCTAAAACTAGCAAATTAAAACTTTTTTATTTAAAAAATTAAATAACATTAAATAAATGTTAAACTTAATCAGTTAATATAAATATTATATTAAATTAAAACTCTTAAATAAGTATTAAAGACTATGACTAAATATTAGTTGTAATATTCTCACATGATTTCATTACTCCATATGAGCTCCTATCATGAATAAAAGTAAAAGGCTTTATAAACTATACAAATCAAAACATCACAAGTGATGTGGGACTAAATCATACAAAGCAAAAAGCTATCTTTGATTTCATATATACAATATACAAAGAAAAACATCTTTTTTAAATGGTTTTTAATTAATTTTTATAATATGAATAATATTTATTTTTTTAGTTGATAATATTTTTTTTATTTTTTATTCATTTATTTTTTATAATTTTGATTATATATTATAAATTTTTTTATAACATGAATAATATTTTTTAATTTTTTGGGAAATTTTTCTTTTTTAGTTATTAATATTTTATTTTTATCTATTTAAATTTTATATTTAATTATTATTATAGATAATTAATTTTTATTATGAGTTTTTTTATATAATTTATTTTTATAATTTATATATAAATTAATAATATAAATTAATAATAATTTATATTAAAGTGTATGGTTATTATATTTCATTATTATGTTAGTTTTATTAAATTTTTATGATAATATTATCATTTATTATGTTATCTGATTTGACCAGTCGAATCATGAATCTTTCCTTCTTCAGGTTTGTTTTCCGTTTCAACTTTCACAATCTTGATTTTTTTAGAAGTTATAGTCAAACTGAATGTCTCAATAAGACTAACCCAATGATACCAAAAGTTATCCAATCCTAGCATGAAGGAGCCCAAATCAAGCACTTAAAGCATATTTAAACACTTCAAACATTAATTGGATGACCAAATGATCTTCAAATTCGACATGAATTGAGTTGAACGATTCAATGAGACGAATCCAACAAGTTCAAGATCACTTTTTTCTAACATCATTAATACGCTTATATGCTAGATACAAGATTTATAAACGAGAGAATCGATATGGACCGTACGATAGAGTGTTTTGTATTATGATAAATTACCAAAATGCTCATCCAAAATAGCCTATAATAAAATCTCATTCTTCACATAGGAGGGGGAGGAAAAGATGAGAGAATCAGAGAGCTCTCTTGTATTGTTCAGCTATCGTCATTATAGATCACCACCAACTATTGCTATTGGCGATCATGATCTTCCTTGACAATCATCACCACCCATTACTGTCACCATTTCTAAAATTCTTACAATATTTAGCACTGATGTTGGGTATAACTGTCGGCCTATGGACACCTACTTTCAATAATCCCTATAAGAGAAATTAAGCCTTGCTGTTGGGTGTAAATTATCTATTTATGAAAACTTGATTTTTGTTAATCCCCATTAAAAAAAAAAACTCACTTCTTCAACTGTAAGAAAATAAGGATTCTTATATCTATTAATATATAGTGGATTAATCAACTAGGTCAAGCCTCATAGTTTTTTTTTTTTTAATTTTCCATATAAAAAATATCGGGTCTTATTATTTTATTTATACATGCTAAATTTTTGTACAACGCTAAAAAGTAAAACACACATTCTACCGTCTCAAATTTTTTTAGCACGTAATAAACTTAATTTAAATTTAGATATGTGGTTCATTAACACAAATAAAGATTAATTATTTAATATCAAACTCTCATAGATTAATTTAGTATTAATCCTTTTTTATTATCTAAATTTTAATTCTAATTCAAAATTAAATAGATAAATTTAGTTAGCTTTTATTAGGCTTATTATCCACTTGTCACCATAAAAAATATTTGAATTTCACATTATTTTTAAATCTACAATCTCATTAAAAAAAAAATTCAAATTAGTTAATTTTAAACCAAAGATTATTTAAAATTTTTATTACTTTTGAATCTAATAGTATGATAAATGCACTATATTAAAAATTTATATGAGATTAATTATTTATGAATAGACTAATAAAATTTATAAGAGCTTCATTTATCTTTTATCTCTACCAAAACTTAATTGATTTACCTATCAATTATGTACCTGAATATTTCTCTAGTAGTATTGTTAATAATGAGAGTATAATATGAATGAGTTTGAAGAGACGTATGAACGGTATAGATTCCCCCTTGTCATCACAGTTACGGCCATGATCTTGTAGGACTAGTGGCATCCAACATACCGTACACTGTGTAATAATGGCTCGTTGTTCTAACTCGCAGTGAAAGCAAAAGAGAATATTCATATGATTTTCTAAAACGTCCGAATATCCAGGGCTAAATTAAGTTATTTATTTTAAAATTTATCATTTTGCATATTGAGATTCTAGAAGCTCAAGAGCTTAAAAAATCCTAAAGCTCCATTGAACCGCTAACATTGGACGACCACCAATGAAACACCACTGTCAAATCATCATCGCTCGACCACCGCTATTGAACCATCATCATATGACCGCCATTATTAGATCATCACCATCAAACTTTCCCCCTTCTGATCAACATGGTCATTCAACCACCATCATCCGCATATGGTCCATCTACCACACTGCTCTATGGTCCTTCGACAACCATCTTCCGAATCCGGTCCTCAAACAAGCGTCATTTAACTATTATATCTCGACTACATTCCTTTAACTATCATTTCTTGACTATAAATCTTTGACAATCGTGTAATATTCTAGAAAAATACGAAATTAATGATTCAACTGCAGTCAATTGGACTAAACCGACTAGTCAATTATGTTATTTAATAGTGCAAAGGAGTCAAAGATATTTATATATTAACTTTACAAGGAGAAAGAGAGAGACTAAGAGAAGAGAGAGAGAGAGAGAGAGAGAGAGAGAGAGAGAGAGAGAGACTAAGCAATGGTGGCAAGGATGATCGATGGGGAAAGGTTGCACACCTTTAAATCACAAGAGAAGAGAGAGAGAGAGAGAGAGAGAGAGAGAGAGAGAGAGAGAGAGACTAAGCAATGGTGGCAAGGATGCCAAGCAGGCCAATGTACTTGTGCGATCGAGAGTATAACACATGTGTAAGGCTAGCAATGATCGAAGCAACTCATGAGTTAGGCGACATAGTTGTAAGTGAGGTGAGTAGGGTGTGAGCATCTTGTGACCCGTGGTGATAAAAGGGAAAAACATGAGCGACAGACGAGTAAGGGCATCTCCAACCAAACGGCAAACACTTGTTTGCCGTTCTTGCTTTGCTCCAACCGATCGTCATTTTTGACGTCATTTGATCGCGGATGAACAGTGCGACGCCAATATTGGCGTCGCACTGTTCATCTGCGCCATTTTTTTCTCTCTACCGAACAGGTTGGGAAGAAAGGCGCGAAAGAAAACGACTGTTTTAGCGGCAAAATGGCGTTGGATTGGAGATGAAACACGGCATTTTTTGATTTCCCTGCATTTTGAAGTAAAAAATGACATTTTCGGTTGGAGATGCCCTAAAGAAGCACAATAACATCAGGGTTTTCTTTTATTTTATAATGAATTTATATATCAATCTTATTATTAGATAAATATTTTGAAGTTTAGTTTTTTCTTAAATAAATTGTTATTAAGGTTTTAGGGCCGAAAAGAAGAGTAGAAGATAATTGATAATTTTATACTATAAAGCATTATTATTAATTATTCCCGATGATATTAAATTGAGA
This sequence comes from Dendrobium officinale, assembly GCA_019514585.1. Classification (NCBI taxonomy): domain Eukaryota; kingdom Viridiplantae; phylum Streptophyta; class Magnoliopsida; order Asparagales; family Orchidaceae; genus Dendrobium; species Dendrobium officinale. The sequence continues at coordinate 52,783,765 of CM033690.1, read as the reverse complement.
TTTTAATGACATAATTAAAGTATAGAATTCTTCTTATACTTAAAAAATTATATTTATAAATATTACAAATTTAAACCAAACGTTAAAATAAAATTATTAACGATAATTTCAATATTTTAAAATAGAAATTAATTTAATTATGTGATAATCAAAAAACAAATTTAATAAATTAGTACAAATAAACTTGGCGCTCTAACGTACACGTGGCAGTATCAGGAAAGAGATTCGTGACATAGGGTCCACCATAGCCCACGGCGGCTGCTGACTTCCAGTTTGAAACTCGGTGAGTAAATCTTTCCATCTAATTACCCTTACATACCTACAAAATTACAATCGTGCCAATATAATTCCGTTGAATTCACATCAATTATCCTTTGACAGAGAAAAATAACAGAAGTAAATATCTTTTTAAGATATTTTTAAGATTAAAAGTCATCCACCCAATATAAATTTGAAAGAGTCTTAGACGCAATATTTTTGCTTGTTTTGGCAATACTTATATTAGCTTTATGGAATTAAATTTAAAGATATTATTATTTATTATGAAAGGGTGGATTAAGTTAATGGATTTCATGAATTCTCATAAAACTTATGTAGAGATGAAATAATTTGTACTATAGTAAAAAAAAATTATTTAAATTAAAGTTATATTTGGCAAGCATTAGGTGCCCGTTAACAAGTAGAAATAATAGAGGTTAGGAGATATCATATAATCTAATTTAATCATTCTTATTATATAAGGGGTGACCAAATGATCGAAAAGGCTTGTGCGGATATGTCTAAAAATTAGACGTCATTCTTTGGTATGTATCCGTTGATGGTTGGTTGTCAGCTAACATCAAATGTTGAGAAATATCAGGCAAACTCACTCAGTGATTATATATCAATCAGTTGTTTGACGAAGACATTTGATATATTCTAACGATGGGCACTGAGCAGTGTTCCAATACTGGATAGGTGGTGGCATAAAGTTGGTGCTTCGATGACAATGATTTGGCTGTATTTTGATGGTGGTGGTCAGGCTGTGGCCGAATGTTGGCAATGGCTGAATAGTGGCTTGATGGCAGGTATTAGGCGATGACCCAACATTAACGATCAGATAGTGGCTCAATGGTGATGGACTAATTGTGACAAAAATAATGTGAATGGGTGGTGGCCCAACAAAATTAATCGAGTTGGCCTGATAGTGGTAGTCAAATGATGGCTCAATTGGGGGAAAAAATATTTTGTGCGGTGTCCATACCCCAATGAAAATGCGTCGCGTCCGGTACCGAGCTAGTACCGAGCGGTACTTGGTACTCAGCACTGCTCGGTACTTAAGCATAAACCGAACGGTTCTGCCGTCCGGTGTACGTACAGAATAATCTCTCCAATTGGGGTAGTCTAGTGGAGTTATGAAATTCTTCAAGCATCTAAACTCTTTTCAGTCTCTCATTCCTTTTTTTTTTTTGTAAAGAGTGAATGTTTATTTATAATTTTTTAGAGTGATACCCATCACAAGTATAACTAGAAACCTAAAATACTCCATCATATGACCAATATTATTTCTCTCAATCATAAGCTACATTTCATCATTTATGTGCATTAAGGATGTCAAAGTTAAGCAAAATTAGGCTTATTGGATTAGTCTGATCATTGGAAAACTCGAATTGTTTATGAGCATGCCATATTTATAAATCGTTTGATCATGCAATTAATTTCTCGAAGTTTCTAATTATGCTTCAGATGCTTGATATGAGCTCATTCTGATTAAAATCGGATCACTTTTGATGTCAATAGTTTCATCTCATTAAGACATTTAGTTTGACTAAGAATTTACTAATATCAGAGTTTAGATAATTATCTTTAATTTGATTCTAAATTTTTTAATTTAAATATGTATCAAGATTCATACTTGATCAAGTGAATTCTTTAATGACATATCAATTTCATATTTATGTCAAACATGTTTTGCTAAAAATGTTTTCAATTTTTTTTATTTTATTAATGGAAATTTACTAAACATATATTTGCAATGCCTTAGTGTTGGACCAACTTGTTGGTGAGTTCACCGATATGATGATGCTTAGTTACAAGACCAATTTGATCTAATTAGGCTTCGTTTGATTCGGGTTTTTAACACCATTTTTTGTTGCTTTCAAGAGATTTTTGTACTAGAAAACTGTTGTAGAAAATAATAAGAAAACTATCCCAAACGAACCCTTAGTTTGCAACGTTGGCTTCTCCTTGTTGGCCGGATTAAGTTGAACTCAATTTAAATGATTATTAATGTACATTTTGCACTTGTAATTAATTTTCTTAGTGAATTTAACAAACCTTTTCTTGTCCATCTCAAGAACTCTTGCAAAATCCTTTATATATATATATATATATATATATATATATATATATATATATATATATATATATATATATATATATATATATATAATATATATATATCAATACTTGACTTTCATATAAGTAATTGAAAAAATTAATGTATTTGTTAGATAAGTAAATACATATAATTTTTATTGTATTTCATTGAATCCAATTTTATTTGTGGGTTATATCAAAATCTTATAAGTAAGATTGGCTATGAGAATGAGATAAATTAAGAGAGAGAGAGAGAGAGAGAGAGAGAGAGAGAGAGAGAGAGAGAGAGAGAGAGAGAGAGAGAGAGAGAGAGGAGACTAAGCTCTATGAAACGTTTTATTACCAGAAATAGAGAACTCGAGAATCATAAGCTTGTCCTCCAATCTCTTATTGATAGTTGGGGTGAGCATTTCTCTATAAAAAATATTAAATTTAAGAAATTACATAAACTATATAATATAGCCTAATTAAGACTTTCCAAAAATAAAACATTCCCCCATGTTATTAGGTGCGGAGTGCGGACGGGGATAACCGTCCTCACAAGTATTGGGTGCCTAGGTACCCCACTAGGTACCGCTGGGTATCACTAGGTACCTAGTACTTGTGCGAACAGTGCGCACTCCGCACCTAATAATTTTTCCCAAACATGGCTCTTATTTGTCTTGAACCCGCACTTACCACTTTTCAAATATGAGATAGGCTTGTATAGAGTTGATGGCCGAACTCACCTACCTTGCAGGGGCAGAACCAGCCCTAATTTTTAAGGGGGGGGGGGGGGGGGGGGGGGGGGGGGGGGGGGGGGGGGAACTTGTGAGACTTATATGTCGGGGGTCTAAGGGGGGCAGTGTCCCCTGGCGGGGTTCGACCTGTTGGGGGCAATTACCTAAGACCATAGTATTTTCAAATTTTTAGGGGGGGCAGTTGCCTAAAAATTCTTGTAATAAAGACTAAAAAATAAATGAAAATGGGTAAATTACCTAAAAAAATCATATAAATAAATTTTTAAAAAATTTTTGAGGGGGGGCAATTGCCCCCCCCCCCCCCTGACATCCATGGGGTTCCACCCCTGCTACCTTGGTCAAATTCTAGCGATTAATCATGCTGAGCTACTTGGATGGTCTTATTCAGGCTTCATTTGGGACAACTTTTGGTTGCTACTTTTTCATCGTTTTAAAGAAAATTTTTACGCTAGAAAGTTAGTGTATAAAATAGTAAGAAAGTTGCCACAAATAAAGTCCTAATCAGCCTTTGGAGTTGAGTAGATTGGCATGTTCTTTATAAGGCTTTATTCCTAGGTCAATTTATTGACATGTTAACCATGATGATGGAACATTCATCATATGAATACTATTGTGTTCAATAATTTTATGGATGCTCTCTTACAATATCCTTCATATATATCAGTATGTTCTTAAATTCAATATCTAAGAATATAATAAAATCTCTCTCTTTATTAGGGTTCGTTTGGGACGGCCTTTTTATTGCTTTCTAAAACAGAGTTTTAGTACAAATTTTTTTTATTTTTTACTAAAACTCGGTCTTAGAAAGCAAAAAAAAAGCCGTCTCAAACAAAGCCTTTGTTTTAAACGCAACATTGGGTGATAATTGGGAGTGGCAATATCGTAATTAAGTATTGAACGCAGTCTCCATGAAGGTGGGCTTGCACGCACGTTAGAACGCAGATCTCACGCCATCTCAGCACCTGAAAATTGTAATTAATGTCTTCACGGCGGTTAAATCGCAAACCTTGTCCAACCTTGTCTCACCACTTTCCTATTTACCCTCTTCCCCTTCTCACACGGAGCAGAGAGAGAGAGATAGAGCGAGAGCGAGAGATAAAAGAGGAACTCAACTCCATTTTGTCTTCCCATGAGACGATTTTGATCTGTGACTCTGTATTCCTCACCTCTCTTCTCTGTCGGCAGACACAAAAGCTCCCCTTTTGAGCTCTAATGGAGTAAGCGCCCAGAAAACGGTTTGCTTTCTTAACACTTAATCTCCCCTTCTTCTTCATGCTTCTATTTTCGGAAAGCTGCGTTTTTTTCGGAGGCTTGTTTTGTTCTGCAAATCTGATACGTAATTAATTTTTTTTTTTACTTCAGTATTGGTGGCGTTTGATGTGTTCTTGCGTTATTGGGATAGTTTTTTCTTTAGAAGAGCCTTAAATTGTTGAACTTGATGATTTTACGTGATTGTGTTTCTCTGTGCCGCTGGGCTTCGTCTCTTTTGATCCTTTCTGCTGCGTTCTCTGTGGCAGCTTCTTCTGCTGTGCAAATATGATGCAAAGTTGATGTTTTTAGGAGCTTTTGCTGCTTAAAAAACAAAAATTAATAAATAAATTTGATGTGCGAGTAGTCATCTTTGCATCAGATTTGCACAACAGAAGAAGTTGTCACAGAGATCATAGTCATCTTTGCATCTCAATCCGCTCCGAGTACTTTTTTGTCATCTTTTTCCTGTGGTAGGTCGTTTCATGATTTCTAAAGATCGGATTTTGAATTCTTTGGGGGACGGAAATCTGGTTTTTGAGGCATTAAACCTTACTAATTTTGAGAATTTGTCTCGATTCAGTTGAAACGTACCAGAACATGTATTAATTAGGAAAAAAAATGGAGAGAGAGCGATGAATTAATACTGCGGCCTGTGGGTGTCGGTTCGTCTTCTTCTCTACTTAATCTTCCCCTATTTATTTTATTTTATTTTTTGCGGGTTTCAGATTCAGTATGATTTTCTGATTATCATCAGATCCAAGTTCTTATCTTAGTGGATCCCCATGCTTTTATTTTTTTTTTTCCCTGTAAATCTATTTTTTATATTGTTTTTATTTCACTTTTAGATTTTGTTCATCTTTTCGCCTTCTTTTATGTTCCTGCTTTGGAATTGTATGGTCTGCAATTATTGTTTGAGAACATGATTCGATTCATTTTATTTTTTTCATCAGTGGAAAAAAGTAAAAAAAGGATTTTTTTTTTCTTTATAGAGAGCAGTATTTTTTTTTTTTTTTGTGTTTGATCATTCTTGAGAACAATTTTACTCTGCTTGATTTGTAGTTGGATAGCGTGTAAGATCATTAGGGAAAATTTTGGATTATTTTAGTTACTTGAGCTCAAATAGTACAGAGGTTGCTGGGAGATTTATGAAGATTTTCACTTACATAAGTTCTCCAACATATAAAGTTTGCTTTTTTGTGTGACAAATTTAGAAATTTACCTCTCAAAATAGTTATATGGATCTTACTGAAATCCCACAATTGAAAATTATGCTATATGTTGTTCATGATTTTTGTATTATTTTTTCACTTGCATTTGATGAATTCCTTTCTCTTGATTCGTAGAAGCAAGAAATAATTTCTTAATTTTCATACATCTTTGTGATATTATTATTTCTGAAATCAGAGAGTGTGTGTATCTGATGAAGAGAAGTTCTATTATTGCAGGAGTTACAAGCTGTGTTTCTGTTTACCTGACCCTTTCTTCTTCATGGGTGAGCTAGCAATTGAACCAACTGGCTTCCCATGTGGCTTAGATTTTTCACATTTCATACCTCCTGGCCATGACAAAAATGTCGGTTTTGTCTCGATATTCCAACCATCATCAACTTCCAATCTCTCTCATCTCCAACACCCTCCCTGTGGTGATTCTGCTATGATTGAAGGAGATTTGGTTGACCCTCTGCCTGAGAACTTCCCTGAGAGCATGCTTGATGACGAAGAGAGTGATGAAGACATGGATGTCCAAGAGTTGGAGCGCCGTGTGTGGAGAGATCGGCTGCGTATCAAACGACTGAAAGAGCAGAAGATCTCCAAGAACAAAGACCTCGGCGATGACATGAAGCATCGCCAGTCACAGGAGCAAGCAAGGAGGAAGAAGATGTCACGAGCCCAGGATGGAATTCTCAAATATATGCTTAAAATGATGGAGGTATGTAAGGCTCAAGGATTCGTTTATGGAATTATCCCCGAGAAGGGGAAGCCGGTGAGTGGCGCTTCGGATAATCTTCGAGGCTGGTGGAAGGAAAAGGTTCGATTCGATCGCAACGGACCTGCAGCAATTGCCAAGTACCAGGCTGATAATGGAATACAAAGTCCTAACAGTGATCACAATTCCAGGCTTATCAGTCCTCACTCATTGCAAGAGCTTCAGGACACTACATTGGGATCTCTTTTATCCGCACTGATGCAGCATTGTGATCCTCCTCAAAGAAGGTTCCCACTTGAAAAAGGGATTCCTCCTCCATGGTGGCCTACTGGAAAGGAGGAGTGGTGGCCGCAGCTCGGCTTTTACAAATGACCAGCCTCCTCCTCCCTATAAGAAGCCTCATGATTTGAAGAAGGCTTGGAAGGTTGGTGTCCTGACCGCCGTCATCAAACATCTTTCTCCTGATATTGACAAGATTCGCAGACTCGTGAGACAATCGAAGTGCCTTCAGGACAAGATGACGGCAAAAGAGAGCGCCACTTGGCTTGCTGTTGTTAAGCAAGAGGAGGACATTTTCAGAGATCTAAATCCTGATGCTTTTCCCCCACCATCTTCAGTGAGCAACTGTAATGGAACAATATCATTCAGCAGCAGCTGCAGTGAGTATGACGTTGAAGATGTCGACGATGATGATGACCGATGCGAGGAAGTAATGAAGAATCAAGACCCGATCGACATGAATTCTGTGTTCAAAACAGGTGCAGGCTCAGGAAATGAGGAGTTTATAAAAAAGAGAGCTGCCGTGCTCAAACCCGAGATGATACTGAATCAAGGAAGTTCATTCAACTGCGAGAACACAAAATTTCCACGAAATGAATACCAGTCTACAAGGAACAATCACATGTATCTAAACAGATACCCAACAAATCAATCGGCTTTTCTCGGGTCTTCGGGTTTCCAGCTAAATGAGAACAAACCACAAATATTATCAATGCCTCAGCCATTGCTCAACCAGCCAAAGCTGGCTTCTGATAACTTGCAGCCTGCAGTCACCAATGCTTCTAGCCCTTTTGGCATCTCTGGCCTTGGCCTTCCAGATGATGGGCAGAAATTGATTGCTGAGCTGATGAGCCAGTATGAAAGTAGTATGAATCATGGTAAAGTTCCGAACGAGGTTCCGAATGAGGCCATGAGCAACTTCTTCTGCTCTGGCAATGGCGGTGGTGGCAGCTTCATTGATGAAGGAAATAATCCTCAGTTATGTCCTTTTCAAGAGGATTTTGAGCAGATAGATCAGGTTTATCAGACCCAACCAACTGAAATCTGTAATGACTTTAGATATGTCTCTTCTTTCACCACACCAGCCATGGAATTTCCGATATCTCAAGGGCTTGGGAACTGGTGTTTTCTGAAATGAGCTTGCTGTGACTGCAAGGTATCAAGGGATTCAACAACTTATAGCAGAAATATCTTAAGCTTGGCTTCAGGTGATCTTCCTAGTATATTTTTGATATATTTTTTCCTCTTTGTTGTTTAGGAAATAGGAAGCCAGTCTCAGATTGTGATGCAGAGACCGACTATATTAGTTTTTTGGGCTTGAATTCATTGATGGATGATGTATTCTTGTGCTGTTGTGCAAGTCCTCCATATTGTTGGTTATGTATATGTCATGCTTGAAGCAAGTAGGATTGGCTTATCATGTAGCTATATTTATTGCTTTTATCTACTTTATATCATATCTAATGCTTATTTCTTTGATATTGAATTAATCAGAGCTGGTATAAAAAAAGAAAATCTTATACTGAGTAGTTATTGTATTATCTGAAATGTATGTTCAAAGCAATGATTCTGGTTTTTCAGAATTTAGGAAGAATGTTAGGATAAAAGACTTGGTAAAATTATGGAGGGTGGATTTAAAATTTGAGTGATTGCAGTAGTTATTAGGTCATGGGTTTTGGTTTTTGCTCTAAGAAAAAAGGGCTACACTAACATAGGATCTGTTTGTGGTGCCTGTAATTTTTTATAAATTTGATTGTGTAGCTGCTAAGAAGAAAGTAACTTTTTGAAAAGCTGCTATAGAAAGTTGTTTTATAGCATAAAAATTTCTTGAAAGCAACAAAAGAGAAGTGGTCTAATAGAAATTGCGGTTGCAATATGGAAATCTAAAGCAGGAAAAAAGCTATTCCAAACAAATGCAACATCAATATGTTTCTACCAGCATGAGCCATATGTTTGTAGAAATAGAGAGGTTGGAGCTTATATTAAAGATAAATTAGCAGAAAAAAGATTAGTTGGTTTTTAGTAGAAAAGAATTCTTATAAGATTAATAGATAAAATGAATGTGAAAACAAAAGAAAAAATAATAAATCTATAGTAACATGATAGCGAAAGGACTTACTAGGTTGACAATATTTGTCACGACCTGAAAATTCGACTCGAATCCGACCTGAAAATTTCGGGTTACGGTCAACCCGAAACGGGTGGGTTCGGGTTCAACAATTCGACCCGTTTCAAAAATTGAGTTGGGTTCGGGCTGACCCTATGACCCGTTTTTGACCCGAACTGGCACATTTTTTGATGCGGCAACCCGAGATTGACCCGTTTTTGACCCAAAAAGCAAAGATTGACCCGTTTTTGGACCCTAAAACTAGCATTTTTTTCTTGGCACCAGGTCATTCGGGTCGTGTCGAGTTGATCAGGACCCGAAGTGGATCGGGTTCGGGTACAAAAAACCGACCTGTTTTTAAAAACGGGTCGAGTTCGGGTTGACCCAAATAGTGCTAGGTCAGTTTTGAGTTTGACCTAAACCCGACCTGTGACCCGAAATTGACACACCTAGGACTTATGTAGAATAGGGTTAACACCAATACAACAGCACTAAATTGGAGTGATGTAGAATGAGATCTGAGAAACCTGATCTGAAATAGATGGAATAAAGATGATGATGATGATGATGAGATTCTAGTGCTTCAGCATTGAACGAAATCAAGAAATTATATCGGAAATGTTTGGTAGATGAAAAGCGCGTTTGTGTGCGCGCTTATGCCACTTGGAAAGCACTTTCAACTTCTTTTCACTTTACTTTGGCTTCTTTTCCTAGATGTTTCAAAGTCTTCACAAGCAAGCCATGACATGTAAAAAAAGGTGCTGATAAAGAACAGAAAAAGGCACCAAGTAGAAAGGCAACATGTGATATGATTAGGATTTTTTTTCCAGTATATATATATATATATATATATATATATATATATATATATATATATATATATAGAGAGAGAGAGAGAGAGAGAGAGAGAGAGAGAGAGAGAGAGAGAGAGAGAGAGAGCCAATGGTTTACATTATTCTGCGAATGTTGTATTTTTAAAATTGTGAAATCATAGAAAAGATATGCTTACAATGTACAGTTTTTTAAGTTTCTACCAGCATGAGGTTTCTTGTTATTAGAGAAAATTGCTACAATATTGTAGATATGATTTTTTTTTTTGGATAAAATTCACATAAGGGTCTACACGTTTCACAAAAGAAAAAAGAACAAGTCCTTAGAAGATCAAAAGCTCACTAAAAATACAGTCTTGAAGAAAAACCTATGAGCTAATGATCCAATTAAATACAATCAAACATTCAGGAAAATAAAGGAATAACACCATCACAAAATGAGAAACTAATCCCGTAACAAGAAGGATATCAGAAACCCAGCAAGCAACAACTGATAACAAGACAAAAACAGCCACAAAAATCTCACAAAAGCAAAAACACAAGGCTACAAGTGAGTTGGGCTCAGTCAATGACAAGATTTACTGCAACCGCCCAAACGGAAGGCAGGGATCATCCAGATGAGGAAACAAGCAACAGCCCACACAGAAGAAGTCATCAGAAGGACAAACATAGCCTCACATCCCAAACAAAGTCCACCAAATATGATACAAAGCACACCACCAGTGGTTGCCAACAAGCCAAGCCTATCAAATGGAGAGTAAACCGCCTCATCATTGCCCGGTCCATAAAACCTCCATCACCACAATCCAATCCAACGAAAGCCCACCCAAACAAACAAAAAAGGAAATCAAACATTAAAAAGCCACAGCAACCCACCAACAACAAAACCAGGAGAAGGATTACTTCTTCTTAGTTTCTCTTTCTACGTTTGTGTCCTGTACTATAAAAGTTTTTATGAATTTTGTCACTCACATTTAAACCATATAACTCGTTAAAATCATCCAAAGCCTCCTCCAAACCATCAACAGTAAACCCACAAGGTGAAGAACCATATCCATCTAGCCAGCCACCCTATTATCAATCACATTAGAAGACAATTTTGCCTTCAATCCATCAGAAGAAACAAGCTAAATATGTACAACAACAAAATGCATATTCTCAATCTCTTTGAAGTTACAAGTCAAGCTCATCGAAGCAACATAATTTTCATCAATTCCACATATTTATTAGAAGCCATAACATCCATAGGCCTAATACAAACCACATGTTCCAGAGAATACAAAGTGACAACCTAGGAGACGATATCATTTCCAGCTGCAGAAGGCACCTCCATAACATCCAGAGGGCTACCTACTACACAGCCTTCAGAATCAACATCCACAGAAAGACTATTAACAGAGTTAACCATACAATTATTAGCTACCAAAACCTCCTTAGCTCCGCAGATGTGATCAAAGGCGAAAAATACTCCACAACAAAAACAGGCTCAGTTATAGTATCAATAGGATCCTCAATCACCCCAATTAGAGCATTAATATGATCATGCTCCCCATCATTATTTGAAGAAACATCAATGACACCATTATTCTCCTCAGCATTAACCATAATGTTTGTCTCACAATTATCCTTTTAAAGCCTCTCAGAAATAACAAGCGGAACGTTCAAGGAAGGAGCATTAATATCCAAAGTGTTAACCATCTCAACAACATTATCCTCAGATATAACATTAAGATTACCTAGATTAGCAACAATGGCAGCGACATTACTCGGGTTATGGGAGGGAAGAGGACGACAATCACCATTGGCATGGCCAATACTCTCACAAAGCACACATAAAGAAGGAAAAATTTCCATGCTAATATTTTGAATGCAACCAAATTTTTTAGGGCCTGCCCAAATCTTATCAGGAAAGCTTTTAGTGATGTCGAGTTCAACCAAAACACGTGCAACAGAGGGACGGGAGCCATTACATGTCGCATTATCAACTTTTAACAGTCGACCAAATAACGAGCCAAGACCATGAAGAATATGGGGAGAGAATAAATGAGGGCGTAGGTTAGGAAATGGAACCCATATAAGAATCACAGAAGACTCCACACCAATGTCAAGCAAGAACGACCATTTGGTCAATTTCATATAACAATTAAAAATAATGTAGGATTTATGGCAAAAAATTTACTGTAATCCAATTCGTTAACCAACTTAATCAAAATATGCAAAGACTCCAACAATGTGACAGAGAAATCACTAATGAGCTTTAAATTAAAGAACTTCCGAATAGAGTCAAGGAAAGAGCGGTGGGAGGGAAAGAAGTCAACCAAAGAAAAATTCAGAGGTGCCGCAAGGGCGAGGATCTCTTCCTTAGAAATCCATAGAGACGACAGTCCACGAAAAGAAGTAGTTTGCATATCAAGAAACCTCGCATGGGAAGAACCATAGAAAGCTTTGCGGAAAGACTGCGACTTAATCATACCATTCAAAAATCCAAGGTAGGTTAAGCGATTCACCGCCATACCGGCCAACCGACCAATGGTGGATGAATCAAATCCAAATAGATGCAAAAAAAAGCACAAACAAAGTGAAAGAAGAGCTTCTCTGAGAGCAGATGAACAACAACAGCTGAGAGATGCCAGGGAACAGGAACCTTGCGAGGGACAGGCTACTAGGGCGGACGAAGACCAATCGTATGATCCTTATAAATCTATGATATGTCCTTGTAGATATGAACCATGATAATTGATTTTTATAGTATTAGGATGAGCTTTGGGGTGTTGAAGAGATTATCAAGAGTAATTCACCGCCATACCGGCCAACCGGCCGATGGTGGACGAATCAAATCCAAATAGATGCAGAAAAAAACACAAACAAACTGAAAGAAGAGCTTCTCTGAGAGCAGATGGACGACAACAGTTGAGAGATGCCATGGAACAGGAATCCTGCGAGGGATAGGCTACTAGGGCAGACAACGACCAATCGTATGATCCTAATAATCTATGATATGTCCTTGTAGGTATGACCCATGATAATTGATTTTTATAGTATTAGGATGAGCTTTGGGGTGTTGAAGAGATTATCAAGAGTATTTTAGTGATAAGCTCAACCATTATTCTTATGAAAGAGGATATTAAGGCATTGTTTGGGAAAACTTTCTTATTGCTTCTTAAAGCAACTTTTTAATAAAAATTAAAATTTTATACTAAAAAGCTGTTTTAAAAAAAATAAAGCAGTAAAAAGTCAAAGTCATCCTTGCCATAGATGTTCAAGTAACAACATTCATAATCAAAGAAAAGCTACCATCAATTTCCATTCAACTGATCATCGATATCAATTAAAGCAAACAGTTCATGCAACATTTAATTGACAAAAAGTTTTCTTCTGAACAGTATGAGCTTCTTGATTCTTGACACCAAAATTTACCAAAAAGTAGACGAAACGTAACATAACAACATCACTTGATAGAATCATAGGTGAGTAAAGGCTTCCTGTAGCCATTCTAAAAACTGAGCTGCTCCATTTACAATTGATATGGAGAGGCTTTCTGCTCTTGAAGGAATAGGATAAGAGTTCAGGTACAGGTACCTATTTGAATATAGACTTCATCTTCACCATGTGATTAGGACTTTTCGCTGCTGCCTTTTTTTCCATGTAAATAAGTAATTCATGACAAACTGCAAAGCAAAGATGGAAAGAATATGATGTAACATCTTTATCAATAATGAAATATGGAACTTCTCTGTCATGGATATTTCATATTCACAGCTTCCCTCAATCCCAACTTTTTAAACATTAATCAGTAATATAGCAGTTACCTTCAGGGCCAGGGATGTCTCATGACAGCTTCCAGATTATCTTTCAAACATTTAATATATATTTGCATGTTAGAATCTTCCTTGGTGCAATAGCAAAGTTATAATTTTTCATTATCGTTTACCAAACTATAACAAGTCAACAGGAAGAAGACTGAAATATCTTATAACAGCAAGAGTACAAAAAGAAAAAAAAAGAATTAAACATTGATAGATAACGATTATAATTACTACTGAAGAGTTTTATATAGAAGATAGTTTGAAGAGCTGTTAGTCTTCATTGGATAGAAATAAAGATAGTAAACACGAAGTAGGAAACTATTCTTATGTAGGAAGTGGCATATATATCACATAATTTTTATGTATTTACATATCAAATATCTAAAATTTGATCGTTATTGATATAACACTTCAGCGTTTTAATTGCATCAAAATATATGCATGAAAATGTGCAAGTAAGATTAGCAGTATTTTTTATATGGTTTAAAGATTCGGATTTTATATAAATATATATTAAACTTTAAGTGTTAGATATGTAAATATCCCCCTCTCTCAACCAAAACAAAAAACATATGCAAGTGCCCGCAACCACCCAGTTTCCAACAAGGAAATCAAATACAAGGTCTGATATGGAAGTGGTAGCATTGTAAGAGAAGATAAAAGTGCAATCTTAACTGTATTATTGAAAAAAGCAACTCATAAAAAGAATGTAAAAACATTAAATGGTTAAAGAGTACAGAAAATATCAAGCATACCTGAGATAGAGTGGATGGATGCTTTTCCAGAGAAATGCCATCACGATTTTCAGTTTGGTCAACTTGAATATAGGGAATGTGCTGTATGTTAAGCCAATCATCACCATTCTTTTGGCACCGTCTACTTAGCACAGGGCATTCTTTGATTACCAACTTTTCCACGCCAGCAGGTAATTCATCAATTGAATAAAGATCATAACATTCCTGAATTTTCAATTGTTTGAGAGAAGTAAGATTTTTGAAAATTCCTTTGTGGTCATCTTGAATTTGTGAGAGTTTGGAAAGGGTTAATGAAGTAAGAGATGTTAGATCCTGAACCCATCTGAGTCTTGATCCACGGTCACTTTCCAGAACTAAATCCTGTAGGTTTGGGAGACTATTAAGAACACGCAAATTTTGACAGTTCCTTAACTCAAATGTTTTAATGCTAGGTGGGAGATATGGCAACCATTCCAAATTGGGACAATCAGAAATGTACAGAGCGGTAAGGCAACTCATTGGGCCATCTCCAATACGAAACCAGCTCTTCAGATTATGCATATCTGACACATCAAGTGTTTCTAAATTTTCAAAACCTGAAATCACAGTGCCAAACCTTTCCACTCCATGCAGACCCTTTATTTGGAGTGTTTTCAGTGAAGGCAGCTTCCACACGCATGGGAGAGATGAGCACATTTTGCAATTGATGAGTTTCAATGTTTCCAACTTCAAGAAAGATGGATCTCGCATCCAATTTGGAAATTTCTTTCCATTGTAATTTTCTATGTATAAATTGTGGAGATCCTTGTGAGGCTGGAGTCGATCAATCACATCTTCTTCAAGCAAATTTTTTGATTCTGTGGATGCAGCATCACCCCATCTCAACATCAAAGAATCAATGTACCGTTTGCCACTTAAATTGGCTGCTTCTGCATCGTTGACACTAACTACGTTTTCAAGTTTACTGATGCAAAGCTTGCCACGGAGTTTTAACTCCTTCAATTCTCCTAAGCCACACTGGGCTTCTGATCCAACAGCAAATCTTGACAAGTGTCTTAAAGATGTTAAACATCCAATACCAGGGGGCATGGCAATGATATCAATTTGTCTATCCCAACTATCCCAATCAAGCTGCAAACCAAGATATCGCAGGTGAACTAAGTTTTTCAGGCTTTTTGGTAACATTTCTAGCATGTAACAGTTTCCAAGTTCTAAGGTTTGCAAATTCAAAAGATTGCTTACAGTTTCAGGTAGCATCCGTATACTGGTATTATGAAGTCCAAGGTGCCTGAGAAATTTTAAATCACCAATGGAATCTGGCAATTCATGAATTTGAATGCAATTGCCTAGTTGCAATGTCTGAAGATGGTACAATTTGCCTATTGTCTCAGGTAATCTTTTTATGTTTGTGCCATGCAGACTTAGGTAACGTAGAAGAATCAAATTGCAGACTGAATCTGGAAGCTCCTCAAGGCAGCTGCTACTCATATCCAGTAAGCGTAGAAACCTTATTTTCTCAAATAGATCTATTAAGACCTCTTTCATGAGTACCCCATTTCTACTGCATAACACAAGTGCTCGCAGGCCTTTGTTCTCAAACATCTTATTAAATGTTGCCGACTGCTTATCATCCTGACATAATAAGGCGTAGCGGGCTGTTCCTGATTCACCATGTTCAGTTACACTCTGATTTATTCTTAAACTTTCATATCTAAAAAGATGATGCGCTAGTTCATGGATCACAGTTGGCATCTTGTACATACGGCTATCTTTCATACTGCTATCACAGGCTTGGAAGAAAGACCTCCATAAAAGATCATCAAAGTACCTTTCACCAATATCCTCCATTTGTATCCGCGAACTATTCTTAATTAAGTCCAAAGCAATCCATAACTTGACCAACTCCTCCTTACCAAACTCATAATCCTTTGGAAATGTGGAACAGAAGGAAAAACAATGTTTAAGATGCAGAGGGAGATGATCATAGCTGGTTTTTAAAATTGGAATAATAGTACCTGCAACTTTCCCATTTTCCATCAATTCTTGGGAAAGCAGCTCCCACTGGTTTTCATCTGTTTCAGAGTACAAAAGGCTACCGATAGCTTTTATTGCTAATGGAAAACCTTGGCACTCCTTCACAATATCTTTACCAATATCCTCCAGTTTTGGTTGCTCTGTGAAAACTTTGATTCGTTCATCCTTTGAAAATACTAGATCCTGAAGAAGTAGCCAACCATCATTTACTGGTAGACCTTGTAAACATAATTTATGTACCGTTTGCATACTTCTTGCAACGTTTTCATTCTGCGTGGTAACTAGAATTTTGCTTCCTTCAGCTCCATCCATTAAAGGGATTCGTAGATTCTCCCAAAAGTCAAAATCGTCTCTCCACAAGTTATCCAACACAAGTAGGAATCTTTTCCCTGTAATGATATTCTTGAGATGATATTGAAGCAAATCTAAGGTGGAATCATGGCACTCCCTTCTCTCTACCGCTTTGATCACCTCCTTTATAGTTTTGACCAGATCAAAGTTTGGTGACAAACTAACCCAAATCCGCAGATCAAAATAGTTTTTTGAGCAACCGTCTTTTAATTTCTGCACAAGGCCGACAACTCGAAAGATGTTGCGAGCAAGTGATGTCTTACCAGACCCACAAGAACCCACAATAGAGATCACTTGAACGTTGTCACTGCAACTAAAATTTAGTAATTCTTCAAAAAAAAATTTCTTCTCTTCTTGTCTGCAATGCCAAGAGCTTTCAGTAGCATCATCAGAGATAAATTTAAAATTTTAGGAAGGAAAGTATCGGTTGCAGCTTTTTGTATAAATTTTGATAATATAATAAATACATGAATTCATGATATCAGAAAAGATAAGATGCAAACCCTGAATAGAAAAACAATCTTCCTCTAAAATAATAAGTTGCAAGGATAAAACAGTTAGAAGTTTGGCACTTGCAACTTTATTAAAACTTTGGCTGGAAAAAAACGTTTCATTTAATAAATACATCCAATTCATCAAAATACTCAAATAAATATCTAATTCTTTCTTTGGTCAGAGTTCATAAAGGAAAAGGTCTTCGGCAGCTTTGGAGAGGTTTAGTTCTTAAGGTGATCCAACCAGAAATTTTATAAACATCATCCATGTGATGCAGGACTAATTATGTTTTACATGAATGCGATAAGAGCTTGCACGATTTAAATAAGACCAAATAATAATTAAGACTGTTAGCTACTAAACGATAATAGAAAACGAAGGAGGGGTAGCTACGCTTAGGCCAAATCACATGCTCAGAATTTGAATCACCAAAGTAATCTAGAAATTGAACAAGATGCAAATAAAGTAGATTTTCAATAAGATCCCTACGTTAATATTGAGATTAGAATCATAGAAAGTAAAATTCAAATCCTACTATTACTAAGCAGAGGCAGAGGGCTTAGCACAAATCCTTGTGATTGAATCACCACCTACAAAGTTCACCCTTGCCGATGCCCGGAAGCAATTTGCCACTGAACGTTAGTGTGTCATTCTTCGATTGCTTCGGGTAGCGTGAAGATGATGCGATCCAAATATTATTCGACAGAGTTGTCAACTTCCAGGTTGACGTCGAAGAAAGTTGACCGGAGGATGTCGACGTGTCCTTGCTCATTGTAAACGAATCCGGAATCAAGGTTGGGATCGGCCATACATTGGTTCCGAAGGGTTGAACTATTTGAAGACGTTCTTTGTTGCTTCTCTTGAAGGTTCGTCTTGAGAGAAAGAAGTTTTTCTCACGAAGTAAGGTTTTAAACATTGATATTGAATTCTGCAGGCAGATCTACTACATAAGCATTATCGTTGATTTTCTTAATTATCTTGAATGGTCCAGCACTCTTAACATGCAACCCGCTTCTGATTCGGGTGAGAACTGAAAGGCGAACTCCGCCAACTTGGACAACCACAGTTCGGTCGAGTTTGAAAATAGCTGGAGGCGATCGAAGGTAACGATTTATTTCTTCTTCTTCTCTTGCTTCCCGTAATCTTCCCGTCATTTGCTTCATGTCTCGCTTCTTCTTCTCCAGCTTCTTGTAATCGAAGATTCTTTTTTCACGGCTAAGTAACGATCTTTCTTCCCGTTATTTGCTTCATGTCTCGCTTCATCAGATTGTACATGCTCGGTACCGCTCAGTATATGCTCGGTACTGCTCAGTACATGCTCGGTACCGAACAAGTATATGCTCGGTACTTAGCGGTACATGCTCGGTACCGAGCAAGTACACGCTCGGTACCGAGCCAGTACACGCTCGGTACCGAGCCAGTACACGCTCGGTACCGAGCCAGTACACGCTCGGTACCGAGCCAGTACCGCTCGGTACCGAGCGGTACATGCTCAGTACATGCTCGATACTGAGCGGTACATGCTCGGTACGCTCGGTATTGAGCATATACAACAAGCAGAATTTCAAAATTACTATTATAATATAATTTCAACAGGTCGAACCCCGCCAGGGGGCAGCGCCCCCTTGGACCCCCGACAGACTGGTATATTTTTGTATTCATGTTGTTTTATTATTAGTATTTGGTAGTACAAATAATTGTTAAAATATATCCTATTATTAGCATGACTAGTGGCATAAGAAGGAAAGATCCTGCATGTTATGTTTGACTCCTGGTATGTTTGTAGTTTGTGTATTTATAATTTTAATGTTAATATTTATGTTCAAGTCTTCAACTTCAACCAATATACATAAAATACTATGTTTGACTTCATGTAGAACGTTGGTGAGCTCAGTTTGGAGATGATGTTCCTGAATTGAAAGCTTTTGCAGTTAAAATTCTTAGCCTAACGTGTTCGGCTTCTGCATGCGAGCGTAATTGGAGTATCTTCAATCAAATTCATACAAAGAGAAGAAATCTATTGGTGGTAAATCAAATGAACAAACTAATTTATGTTATGTTTAACAAAAAATTGAAAGATAGACATTTCAAATTGCAAAATCAAGGAAATATTAAGTATGAAATTGACCCTTTGCTTGTTGATGAGTTACAATCTGATGATGAATGGATTACTCCTAAGAATGCTGATGTATCTGAAGTTGAAGCAGAAGGAGAAAGTCATGTCAATGAAGAAAACAATGAAGCAACTACTCAAATATATAAAAGAAAGAAACAAAATGATATTGGAGCTTCAAAAAAATATAAAGGTATATTTAAATATAATGAATTATTTTGTATGTTACTATTGTTTCATTTTAGAGCTAATAAAATATTAACTGATATAGGAGATAAAGGAAAAAATATTATAGATGAAGAAGAGTTAGAGGATGATTTTAACATTAATTATGAAAATTCTTCTGAAGACAATCAAAGTGATGATGAGCCTGCTTTAGGTCTTGATCCTAAGGGGATGTTTTATTTTTAAGTGAGTTTATTTTAAATCTTGTATTCCACTAATATTATCTTAAAACAAATCTTCAAATTAATAGTTGACATAATATTATGTTATTTTTTTATTATTTATAATTTTAAATTAATTTATTTTAATCGTTTTGAGGCTTACGCCTTGATCCGCCTCGAGGCTTACGCCTTGCCTTGCTTAGAAAAAACGCCTTGATTCCCGATTTCACCTTTTAAAACCTTGATTTATCATGCAATCTCTTTATGAAGTTCATACATATGTGATGTAAATGAGGATGCAGACTCAGAAATCCTATACCTATAACACATAGGTATGAGATCTAACGGCTGTCTAGGTTTGAACCCATAAACAATTTCAGAAGGACTTAGGCCAGTGGTTCAGTCCACAGAATTATTATAGACAAACTCAGTTGTGGGGAGTATGGAGTCCCAATCCTTAATATGCTCGCCTATCAGGGATCATAACAAATTGCCTAAGCTCATATTGACTACCTCGATTTGACCATCAGTTTGTGGATGAAAGGTTGTGGAGAATTGCAACTTAGTGCCCATTTTCATCCAAAGGGTCTTCCAAAAATAACTGGTGAATTTAGCATCCCTGCCCGATATAATGGTTTTGGGTAAACTATGTAAGCGAACGACCTCATTGAAATAAAGTTTGACAATGTGGGAGGCGTCAGATGTTTTGGAGCAAGATAGGAAATGGGTCATTTTGAAAAATCAATTGACTATAACATAGATGGCATCATTCCTATGGATAGTCTTAGGCAGGCCTAAGATAAAATCCATGCTAACGTCCTGCCAAGAACAATTGGGGACAGGCAAAGGGGTGTACAAACCAGTGTTTTGTTTGCGTTGCTTGGCCAGCTGGCAAGTGTGACGCCTGCTGACCATCCAGCATCCCTCTTCAAAGTGGGCCAAAATAAACAATACTCCATGGCTTTAATCATCTTATCCCTACTGAAGTGCCCAGCGAGGCCCCCGGCGTAGAGTTCCCAAACAAGAAATTCTCTAAGGGAAGTGCCAGGGATGCAAATCTTTTGAGCTTTGAAAAGATAACCATCCTCCATAAGAAAATCATCCAAAAGGCATGTGCTGCCTGTGGACAATAGAGAGTAAGTCTCCTTCAAGTTGGGGCATTCTAAATAGTCCCTTTTTATTTGGTCAAATCCCACGACTTCGGCTCTCATATCAGTGGTAGTCATCATATGACGACTGAGAGCATCAGTAGCTTTATTCTCTACTCCCGCCTTATGTCTAAGGGTATAAGTGTACTCCTAAAGGAATTTGACCCATCGACCAAGACGTGCATTCAACTTCTTTTGCAAGTTGATATAACACAGAGCCTCATGATCCAAGAAAATAACGAATTCTTGCGGGAGCAAGTAGTGTCGCTGATAACGAAGAGATTGGATCATAGCATAAAACTCTTTGTCATACATGGAATAATGCTGCCGAATGTCATTTAGCTTTTCACTGAAATAAGTTACCGGGTGACCTTTTATGGATAGGACTCCTCCAATTCCGACCCCTGAAGCATCGCAGGTCGCTTCAAAGACTTTAGAGAAATCAGGAAGTCTCATCACTGGGGCTTCAAACATTCTTTTCTTAATCTCATCAAAAACTCTGGTGACGGCCGGGGTGCAGTGGAAATCACCCTTCTCAAGACAGTCAGTGATAGGAGATACAATGGTGCTAAAATTTTGGATAAATCTCTTATAGAAGGTGGCTAAACCGTAGAAGCTGCAAACCCAGATGTTTTGAGGAATAGACCATTCTACAATGACCATCACCTTCTCGGGATCTGTAGAGACCCCTTGGGATGACACAATAAAGTCCAAAAAGATAACATGATCTACAAGGAAGGTATATTTATTGGGATTGACATAAAATTGTTCCTTCCTTAGGACCTCACAGACTTGCATTAAGTGATTCAAATGCTGACTTGCCGACTGCTGTAAATAAGAATGTCATCAAAGTAGACGACGACAAACTTTCCCATAAAAGGGCACAACACTTGAGTCATGATCCTCATGAAAATACTCGGGGTGTTACTCAACCCGAAAGGCATGACTAACCACTCGTAGAGACCATCCTTAGTCTTGAAGGCAATTTTACACTCATCACCGGGTCGGATCTGGTGGTATCCACTCTTGAGATCGATCTTGAAAAATAGAGTGGCTCCCATCATCATGTCAAGCATATCGTCCAGCCTTGGGATAGGGAAATAATATTTGATGGTGATCTTGTTAATAGCACGGCTATTAACACATATTCGCCAAGATCCATCCTTCTTAGGAGTAAGAAGGGTTGGTACAACGTAAGGACTAAGACTCTCTTTAATGAAATCTCTCTGCAGTAACTCATCAACACTCTTCTTGAGTTCAGCATGTTCCATGGGGTTCATGTGATAATGTGGCAGGTTAATAAGGGAGGCTCTAGGGACAAAGTCTATGGCATGCTGAATGTCTCTAAGCGAAGGTAACTGATCCGGGAGAGCATCAGGGAAGACATCAGCAAACTTGCCAAGAATAGGTTGAACTTCCTGAGGGATGAGTTCGTCAGACTCAGTGGAAGTCCCACGACCAACTAAGGCGTACAAGTGTGCTCCTTGAGCAATCTCAGAAACCAGAACCTTGGCGGTGATCAAGTTCAGTCCTTTCTTGGACTTAACAGGGTTGGATTTGGAGTCATCATTAACTCAGGACTGCGATGGCAAAAGCTTGATCTTTTTGCCTGCATGTTCGAACACGCAGGTGTTTGAACGCCCATAGATATGGGCATCGTTATCAAAAATCTAGGGATGGCCCAGAAGGATTTATCCAACATCCATAATCAGAATATCACACCATACATTCTCCTTATAGTCAGAAAAGGAGATAGATATGAAACTTCGTTCCTTCACCTCCAAGGTAGTGGAGTTGACCCACACAATTTTATAGGGGTTGGGGCGAGGAACGGCAGACAGTCCCAATTTGGACACCATGCTGGAGGAGACAGCATTGATGCAGCTGACACTATTTACGATGACCTTACAGTTCTTATCCTTGATATTGGTGTAGGTGTGAAAGATCGCAGTCCTACGCTGGTCATCGGTGGTAGCAGGGTGACAGCGTATATCTCACCATGCAGATGAAAGAAGTGTCCAGTTTCTAAAGGCAATGGAGGACAGCGGTGTCATCTTCCTCCACGAAGAATTCACCCTCACCTTCTACTTGGTGGATCTGATCGACCTCGGGTTCAAAATCCTCCTTAGTGATACTCCTCGATAATCGAGACTTTATAGAAACTGGAGCTGAGAAGTGTACCCATACCCGTGGCATCAAAAGCACTTGGTCTCGGGATTGGACCGAGGGTATCTAGGGTGGGAGGCTTCCTAACATCAGATCAGGATGTAGGAGGACCAGTGGGTGGTCGGGTCATGCTCCCTGGGGTCGGTCGGGCAATGGAAGTGTGAGGAGTGGAACTACCATAGGGTATGCAGGAAGGCCTAGAATCATGGGATCGACTCAGGTGCTGGGAATGGATTTCCTCCAGATCTAACACTAAGCTGTAGGCGTTCTCCAGTGTAGTAACGTTTCGAGCAAACAATTTGTTGCAAAGATCCTATCACAACCCGCTACGAAACATAGACAGGATCTGCGGGGGTGGTAAAGGTCTCCCCTTTGCAGCGAATTAGGAAGTCATCAAAAGACGCAATGTACTCCTTAACTGGTTTGTTGCCCTGAGTCAACCTATTCCACCTATCCAACAATATGGGGAAGTACGAGGGAGGCAAGTACTTCTACTTAAGCTCACGCTTCATGGAAGGCCAATCAGTGATGGGGTACTCATTTCGGGCTTCTCTAAGGCTTTCTAAATTGGACCAAAACTGACTCGCCCTACCCGTGAGTTTCATCTCGGCAAAACTAACCTTCCTAGCCTCAGAGATATTATACCACTTAAAGAAGCTATCCATACCTTTGACCCAGTCCAGGAAGAGTTGAGGATCGAGGGTTCCATCAAAGATAGGAGCATCGACTTTAATGTTCTTCATCAGTGATATGTTATAGTCATAGTTATGGTTGTGTCCATACTGGGGAACACGATGAGGGGCATGATGCGGCCTCTCGTCTTGATAGGTATCATCCCCATACATGGAATGAGATATAGATGGGGAGTATGGGGTTGGATGATCCCTAGAACGCTCAAGAGTGTCGAAACATTCAGTTGTGTCTCTACGAAGTTTGGCTAGGTCGGCATGGTTTTCTTTGAGTTGCTGACAAATTGTATTCATTTGACCTACCAGTAAGTCTAAAGTCCTTCCAAGTTGTTCGGGGTCCATTTGGATACACTACCAATTACTAAGGGTTGTAGGGGTTGGATGGACAGCACCTAAACCTATATGGAATGCTCCTAGCTTACTAATTGATGCATAATGTAGTGGACAGAAAACACCATATTTTAAATGATAAAAATGCAATGTAAAGCAATTTGCTAAGCTTAACATGGAAATTTAAAGTTCTAAATGGATCCTATCATAGGCAGCTAGAGCATACTATGCTCTGATACCAAATGATGCAGACTAACTATGTTTTACATGAATGCGATAAGAGCTTGAACGATTTAAATAAGAGCAAATAATAATTAAGACTGTTAGGCACTAAACGATAATAGAAAACGGAGGGGTAGCTACGCTTAGGCCAAATCACATGCTCGGAATTTGAATCACCAAAGTAATCTAAAAATTCAACAAGATGCAAATAAAGTAGATTTTTAATAAGATCCCTATGTTAACATTAAGATTAGAAACATAGAAAGTAAAACCAAATTAACACCCCTATCGGATATCATTTTGGCAATGTCTCGCATCAATTTTCGGTGTCGATCGTCTCTTTTGACTAATATCGTCCGATTTGATTGTGAAGGGTTTTCTCATAGGCTAATTCGACATTCTGATTGCAACGGCGCAGTCCATTTTCAAGTGACATGTCGCGTCGATGCATGCATTGCTTAAATCATTGTGTTCCCATCTCTTTTCGTTGTTTTGATGTGTAGGGGTCAACAAATTCAGACCCAAGTCCGACTCACCAACCCAAATTAACACCCCTATCGAATACTTTTAATTGGGTGGTTTTGCCGCAAACTAGTACTATTATATTACAGTCATAGCTAAAGCACAAATGTTTACCAGTGGCTTCACCCCATGAGTTGTGAATCATATAGTGCACTTGATAAGGCACAAAGTCATCTATCACCTAAAGTTGATTCAGAATTATCCACTTAGACAAACATATATTTTAGATCTACAAGATCCCCTTGCATGATGCAAATATTATTACTAACAAAAATCCTTCAATCAAATTAGGTTAACTGCTTCCCCTAACTAAGTCAATTATGGACTATAATAACCTAATGTGATAAAATTATAGGATTTTCATTGATTTATCATCATTAATAAAAAATTAACTCAATGGTCATTCGAGTTCGGGTTCTAATAATATGGATTATTTTTAGGTGAACGAGTTCAATCAGGTCGTGGTGGTCTTAAAAATTGCATGATCTTTTTTATAATAAATAGGTTGAGTTCAAGTCAATTCAGGTTTGAGTTAAACAATTTGGCCGAAATGATAGATGTTTTGGATTAAGATCAAGCAAAATCAAGCCAAATAAATTTCAAATCAAAATCAAGTCCGACTCACCAACCCGAATTGACACCCTTATCAAATACTTTTAATTGGGCAATTTCAGTGCAAAATGGTAATATTATATTACAGTCATAGCTAAAGTCCGAATATTTACCAATGGCTCCAGCCCCATGAGTTGTGTAACATATAGTGCACTTGATAGAGTACAGTCATCTATCACCTAAAGTTGATTTAAAATTATCCTCTTAGACAAACATATATCTTAGTTTTTACAAGATCCTCTTACATGATGCAACTATAATTACTGATAAAAATCCTTCAATCAAGTTAGGTTGACTGCTTCCCCTAAGTAAGTAAATTGTGGACTATAATACCTTGATACAATAAAACCATAGGATCATCATCGTGTTTGTGGATTGTTCTCATATTGAATGAGTTGTATTTAGTTTAAACAGGTCGTGGTGATCTTAAAAATTACATGATTTTTATACTAAATGGGTTGAGTTTGGATCAATTCAAGTTTAGGTTAAACAATTTGGCTGGTATGATAAATGGGTCGAATTAGGATTAAGCATATTCAAGTCGAATCAACTTCAAATTAATCAAATCAGACCCAAGTTCGACTCACCAACCCGAATTAACACCCCTATCGAATACTTTTGAATGGGTGGTTTCGCCGTAAAATAGTACTATTATATTATAGTCATACCTAAAGCTCGAATGTTTACTGTTAAATATCAGTCTTCTCTTGACACTTGATAACACTATCAAGATGGGAATCCGTGGGAGGCTCACCTACATCACGCCAATCTCCTTCCATATTTGGGCCGCTGATTTAGGAAGGTATATATTAGGGCAATTATGTATGATTATGTAATAATTTGTTTCTTTATTAAGATATCTTGTATAGATCTATAAATAGGGATAATTTTGTGCAATAAAATTAAACATTTTTCCTCTCTAATTCTTTGAATTTAACATGGTATCAGAGCGTATGGAGATATAATCCATTTGTCCCACCACCGACATTCATTGTCATTGTTGTTGCCATATCTTCTTGCGTATATTGGACCTTGTCATCTTCGATTCTTGAGATATACAAATCAAAAGCAGAGAGGAGTAAGCGGCCTTCAATATTGCTGCTTTTGGGATGGATATTGAACGAGATTCGAGCAGTCCAAACTGCTCGTTCCCTATGTTTCGTGTGTGCGACCAAAGGAAGCAAAGACGGGAGTCTCATGTACGTGCAGCCAAACCAAAAGAAGGTGAAGAAGACCCCATCTGCATGTTCTAGACATATCGAACAAGGTGCGACTTCCAGATCAAGAGCAGGGCCTCTCGTGTGTGCTGACTGGAGGAGATTGATTCATCCTTCCAGGTTGTGTGAGGGCTTCTTGTCTGTACCCTGCTGAGAGCGAATGGAGATCGAGCGACTCAGTGTATTTGGAAGTCGATCCAAGAGTGGGAAGAACCCTCTTACATGCTATCCTAGCCTAGGTAGCCTTCATTGCTATCTTGCTCTTTGCTAGCGGGATTGAAATAACCTTCACCGCTAACATTTGCCATCACAATTTCTGAAGCTAATTCCTCCCAAAGTTTTGATCAAATGGAAGACTTTATGGTGCAACAAGGAAGAGGAGACCTCCAAAATATGCAACCTTCATATTGATTTAATAGGAAGAATTACTTGAAGTGATCTCAATTTATAAAGACCTAATTGAATGAGAAAGAAAAGATGAATTAATTCCTTGGAGTATGTGGGCTCAAGAAAAATGTCACGAATGCATGAATCCTGCTTTGCAGCTGTAGGATTCAATTTCCTTTAAGTCAGATTGAAATTAACCAGATTTTCCCAGAGGGTAGTGTCAGGGTTTATAGATCTGGGGTTCTTACTTCCTATGAGCGCAAGCACTCATAGTTAATTACCATCTTACTATGTAAGAGAGAATTCTCGATTAAAGATGAATAAATTTTAAATATTTTTAGTCTCAAATGGTGGGAAGATGAAGGTAAACCCGATCAAGATCCCATGGTTCCATCGTCCCGGGTATACCATAGATTTCAGTCTACCAACACTAACAATCATTGACCTTAGTGTCCAGGGAATCTGATTAGCAGCCATGGGTTGCCTCCTCTCAGGGATCCCGAGTAGACTAAAGTGGTTAGATGTTGATTTTAGTTTTAATTTAATTTGAGTTAGGGCTTACTACTTCCTTAGAAGTTGCCCGTTAATTTATTTAGTTTGGGGCTTACGGCTCCAATTAGGAGTTGTCCGTTAATTTATTTAGTTTGGGACTTACGACTCCAATTAGAAGTTTTCCGATAACTTATTTAGTTTGGGGCTTATGGCTCCAATTAGGAGTTGTCTGTTAATTTATTTAGTTTGGGGCTTACGGGAGTTGCCCGGAGATTTAAATCTAGATTGGGATTTATGACTTTCGTAGAAAGTAACCCAAATATTTGATTTAAATTGGGACTTATGGCTTTCGTAGAAAGTAGCTCGAAGGTGGGCCTTACAACCTAACCCTATAGGCTAGGATGCCCGTAGGTTTGAATTATATTATTTGGGTTTTAGGTTCATTACAATTTATTTAATAATTTTCCTAAAACATTGGGGCTTACGACTTCAAGTAGAAGTTGCCCAAAAACGGGTCTTACAACCTAATCCTATAGAATAGGATGCCCAATGATTTAAATTTAGATTGGGAGTTATAAATTTCATAGAAAGTAGTCCAAATTAGTGGGACTTATGGCCTCAATTGAAGATAGCCCAAATATTTTAGTTAGGTAGGTCTTATTGCTTTCTTAGAAGTTGTCTAGTTATGGGTCTTACGACCTAGCACTTTAAGCTAAGTGGCCCGAGTTGTGGGTCTTACAACCAAGTCCTATAGACTAGGATGCCCAGGTGAGGGGTTTAGGTTTATGTTATCACCTAAACATCTCCCTCAAATGTCGAACTTACAGCTTCTATTAGAAGTGGCCGAGGGTTTTAATTGGGTTTAGGGGTTAGGTCAATTTCTACCTAAAACTTTCCCCTAAGGTCGGGCTTACGACTTTCCTACGAAATTTGCCGGTAGTGGGTCTTATAACCAAGTTCCTATGAATGAGGCTACCCATTTAAGTTTAAATTTGATTTTTTTTTAAGTAGACAGTAGTTGTTTGAAACTAGACCACTGGGGTTTTCAGTTGGTTGTTTGTGATTTTGATATTTCGGAGTTTTGACACTGGTGTTATTGTTTTAGTTGTTTTGTACTTGTAGTCTTTTTCTTACTACAGTAGTCTAGTACTCTACCTGTTTATTAGCACTTTTGCTTTAATAGTTTTTTCATACTTGGCTTTCTTGCTTTCCAGTATTTCATTCTAAATGCCGTAGCTTATATTTCTTAGCATTCATTCAATTTATTTATGTGATACTGACTCTTTATTTGTTTGTTCGTAGGTGTTCGTAGTCAGTAGTTGTAGCAGTCAGGGCTCGTATTTGCAGAGGATAGAGCCCAAAGATAGTTGCAAGAACTCGTACAAGAGGGACTTTGGCGAACTTGCAGAAGAGTTCAGTTTGAGAGTTTTAGAGAGTTCCGAGAGTTTGTACATAAGAGCTTTGGAGAGCAGTTTTGAGAGTTGTATTGATTTGAGAATTGTAATTTGAGCGATTTAGAGAGCAATCTGTACAGAGTTGAGAGTTTGAGAACTTTGTATATGTTGATTAGTGGAATTTTATTCTCTTTTCTTTATTGCATTTTTTATTTGATTAATTAAATAATTAACCCATAAATCAATTCTAAATTACATTGCTCTAAAAAAAATATATATATATATATTTATTTTTTAAATAACTCTTGAATTTTATATGATTTATAACGCTCTTTGTTATCTCACTAACTAAAAGGATAGGTGATAAGTTGAAGATTAGAGATCTCAAATGTTTCAAAGATAAAAAAAATATATTTGAAATATCAAAACAATTCAAAGTCTTCCACATAATATTACTTGCGTTAGAATCTTTAAAGAGGGGTCCTTCGAGTTATCTCAAGAATAAAATTTTTTTTGGGCTAAGACGATAGCCAACAAATTATCATTTATGTTGAGTGACATTTGGGAGAGTAATGAGTGTTTGTAAGTTTCTCCACTCCCGTGCATTTGATGACATAGGAGACTTTGAAGATCTCAATTAATCAATTATTTTGATTAATTTTAATCAAACTAATTTTATTAAATATTAATTAACTGAATTAGTTAATTAATACTTAAAAATCAATTTTGATATTTTAGTTAATTTAATATTCAAATTAAATTTCCCTTTGAATTTTGAGAAAATTTCGGCAGCCTCCTGGCGTCTCCTCCCCACCGAGAGAGAAATCGGGACAGCACTGTCGTAATTCTTCCTATCCGGACCTAAGGTCGACGGTGTAGGGTCTTTGATTTCAAACCATCTCACCATGATCTAAGATCAACTGCGTGAGGTCTTCAAATCATAAAACCACCTGTCCAGATCTAAGATCGATGGCACGGGTCTTCAAATTTAAAACCATCTGCCCTGATTAAAAATCAACGGCGCAGGTCTTCAATTTCAAACCATCCCGGTCGGACCTAAGGTATGACGGCCGGGATCTTCGACATTTATTTGAAAGTTCTCTCTTTTTTTTTTACATATAATATTATATTATTATATATATAATAATAACAATAAGTTTTTATTATCATTATATATATATATATATATATATATATATATTAATACATATAATATATATTATAAGATATATATTATATATATTAATATATAGAGAGGGGGATCGGGAAGGAGCAAAGCTTGATCGGGGAATGAACGGAAGGAGCGACGCGTGCAATGTTCTCGGCCTCCCGTGAAGCAACGGAGCCGAACAACAACGACGGAGGGAAAAGATGAACGGCGAACCCTAGACGCTTGTGTGAAGCAACGAAGTCGAACAGCAACGAGGGAACCAAATGAGCGAGCGTAAGTTTTTTTTTTTTTCCCACGGGATTCCTTCCTTTTTATCGCTTTGAATTGTTGGTGCCTCCGTAGAGGTGCATTTTTTCGGAGATGTGGGGCCGGCAGAGGCGGTTGCTGGTATGATTTTTTTTTTGTTCTAATTTAATTTAATTTTTTTTTAACTCAACAGAGTAGGATTAAAAGGAGATCCTAATTTTTGAGCATGGAATGAAGTAGACTCCATGATTATGTCATGGTTGTGGAATTCCACTTCAACCTCAATTTTATTTTAGCCATCACAATTTTATGACATCTTTTATGAATTATGCTCTAAGACTTTCCATCATCTTATGAAATATCAAACTTTCTTTATTTCATAACTTATTTAAGTCAATTGGATCTAATATTTTAAAATAATATTTGATTGTTGAAACACACATATCAATATATTTTGATAGAGCCCAATAAAATGACAACTTATGATTAAACTTTCTCATAAGGTTGTTAACAATATTTTTAACATTAAAGTCTTGATTTTCTTTTAATTTATATAATATTTAATATTTATTTTTTTGCATATTACTTCAAAAATAATATAAATATTAAAATTTTAGGTATGTGATAGATATATTGCAATTTTTATCAAAAGCGTGTTATTCTTATAATAATTATATCAACTTTTTATTTATTGATGTATTCAATATATTTTATTTTTTAAAAATTATTATTATTATTATTATATTAGCTTTATGATCAGGCATTGAATTACATATTTTCTAAACATATTAAAAAAAATCTCTCATGATAATTTGACTAAATTTTTTGTTATGATTAATATGTCTTTAAATATTTTTTAAGATGGATGCAATATATATTATTTATATATTACACTCATATAAAATCACATCTAAAATCATTAAATTCAATTATTCTTATTTTTTTTAGAATATTCTAATATAAAGTTTTCACCATATTATCAACTTTGTCTTAATACAATATTTATTATTATTATTTAATTAAAATCTCAAATGCATTTGTTTTAAATTAGGAATATAATTGTTATTACCAAGGTTGTGAAAATCGGATCGGACAACGAACCGGAAGAGGGAGAGGTTCACGGTTTGACTGGTTCGACCGGTCGAACCAGTCGAATCGGAGTCGAACCAGTCGAATCGGAGTCGAACCGGATGACGTAATAAATAATAATATTATTAAAAATTAATAACATAAAAATCATATAATATAAGTATATGAGCATTTAATAATATTTATAAAATTTTAAAATATATAATAAAATTTTATACATAGAAATATCATTTAAAAATAATATATTTATAAGAATAATACTTAATATAATATATAAATTTATAATATAAAAAATTTATGATTATTAATATAATATAAATAATTAAATATATGACCATTTAATAGTATTTATAAATTTAAAAAATATATAATACAAAATTATAAATATAAATATCATTTAAAAATTATATATTTATATATTTATAAGAATAATATTTAATATAATATATAAATTTATAATATTAATATTTTATAATATAATTATTATAATATATATTATAGTAAATTTATAATACATATCATTCAAATTTATAGCCCAACTAAAAAAAAAAAGTGAAGCCCAACTAAAAAAAATTTTGAAGCCCAACTAGCCCAAATAAGCCCCAAGTCACATTCTAAACTATTCATGCAACTTCTTTAGTCCCACATCATAGGAGGAGTTTAAAGATGTTTCCTTGAACCCTTTATAAAGTGAGAAGTACATTCTTTTTTCAAAATAAATTATGTGAGGTATTTACGATAACTTGCAAGTATTAATTATGATGAAATTAATTATCATATTTAATAAAAATATTTTTATAAGTTTAAAAAATTTTAATAAATAAAAATATATTTTTAAAATTTTAATTAAAACAAAAATAAAATATTTTTATGAACCGGCCAGTTCTTTCCAAACAGGACCGGTTCAATGGTTCACCGGTTGAACTGCCGGTTCAATCCGGTTTGATCCGGTTCTATGCAGAGCTGGTTCTCAAGCTGGATCGGACCGGCCACCAGACCAGTTCACGGTCGAACCGGTTGAACCGGCCGGTCCAGTCCGATTTTCAAAACCTTGGTTATTACAATTACTTGTAATGATAAATTTATTTATTGCATCTCTTTATAAAAAAATTTGAATTAATAAAATAATATTTACAATTTTATAATATTACTTAATTATTTAAATTTTATTAACATGCATTTAATGCATGTGTAATTATCATTAAATTTATATTACGTGCAAAATATTTAAAATAAGGATCTGTAACAACTATTATAATTATGATATATCTCTCTTACTAGAAATATTCTCTATTATTTTTCCTATGAAATGAAAAAGCAGCGGGCTTCGATCATTCTTAAACCTTACCTGCCATGAAATCGTTCGTCATCTTGGAGAGACCCCTCCTGACGGTGATATTG
Source organism: Dendrobium officinale (assembly GCA_019514585.1). Taxonomy (NCBI): domain Eukaryota; kingdom Viridiplantae; phylum Streptophyta; class Magnoliopsida; order Asparagales; family Orchidaceae; genus Dendrobium; species Dendrobium officinale. Next base: position 52,751,269 of record CM033690.1, on the reverse strand, counting down.
CCCTCTTTGTGGGTTAAATCTCCTCACCGCTTCTCCTCTTTGAAGCCGGAGATCTTTCTTCTCCTTTACGATCCTCTCGTACTCCTCCCTTATCTTTTGAATCCGATCGGCGAAATCTCGCCGATCAAATTCCCTCCAACACTTTCCCCTGCGATCAATCGTGGTTTCGGAGAGCGTCTCGTAGGTTCGGAACTCGTCATAAACGTCTTCGGCGTCGAAGGCGACAGCTTTGAGGTCACGGAGCCAGCGAAGTACGCTATCATCTTCGATGTACCGTCGCTCTTCGGCGTCGCTGAGAAGAGCCAATATACGTTCCCGCGTACTATTGAGCTTCTGGAGGTCCGATTCCACGGCTTGAAGCCTCGCTTCCTCTGCTCGCCGGTTGGAATAGATGCCAGAAAACTTATCGATGGCTATTTCGATTATCTTTCCCCCGACGACATCGACGACTCGTTCCATCTGTGAGTTGTTCGCAGAAAGGAGAACAGACGGGTAGATCTGGAAAAATCAGCTCTACTGGCAAAGTGAAGAGGAAAGAAGGGTAGGCGATAAAAAGAGGAAGGAAGAGGAACGGAGGAGGAACCCCCAAATTGACTTGGCTTGACTTAACGTCTTGTTCTCCTGTAAGGAGTATATATATTTTTATACATATAAAAAAAACTAAAAAGAAGTAGATAATCGCTATTGATTTATTGGCATTTCAACCAAGGTTGTGAAAACCGGACCGGACAACGAACCGGAAGAATGAGAGGTTCATGGTTCGACCGGTTCGACCGGTCGAACCGGGGTCGAACCGGATGACGTAATAAATAATAATATAATTAAAAATAATACAATTAATATAATAATAATGACAATTTATTCATAAACATTTTATAATTTTATAAAATTTTAGACTAAAAAATAAATAAAATTCATACATATATAATATATTACATAATTTTAAAATTAAATATAAATAATTATTATAATTATGTTATATCTTTAAATATAAATAATTACTAAATTTAAATTTAAATATAACATCTTCAATTTTCAATTTTAATTTATATTTAATAAAAATTTAGTTTATATATAAATATATATATTTTATATAAATAATTGCTTAATGTTATATATTTAAGCATAATTTACATATATAAATTATATATAAATTTTACATTATAAAACTATATTTATAAAGTCATACAATATTATTTTTTTAAGATTTTTACTTTTTCTATCATTTAATTTTGCATTTAGAAAATATTTTAGAACTTTAAATATGATAAATAATTATTTTTATTTGAATAATTATAAATATATAATTAATAATAAATTTAAGAAGTTTAAAATTTATTATGATGATTTTTTATTTGAATATTCAACAAAAAAAATTTCAAACAAATTCTCATTCAAATAAGTCTAATGCATGCATTGTTGAATGTTGAAACAAAAAGCAACTAGTTGTTTAGTCCCACATCACTTAGGAGTTTTAAGTTGTGTTGTTTATATACTTTTCCTTGTACCTGTGGACCTCCGAAAGAGCACCGCTCGTGGGGTACGAACGCAGAGGGTACGGCCGCACTATCCAGTAGGACAAAACGATCGTAGGCCTCTACACTCGACACGAATGGGTCGATGGAAGGGCAGATTGGATCGTGCATACGACTAACCATTGAGGATAGAGGCTTTCACCAACACATCCCCGATGGGTAGCAATATACACGACCTAGTCACGGGTTTCCCCCACCCGAAAAAGTTCGAATGGGGTTTAGTAGATTGTGGGAACCAAGTTTCCCACGGGCGCAAGCCCCCGTGGTTAATTACATCCCAGGCCGGAGCCTGAGAAAACTCTCGATTAAGGATCATACATTATCCTTTCTTAAAGTGGGATCGGCACGAAGGGGTAGACTAGGAAATCCTACTCAAAGGGAAGAAAGGTCCGAAGAGGCTGAATCAACATGCGTGGCTCAAACTAGCATTCGGAGGCTCTAGGGTACTAAACAGAAACTGGAGGAAATCAAAGTCAGGCATTCGATCACATGCATGAGAGAAGGATGGAGGTGGCGTCATCCTGTGACACAGATAAGTAAGATTTAGGATCCCTGAAAAGAAGGGACCTACCTACTATTTAAGGCATACTACGAGACCGAATGTAGTTGCCTCGAATCCTAAATCTAGTTTGGACTTAGTGTTCGACGCACACTAAGACCAGTGTCCTAGCTAATGCGATGCAAAACCTGGACTTATCCCGGCCTGGATTGGGGGAGCCAGCTAACCACCTAATCGATTCAAAGCCATGCTGTCAAGTCAATTATGAAAGATGGGTGGATGGTATAGTTCTTTGGAAATAGGACCGACATCTAGAGAGTTTCCTAAGTGGTCCTGGACTTATATGGGTTATATGCTCCTAGCTAATGCAATTAAACTTTAATTAGTTGGTTACTAATGCAATGCATGCTAGTTGAAATGTCAGCTCATGAATGCTATAGAGTTTTAAAAAAAGGCTTATAGAAAATAATTTTTTGAAAAGACTGGGTCTCCCTAGGTCCGGCACTTCATCCTCATAGGCCAGATTATCCGGACTCAACCCGCAGGCAGGGAGATGTCTTATAACAAGGAAAAAAAGATGCAGTAATATGCATGCGACCCCGGACGGTTCAGGCAATTCCCTAGGTTCGTTAAATTTCTATATTATTTAAAATCTTAAAATTTTAAATATTAATTACGAGTAGAAAAATTTTATAATCATTAATGAGCCTAATACGATCCAGGCGAAAACAAAAGCGGCATGCAAGAAACAAACCTAGAAAAAGCAGGCAATTTCTACTGCGCAATCAGGTAAACACATCAATATAAATCCAAAAATAATCAACTAAATGGTCATAGGCAAATTGCCCTTATTACACCCCAGATATGCAGAAAGTAAAGTGGCCGGGCACCACTGCCAACAACCCGGATTTCTAGGCCTATGACAGACGCCAACAACTTTGAGTGGGATATTGGGTCTTCAAATCTTTAGTCTTCTGGATATCTTCTCCTTGGACTTCTTGGATCTCTCCTCCTTGGACTCCTTGGATCCGTCGTGGCTTGAATATCCAAACGAAGAGACAATTCCCCCTTAATAGGGAGCATTGCCTTTTCTCTTTGGATATCTAAAGCCATCCAACTCGATCTTCCAAATGGATGAAGACTCTCCCCTTTAGGGATGCCTTCTTCTTTTGGAATTCGAGTCGGATAAGAATATCCCAACTCAAGGTTGTTTTCACAACTCTTAACTATTATTACAAATATTATATTCATTGAAAAGCAGAAAAATTCTAAAGTCCCTGCAAGGTTATCCTAATAATCATCCCAAGCAGTTTATATGAAAATAAAAGTGCTAACACCATTGACCTTGTGCCAAGCCATGCTCTTAATTTTGAGGGCTAAGCGCTCCACCTGTGCAGTTATAATTAATTTAGCCCTCATTTTTGTTTAGGGGGAGCGGAGCAAGTACCTGCATAAAATATTATTATAAATCATGATATTGCTCCCCCTTTTTATTAGCTTGAGCATGGCCACCTGCACGGAAGAACAATATATATATGGCGCTCCTAACCTATGGGTAAATCTAGCGCTCATCATATCACAGAGTGCAATAAATGTAAGCAAACACACCAATCATTTTTCAAACAGCATGCAATGAAATCTGCGAAAGCTCTGGCACACAGCAGAAAAGTAAATCCCAGCGGCCTAACCTAGATCTAGAAGTGGTGCCCTAACAAACAATTCTATGTGTGTGTAAGGCTAGTGTGGTTTGGATAAATCCTAAGTGGGGTAATTAATTAAAGTTATCTAGAGTTCATATTTGTTGGGAGTCTAAAAAGGATATTTTAGTTGAAATTCAAATATTATTGAATTAGGGTCCATTTTAATTATTTCAGTTTTTTGATCAGTTTTAAGAGCTTAGGGTATTAATATTTGAAGTTTAAATTGCGTTAGTTAATTTTAGAAAATTCCGGGTCCTCTTAGGTATTAAGCTAAGGGTCCAAAAAGTCACTATGGGAAAAAGGCTAAGTCTGGGTCTCCTATCACCTTAGGAAAATACTAGACCTTAAGAGGAGTAGTTAGACAGGTAGTACACTGAAATCGGAATTTTCTAGGCAAAGTTACGAATTTTCTAAGTTTCGGGCCCTATCCTATAGACTAGGGTTGACCAAAAAGTTGACTTTCTAATCTAGGCCAGTTTCTGGAAACTTAAAATTTTTAATAAATACTAGGCCCTAATTGGAGTCTAATGCAAGTGAGTTTACCTAATTTGGAATTTTCTACAATTAGTTATGGATTTCTAAAGGTCGGGGTATTTATTGGAATTTTCTAAATTTCCTAACAAAGGGCCTTTTTTATTGTTTTGATCCAAATCAACTCCAAACTGATTGGAATCACTCCCAAAGGTCAGGAATGACCAGAGAAAGTGTTTCCAAGTGTTTGGAGGAGATTTGGAATTTTTAATAATTTTTAATGAATTATTATGGGCAAAATGGTGAATTCCACCTATGGTCAAATTAGGGGTCAACCTGAGGTCAAACTAGGGAGCCCTATTTATCTAAGGTCAAGGATCAGATTCTGGTCAGTTTGAGGTATTATGGATATTTTTCTGACCTAATATGTATTTATTGTATTTTCCGGAAGGTCTCGGGGCCTTAATTAACCAGTTAATTAGGGTTAGTTAGCTAAGGGTTTTAAGAGCTCCTAAAAATTCCTAGAAAATTCAGTGATGTTTTAGATGTCACTAAGTTTAAGTGTTGTAGTTTTCATGTCGTTCTGGGATCTATCCTAGCTCCTAGAAGACTTCTAAGTTCGCTAGACGAGTCCTTAATTTTTGTCCTTAGGGTGTCACTACGTTGTAGGAGTTTAAAGTAATGTTTAGTCTAACCCTTCAGGTAATAAATGCATGGAAGTACAAAAATGAAATAAACACACCATGTCCTTAGATCTAGGAGAGCCTAAGCTAAGTGCTCGTGGTGCGACCTATACATGCATTCTACAAAAATAAAGAGACAGACACCTAAAGAACGGATTAGTGAATGATTGGGACTCAACCATTCACTAACCCACTCCCCCATGATTGCTCTTCACACATAAGATCCATGTCTAAAATTTCATGAAATAGCGGGTCTCCCAAAATTAGGGTTTAATTATAAGTAATTTTAAAATAGTTTCAAAAATACTAATAAATACAAATATATAATTTTGAAAAATAAAATAATTAATAAAAAAAATAAGTCGATTCATAATACATAAATATAGGGAGACCCACTAACCACCCAATCGAGGTTTCAGACGATTTGAAAATAGTTTGTATCCTGAAAATATTATTATATTAATTAAGTAAATAATGATTAGATAATCACATAATGCTCCAAAACAGAAAACTGCCAAAACAGCCAAACTCAGGGGCTGGAAATGGTTTCAAAACATAAAGCTCACTTTTCTGAAAAGAACGAGGGGTTACCCGTCAAAATCCGACTTAAAATGACGAAGATACGAATTTCCGAAGTTTAAATACAATAAAATAATATTTTAAAATAGTGTAGTTTTGCTGTTTTTGAAATAACAGAAGATACAGACAAAATTTTCATCTGGAAATAGTTTTAAAATATGCAGAATTCAGAGTACATCCAAAACAATTTGCTGTGCGTCGACAGTTGATTTAAAACGACAAAGCTATGATTTTTAAAAGATTGAATGCAATAAATAGTTTAAAAAGAATTTAAAAATAAATAATATTTAAAAATAATTATTAAAAATAGTATAAGATAATATTTTAATAGTTATGAGACTCAAAGTAATTTAAAATATATAATAATAGCAACATTTTAATTATTAGTAATATTTTCACTAAATTAACTAATTAAGGTAATTAGAATAATATTTAATTATTGAAAATACATTTCTATATTTAAATAAATATAATAATAGTAACAATAATAATAAAAAAAGTACAAAACAGTAAAGAACATCTTAATCATGACATAATTAGAAATATTATAATTAAAAATAATAATTTTATAATCTAATAATAATAAAATAATCAAAATAGTATTTTTTTAAATAGTACACTTTACTGTTTTTTAAATAATTAAAATTATATATGTTATTTTTATAAAAAAAAAATTTATAGTGTGGAGAATGAAAATACGATCAAAACGAGGTATTGTACGCAAAAATCGGACAAAAAACGGATTTTCTACGATTTTTAGAAGTTAAAATAGCTTTTTTTTTTAAAAAAATAACATTAAAATAATCGCAGCTGCCACGTGGCGGACCCAGATTCGATCCGCGGTCCGCGGCCAATGATTGCGCCGTCACCGCAATCATTGGCGCGTGATTACGGCGGCGGTCAATCACTTATCCGCGTCAGCGCGATCTCCAGACCGTCCGATCTCCCGCTGTTTGAACGGAGGGCTGGGATTGCGCCACGTGGCCTCCGGGACCGCGGGACCGCGGCTAATGGCCAGCGGTGAGGTCTGACCGCGCAAAGCCGCGCGATCTGGACCGTTGATCGGCGAAATCAACGGTCCAGGACGGTCCTAGGGCTTGACCACGCCGGACCGAAACCCTAAATCTTCTTTCGCTTCTTTCTCGCAAACGGATGAACCAAATTACATAAAATTTTAAAGACATGTTCTACTAATGAACATAAAACATGGGGGATCAATGGTTTGATACAAATCAAATCCTATAGAAATCTATTTAGATCTAAGTGTTTGATCTATTCTAAGGGTTTTAAGAAGATCTAACCGTTGGATCTTCGAAATCTTGGTTTGGTTGCACTTGTAGACTGTCCACGCTCCTATTTGTAGAAGAAACCTCGTCTCGAAACGTCCTGGATCGGTCGGGATTCGTCCTAGAAGGGAAATAGCTTCGATTCGCCGGAGTTTTCGCCGCCGGCGGGCCGAGTTCGTCGGATTTTAGTTGTGGAAGGTGTGGAAGGACTGCAGGAACTCTCTTGCAAGATCTCAGAGGCTGGGAAAGTCTCTTGAGAGAGCAAAAGTGAAAAGTCCTGATTTTGACCTAAATTTGGCTATTTAAACATCCCAACCCTATCACCAACGGCTTGGATCGAATCTAAGGGCAATTAGGAGGGAAATTGATCTGATTGGGACGGGATTTTGAATTTCCATGCTTTAAGGGCCATTAAACCCATTAAGTGTGCTTTAAATTCACATAAATAGGTTAAATTAACCTATTAAAGGGTTGGTTTGACCAAGTCAGAGTTTGACTTGGTCAAACCAGTCAAAATAGGTCAATAGGGGAAGAGATCAAGCCATGATATGGATCCGATTTGATTTCAAATGGATTTGGGCTCTTAATGGGCTTAATGGGTCAAAATTGACCCATTAGGACTTGGGTTGACCAAGTCAAAGGTTGACTTGGTCAACTCAGTCCATCATGCCCAAGTCTAGGCAAAATCGAGGTCAACAGTACCCATGGCTTAAGAGCTTTCATGGTATTATGGCATCATGTGAGCTAGTTTATTTATATTTAATTTAATATAAAATATAATAAAATTTTTGAATCATATTATTAAATAAAATATATGATATTTAAATTAATTTAATATTTAATTAAACATTTTATATAAAAATAAAATATTTAAATATATTATTAGTTGAACCGGCCGATTCTTAAAAAACGGTCCGGTTCAACGGTCGGCCGGTTCAACCGCCGGTTCAAACCGGTTTTTTCCGGTTCGTTGCTAGCCCGGTTCTTAGGGAGGATCGAACCGGCCATAAGACCGGTTCACGGTTGAACCGGTCGAACCGGCCGGTCCGGTTTTCAAAACAATGATTTCAACAGTTAATGATACCATTTTTATTTTTTTTTTCCACACAAGGAATCTTCTTTCCAGCTAATAAAGTTCAAAATAAAATTTGGAGCAGGCTTTTATTTTTTTGTGGGACTTACTATCTCCCACTTGCTTTATGCTGACGATCTACTCATTTTTGGGAAAGCCAACTCCCAGAATGCCATCAAACTAAGAAACATTCTTAGCTTTTTTGGGTCCTGTTTTGGACTTCATATTAATTATGCTAAAAGCGACACAACTCTCCTTGGCTTATTGGTTGAGAGCTTAGGCTTCCAACTAAGAGGTCCAAGGTTCGAGTCTATGTGTATGCGTTGTATGTGTGAGTTTGTCTTAAATGGCCTAAATGTCCCAAAAAAAAAACTATGCTAAAAGCTTCATCTTGTTCTCCAAGAATGTTGCTGAGGAGGACTCTATCTGCTCTATTCTCAATGTCCCTACCACCAATGCTCCCTTTAGGTATCTGAGACTTCCTATTTTCACTAAAAAGGTCCATAAGAATGATTTTCAAAGCTTGATGCAAAAACTGTATTGTCATCTGGATGGATGGAAAGTTAAGACCCTCTCTTTAGCTGTTAGAATACAATTCATTAAATTTACTATCTCCAATACTTTGGCTTATTGGATTAGAGGAGTTATAGTCCCCAAATCGTGTTGTAAAAGCATTAATAGCTTAAGCTCTAGATTCTTATTTTTTGGGAACGTTCACAAGAAAAAACTCCATTTACTTTCATGGAAAGAAACCTGCAAGCCCAAACCGTTTGGTGGCCTTGGGATACCTAGTATTGAATCTCTCTATCATGCTTTTGGGTATTCCATGATTTGGAGATTTTTTACTTCTAGTAGTTTATTGTCTCACTGGTGGAAGCTTAAATATATGTCCCTGTGGCACACGGATACCAACAGGAAATCGGCTTATTGGAATTTTCTTTGTGAGGTAGCTATAAAGATTAAAAGTGTTATTAAGCTCACTATCCAAGGAAATTCTTCCCTTGCTTTTTTATGGGATCCATGATGTAAAGGGAAATCGGTTATGGATTTGCTTATTGGTGTTAATATGGAGCATATTGGGTATAATTTCTCTAGAAAACTGGTTGGTAATTTCCTTTTTGAAGGGACCTAGCAGCTTCCTGCCTACCTTCCTGATTCGGTCTCTGCTGACATTATGTCTACCTAGGTGAATACGAGCAACTATTACTATCGTTGGAATGACTTAGATAAATCCGTTTTTAAGAATTTTTTGTATCATTTTTATGATAACTACCCCAAAGTGGATTGACATTATTTTATTTGGCATAAAAACCATGCAATATGGTACTCGGCTTTTGCCTGGATAGCTATTAAACGTGGTCTCAAAACTTCTGATTTGCTTATTAAAAGAGGAATTCTGACTGCCTCTACTTGCATTCTTTGTTCTGCTGAACCTGAATCTCACTCTCATCTGTTCTTCGAATGCGATTTTTCTTATGATATACTGAAAATTATCATTCCACATTCTGATTTCTTACTGCAGAGACTGATACTTCACCAGTTATTTTTACATCTCGAAGAAAGGAACACCTGCGGCAAATGAAAAACTATTACTTTATTATGACTTGCACTACTACTTATTTCATTTGGAGGGAAATGAATGATAGGCTTTTTGACAACACCTTTAAGAATCACTTGAACATTGTGGATAAAATTAAGAAAGCTGTCATATTTAAGACTTCAAAATGGAAGAGTTTACACCTATTTCAACATTTATTATGCTGAATGATCTTTATTGCCTCTCTTGGTTCGATTCAGTTTTGTTTTGCTGGGCTACTTCCAATCCGATTTTTTGGCCTGCTATTCTCTCTATTGATTATTTTGATACCCTTTTTTTTTTGAAGAAAAAAAAAAAAAGATGAAGCTGATACCCTTTATTGGCAACCAAGGTATCATCAAGATGCAAGGTTCTAACATAGTTGTTTTGATGGACAATGATGAATGCTAGTCCCCACCATCTGCTCCTTTGGAAGGTCGTCTTGGCAACCAGGAGGTTTTGATGCTCATTTTTCTGTGGGAGGTTCCGTTTTGGGCATTCTGAGTCCATAGCCTTGTTTCCCCTCTTTTTCCCTTTTCCCTTTTTTCAAGTATTATTTTTTCTCACAGATATTATTTTTTTTCCCTCTTTAGCTGGTGAGATTGTTGTTTTTCAGCTTTTACTTGTAATCTCTTTCATTTTATAGAATGGGCTTTACGCCCCAAATTTTCCCAAAAAAAAAGCAGGCTTTTATTTCAAAATAGCTTTCATCCTGCTTTGATTTTTAGGTCATAATTATATTTTTTTTTTATTTTTAATAAATTTATATACTAAGAAGATATTTTTTATAATAAATTCTAAAAAAATTATTTTTCCTACTACAATTTTATAACTAATTTTATAAAAATTTAGCAATCTATATCACCTATTAAACAAATCATAGTATTTTTTTCTTAACTAAGAGGGCCAAAGCAAGCTAAAAACCCTAACAGATTTTTATGATCCATTTGGGACTACTACAACTGTTTGTAAATGTCGTTATAAAGTTGTTGGAGAGAAGGTATTTTTTTTTAAAACTATTGCAAAAATGCTTTTCAAGTATATATATATATATATATATATATATATATATATATATATATATATATATATAAAAGATGGCCAAATAAAAATTATGATTATGTCTCTTCTATTAACCAAGGCCACGTTCATAGTCCCTCTTCAAAAGGAGTTTGCTTAATTGTCGAAGGAGGTGTGGTCCTAAGGGATAAAAGAACTAAGAGCAAGATTTATGCTCACTTTCCTTTTATGCCTCAACTTTCCTTCCAAATCCGCTTTCACCTCTACCCACTCAGGTGAATTTGAGTTGAATTAACCTGGCTTCGACAAAAGTCTTTGATTTTTTTCGTCAAAGAATTGCGGCTTATTATCAATATGATATAATCGCCAATAACAATCTGTATCAACAAATAATAGTTGATAATCAAAGCTCACAACTAATAGATTAAGGTTTCATTTGAGACAGCTTTTTTACTGCTTCTTAAAGCAGCTTTCTAGTACAAAAATTTTAGTTTTTGAACTAGAAAGCTGATTTAAGTAGTATGAAAGCCATCCCAAATGAAGCCTAAGAAGAACTACATACAACTGAACCTTCAAGTAGCTGCCACAAACTTTCATTCAAGTGATTTACAGACATCAATTGAAAGAAACATATTATTTTAGTCCATCACAACATTCAATTGACAAAAAAGTTCTTCCACAACTAAGTAAAAAAAAGAACAAAGCTACATGGACATATTCTAAAATATTAATCTGCAAAAAGTTGGGTGCACTAGTGGCCACCTGAATCATATAGCACCAATGACTTGACAGAGTCACAGGTGAGTGAGGGCAATCAAGAAGTTAAATTTCTACCACAATGTGCAGGCTTCCTTTGGTCATTCCAAAATGATCTGATTCATTTATTGTTTTCATCAGTAACTTGATTTCTGGTCTTCAACGAAAAGCAGGAGACTTCATGTACCTATTTAATTAAAGACTTCAGCTTTGTTTGGGACGGCTTTATTCCCGTTTATTAAAACAACTTTTTAGTATAAAAATTTAAATTTTGTATTAAACAGCTGCTTTAAGAAGCAATAAGAAAACCATCCCAAAGGAAACCTTCATCTTTACCATGTGACCAGGGCTTTTCACTGCCGCCTTCTTTTCCATGGCTGGAACAAATTCTTCATAGTCTGCAAAGTTGAAAAGATTAGGAATAAAGATCTTTATCACTTGTTGTAGGATATGTCATATTTCACAATAGCCTTAATGTTCCTACTTTTTAAACATCAATCAGCAATAAACAGTTAACTTCAGGTCAGGATGCTCACGATAGCCCCCACATTATCTTTCAAATTTTGCATATAGATTTGGATCTTAGAATCTTCCATGGTGCAGTAACAAAGTTATCATTTTTCATTATCATTTACCAAAATATTAGTCAACAAAAAGATGATTGAATGGTTAGAATAAAAAATACCAATTATCATCTATTTGCCACCACTAATAAAACTTTGCTTTTCCAGTCCAAATTTGGTATTTTTTTCACAGCTTATAGAAAATAATAAATGAAATATACATACAACAAAGTAAATTAAAAAAAGGACAAAACATTGATAGGTAACTATTCCTTAAAAATTGCATGTTGCATTCATTAATAAAAGGAAAAGGAGTACAAAAGCAATATGTAACTGGAATCTATGTCTTCCCAAATCAAAAAACAAAAGGGGAAAGAGCTACTCATAAAAATATAACCATCCATACATGTATGACGCCCAAAAAAGAAAGCAAGAAAAATAGCAAAGAAGAGCTCATTTGGTTTGCAATAAGGGGACTCCCAAGCGCATGCCCCAGGGATTAGTATGATAATCAAAGAACCACTCCAGACGGAGGGGGATACCAAAGGAAGGGTTGATATGGAAGTGGTAGGATTGTAAGGGAAGACAAAAGCTCAAACTCAAATGTATAAATGTAAAAGGACTCATATAAACAGATAAATAAGTAAAACATATAACTAACATACCTGAAAACATGAGAATGGTTGCCTAGGATCTTGGTCGACTTGAATATGGGGTATATGTTGTATGTTAGGCCAATCAACGCCATTCTCTTCGCACCGTCTTCGTAGCATAGAACATTCTTTGATTACCAACGTTTTCACACCATCAGGTAATTTGGGCATAGAGGCAAGCGACACTGAGTGAATCTCCACAACATGAAGCGAAGACAAAAGATGCAGTTCATGTGGTAGTGACTCCAACATAGGGCAGAGATAAATGCGAAATTCCTTGAGATTTTTTGGGAGATCGATCTTTGTAAGTTGAGAGCAAGAATAAATCTCTAGATATTCTAGAGAAGAATGATTTGTCAATCCATCAATGGAATCAAGATCATTACATTCCTGAACTTTCAAATTTTTAAGAGAAGACAGACATTCGAAAAGTCCTGTGCACTCATCTTGAATTACTGAGAGTTTTGAAAGAGTTAATGAGGTAAGAGAGGTGAGCTGCTGAACCCATCTGAGCCTTGATCCTCTGTCATTTTCCAGCAGTAAATCCTGTAGGTTTAGGAGAATACTACTAACAGAAAATTTTTGACAGTTCCTCAATTCAAACGTTGCAATGCTAGATGGGAGGTATGACGGCCATTCCAAATTGGGACAATCAGAAACGGACAGAGCAGTAAGGCAACTCATCAGACCTGCTCCTATAAACCAGCTTTCCAGATTAGGCATATCAGACAAATCAAGTGTTTCTAAATTTTTAAACCCTGAAAGAGTATTGCCTAAGTTTTTCACTCCATGCAGACTCTTTAAATGGAGAGTCCTCAGTGAAGGCAGATTCCACACAGATGGGAGAGAAGAACAGAGTTTACAATTGATTAGTTCCAATTTTTCTAACTTCAGGAAAGATGGATTTCCAATCCAATTTGGAAATTCCTTTCCATTGTAATTTTCTACACACAAATGCTTGAGATTCTCATCAGGCTGGAGTCGATCAATCACATCTTCTTCAGGCAAATTTTTTGATTTTGTGGATGCAACATCACTCCATCTCAACATCAAAGAATCAATGTACCGTTTGCCACTTAAATTGGCTGCCTCTGCATCATTGACACTAACTACATTTTCAAGTCTAGTGATGCAAAGTTTGCCACGGAGGTTTAAGTCCTTCAATTCTCCTAATAAGCCACACTCGGGCTTTGATCCCACAGCAAATCTTGACAAGTGTCTTAATAATTTTAAACATCCAATACCAGGCGGCATGGAAATGATATCAATTTGTCGATCCCAACTATCCCAATCAAGCTGCAAACCAATATGTCGCAGGTGAACTAAGTTTTTCAGGCCTTTTGGTAACATTTCTAGCTTGTAACAGTTTCCAAGTTCTAAGGTTCGCAAATTCAAAAGATTGCTTACAGTTTCAGGTAGCATCCGTATGCTGGTACTATGAAGTCCAAGGTGCCTGAGAAATTTTAAATCACCAATGGAATCTGGCAATTCATGAATTTGAATGCAATTGCCTAGTTGCAATGTCTGAAGATGGTACAATTTTGCTATTGTCTCAGGTAATCTTCTTATGTTTGTGCCATGCAGACTAAGGTAACGTAGAAGAATCAAATTGCAAACAGAATCTGGAAGATCCTCAAGACAGCTGCTACTCAAATCCAGTAAGCGTAGAAACCTTAGTTTTTCAAATAGATCTATTAAGTCGTCCTTCAGGAGTTCCCCATTTTTACCATACAGCATGAGTGCTCGAAGACCTTTGTTCTTAAACATCTCATTAAATTTTACCGACTGCTTATCAGGTTGATATAATAATCCATAGCGAGCCATTCCTGATTCGCCATGTATAGTGTCATCCTGATTTACTCTTATACTTTCATGTCTGATATAAAGAAGATGCACTACTTCATGGATCAATGATGGCATCTTGTACTTTCGACTACCATTAATATTACTATCAGATGCTTGGAAGAATGATCGCTTCAGCAGATTATCAAAGTATCTTTCACCAAGATCTTCAAATTGCATGCTTCCTTTCCTCTTGCTCTTTATTAACTTCGCAGCCATCCATAGCCTGACTAACTCATCCTTATCAAATTCATAATCTTTTGGGAATGTGGAAGAGAAGGCAAAACATTGTTTAAGCTTTAAAGGCAGATGATCATAACTGATCTTTAAACTTTGTATAATAGCTTCTGCAGCTTCCTCATTTTCCAACAATTCGTCTGATAGCAGCTGCCACTGGTCTGGATTTGTTTCAGAGCACAAAAGGCTACTTATAGCTTTTATTGCTAATGGAAAACCATGGCACTTCTTCACAATATCTCTACCAATAGCTTCCAGTTCTGAGTCCTCTGTGAATACAAGATCCTGAAAGAGCCGCCAACCATCATCAGAAGATAGACCTCGTAAACGTAATGCATATTCAGTTTGCATTCTATTTGCAACGTCTTCATTCTGCGTGGTAACTAGAATTTTGCTTCCTTCTGCTGCAAACATCAAAGGGGTTCGTAGCTTCTCCAAAAAGTCAAAATCTGTACTCCACATGTTATCCAGAACCAGTAGGAATCTTTTGTTTGAAATAATACGCTTAAGATGATGTTGAAGCAAATCTAAAGTGGAATCATGGCACTCATTTCCCTCCTGTACTGCTTTGATCACCTCCTTTATAGTTCTGATCAGGTCATAGTTCTCGGACAGACTAACCCAAATCCTCGGATTAAAATGATTTTCAATTCGAGCATCCTTAAGGATATTGCGAGCAAGTGAAGTCTTACCAGACCACAACAACAACCCACAATAGAGATTACTTGAACCCCATCGCCGCCCTTCAATTTCAGCAATTCAGCAACAACTTCTTCTGTCTCTTTTTGCCTGCATGATCAAGAGGGTTTCAGTAGCTTTGTCAGCGATAAAATTAAGAATTTAGGAAGAATGGTATTGGTTACAGCACTTGGCACAAATTTTTCGTGAGGTAATAAATGAATTCATGGCATTAGAAAAGGTAAGATGCAAATTCATGATTAGAAAAAAAATTGGAAAATTTGAGAGTAGAGCACCACAATCAATGCAATAAAAATGCAGCTCGCTTCTATCATTCTTAACCATTACCTGCCATGAAATCGGCGGTCATCTTGAAGCGACCCCTCCTGACGGCGATCCTGTCCTGTTTTCGGCATGAATCTCCTCACCGCTTCTTCATCCCGAAGCCGGAGACTTTTTTTGTCCTTATCGATCCTGTCTTTCTCCTCCTTAATCTCCTGAATCCGATCAGCGAAATATAACCGATCAAATACCCTCGAGCACTCACCCTTTGTGCTTGTCTTGAACTCTTCGTCAAGGTCCTGGATGTCGAAGGCGACGGCGTTAAGGTCACGGAGCCAGCAATGGACGCTGTCGTCTTCGATGTAACGACGCTGTTCGGCATCGCTGTCAAGGGCCCTGATCCGTTTCCTAGTTCTTTTGAGTTTCATGAGATCCGATTCCACGGCTTCAATCCTTGCTTTCTCTCCTTCCCGCTTGGAGATGATGCCGACAATTTTGTTGGCAGCTATTTCGGATGCCTTTTCGAAGATGAATTTGATGATAGCCTTCCCAAAGTCTTTCAGCAAGTTGTAGGTAAACTCCATGGCTGAGCAGCTTGCAGGAAGGACAAGAGAGGACTGGAACTAGAGACTAATGGGCTCTACTCGAGGAGCGGAGGGTGATGAAATTATTACGTGGGAAGAAACGCGGGTTGACTTGACTTGCAAAAAGTCAAATACTAGTGCTTAATACTTCAAGTACATCAATTATCATTAAAAATATGTTTTGGTTGAGATTTAATAAGTTAATTTAAAATAAAAAATAATTAGATAAAATAATATTTGGATAAATTATTTTGAATTGATAGAATGTAAATACGTACAATATATATTTTAATGATTCACTTTTATATTGATGTTATTCAGAGTATATGTATCATTGACTGTTTAGTCAAACGTGAAGAGATAAAAGATAGATTAAACACTTCCAACTATAATACCACTCTAAATTCTTATAGTCTGTAATCCTATGAAATTCTTAAAAGAGTAAGTAAAGCATATATTATTAACTCCTCATGATATATAATTCATCTCTATAAATTTGATACATGACAAGCACTATGCTTATGCTTGCATCATACAAATCAGCATAATTGGTTGTGCCTGCTTTTTTATTTCTAGGCTCCACATTACCACTGATATTACATACATATATGGTCACTAAGTGTATTAAATGAAGACCTGTTATATTGAAAATATCATAAAATTATTGATGAAGAGAACTCATTAATTAATGCTTAATATTTCATTTACACAATTAATTATAAATTAGAGAATTTAGTCATACATGAAGAACAAATGAAGCATAGTCATTTTCATTAATTACACAAAAGAAAGAAAGTAAAAAAAAAAAAAAAGATATCACCTGATGGGTTCAATGATCTCCTCTACACTATTCTTTGAACTTACATAATTGATTCCACAAACACAAGCTAAACACTGTGATAAATGTATCTAGTACTTCTCGGATTTCCCTTAATTGTCACTCATAAGAAAAAAATCAAAGAAGCACTATAAGACTGAAATTAAACAAGTAATTGAACTCTTCTACTAACATTATAAACAAATAATTATAAAATATATATAGAAAATGGATTCTAGTGTCGCAGCGCTCGAGCACTTGCATTGTGTCGCCCATAAAATGAACTAAAACCTCAACATTAAAATATTTCCTCCACAACGGCGCTTGATGACATGAATCCGTAGTTTAATGAATCGATGTGTCTCTTTGCTAGCAGATCGTGTCCTGAACAATTACAACTATAGCGCCGCAACGCTGCTAATGGTTGACTTATTGCTTCACAAGGAAAACTTCTTGAAAAAGTATTTAATCTCTCGGCAATAGATTATAAAAGCAGATTTTGACTATTCATTATGCTGCGTTAGACGAATCCTTGAGATTATTTTCAACAGACTTGAGTTACTTCAATCTCAATCTAAAAACAGGATGATGGGGAAGGGCTACATACTGAAATCTTCTCTTGTCACTTAATTTTATTGTTATTTGCTTTTGTTCTCTAAGTTCAATTTACTCTACATTTAGAGTGCTCTAACTTGGCTTGCAATTAATATTGTCTGGTTGTTAAAGTGGTACTCCAAAATTTTGGTATTTACTTTTTTATATATTGAGTTTGCCCACCCTAAAAAAAAGGGCTGGATACGCCCCTGCCAACGAATAGACCCATAGAGTGTAGACTTACTGAGTGACGAGTGTAAACCTGCTGAGTGATGAGTAATCCTTGAAGCTTGACAAATGCAGCTCACCTTCGATGCGTGCACCTTTAAAATTTCTCGTTCAAGAAAATTCGAGCTTGAGTCCTTTGGCATATTCAGATATCCACATCAAACACTATACAATCCATTATGTTCATGATATATTAACTCAAGTCAATGAACTACTACACTTACTATCTCTATTTTTTTTCATAAATATAAACATAAATTTAATATTAATATATAAACAAAATAAATTTAAAATATAATTGTTTTACATCTCTTAAAATATATTTAAAGTCCAAACAGCCAAATGTGCATTAAAATGATAAAAAGCAACTGAGAATAATAATATTAATATTTGTCAAATTAATATATTTAAGTATATCATAAATTATACATAAAAATATTATAGGTCTTGCATGATCATAATATTTTTATGTACAACAATTATATATATTAAGTAGTGTGGCTAAATGAATTTATTTAATAAAATTATGAGAAAGAGCAATGCTAGGTTGCCTAATTCATAATTAAGAAATAATTGATGACTTAACATGAGTGTAAGAGGTAATAAAAAATGTTTACTGAATTTTCCTTTAAAAAATATTTTTTTTAGCCTAATATGAAAAAAAAAGTATAATATTTTAATACATTTTATATTAGAGTATTAAATTTTATTATATATATTTATGAAATCTTATAATACAATGCTGTTTTATAATGTTATATAATTATGTTACTCTTATATACTTTTAAGTCAATTTTATATTTATGAGTATTTTAATATGTTTAATTATATTATCTAATAATTAAATTATATTTATCTTTTTTTTTTATATTTAATTTTTTTTCTAAAGATTTCATATAATTCATTGATTTCAAAAAAAAATTTAAAAGATTTATCTCATATTTTTTCTAGTTTGATTATATTTAAAAATATCTAACAACTTAGATTTATTTATTTTTTTATTAACAAATAATATATCAAATTAAAATAGAATATAAAATATGAAATTATTCTTTCATATAAATATATTTTTCTGTATTGGCAATGGCAGGCAGAGGTATAGTATTATTTAAAAAAATCAGTACAGACATGTAAACTAATTCAGTCTTAGTATGATTGCAATGAAATTTTCAGTTCTTCAAATAACATATTTTCTTTTAGAATAAATATTTTATCAGAGAATTAAATTCTAAAATCAACAAATAAGTGTCCATGTTAACATCTTAACACCAACTTCTGTTTCCACAAAATAAATTACTTTTTTTTTTAAGCCAAAAGACATTAACACATACTTAGAATGCATTAATATGTTATCCATTATGATTATTGAGCAGCATAGATTCTAGTGATGATCGGGCAAAGGTTCAACAGTCAGCCAGAGATTCACGATGATGATTGGCAACAAAAGTCTAGCGGTGATGGCCGACTGATGAAGCTCTGGTGGGCTCATTGGATTCGTCTCATCAAGTTACTTAATTCAATTATAAACACACCAAATTTGGAGATCATTTAGTCATCAAATTATCTTTTTGAAGTTCTCAATTATACTTCAAACCATTGATTTTAGCTCATTTAAACTCAAATTGGATCATTTTTTTTTTTTGTTTCATTAGGTTTTTTATCATCCACAGGTTTAGTTGAACTGTAAGTTTGCTAAAAATGAAGTTCAAATGACTCTGAATTTAATTTTTTAAGTTTTCAATTCAAATATAAGTAAGAGATTCATGTACGGTCAACATGTTTTTTTTTTTTTTATGTATCATTTCTATTTCTTCGTTATTTTTAAAATTTATGATTTTTTGTTAGGTTAGAAAAAAAAAATTATAAGTTTTAATAAATAAAAAAAATGATGAAAATATATATCTATATCTATACTATCTATTATAAAAGTGACTTGAGTTTCCACCCATATTCAATCCTGGCCTTTTATTTTTTTTCTTCAAATATTATCCTAACCCTTCATTTTATTATAAATAATTAATAAATTTGAAAACATAAAATAATTATTGAAAGAGTGCATTAATTACAAATAGTGGTTATTAGATTCAATTTTCCTCTTACAAGTTACAAGAAAAAAAAAATTAACAGCTCGATTTATAACCTTTCATATTCCAAACTATAACATTCTCGCATCCAATCCAAGGCATGAGAAAAGACAGGGAGATGTCTCTTCAAGTTCCAGTATAAATGACAACTTCAAATCTATACTGCTATTATAAAAATCATTTGAGTTTCTTCCGAAACATAATCCTAGCCTTTCATTAATTTTATTTATCAAACATAAATTTCAACAATTCATTTTCCACGTTAAATCTTGGCATCTTTTACTTTTCATTGTATTTCTATTTTTCTTTTTTTTGTTTCTCTGTGGTGTTTTACTTCTACCCCAACAATGAGCTTGCATCGAGCTTATCTACAATGACATCCCTGGGAACATGCGTCAAAGTGGATAGGCTTTTTGTGAGGACAAACTGAAATTCCCTCAAGATATTGCAAATGAGAGTTTCCCCAAGCTCAATTTGTCCTGCAAGGCTTTCTTATTTTTCTTAAAGTAGTTTTCTAGAACAAAAGTTTTAATTTTTGTACTAAAAAGTTGCTACAGGAAGCAGTAACAAAGCCATCCCAAACGAAGCCTAAGACTTCGGTTGGGGCAACTTTCTTATTGTTTCTTAAAACAGTTTTAGTACAAAATTTTAATTTTTGAATTAAAAAACTGTTTTAAAAAGTAGTAAAAAAATTGTCTCAAATAAAGCCTGAATTGTAAGAAGATAAGTAGAAAACTATAACATCATAATTGAAGTTTGTAGACAAACTCAACCTCCCTCGCTATATGTAAGCAACATCTTGGTTTTGGCACCATTGTTGTAATTGTGTGCATGCACTGATTTCAACATTGTTGGGATTCAACATATCTGGAAGCAATTCATCATCGAGACAAAGTTGAGGACATTTGCTTATTTTCAAGAAATGGAGGGAGGCTTGCTTTCTCAATCCTCTTAAGAATTTCAGATCTGAGCAACTAGAAATCTCAAGTGAAGATAGATTCGTTTCATTGATGTCGAGAGTTTCAAGCTTGTAACATCTATCGATGGCCAAGTACTGAAGGTTTTCAGGAAACCCAATAACTAAAACAAGGTTTGGGCAGTTGCTTATATCCATGTCTTGCAGAGTGATGCAGCGGATCATTGGAGCCGGGACCACTTACCGTTAGCTTGCAGCTCCCACCTCCGTCTTTTGCTCTATTCGGTTATGGCCAGTACTAGTTTACCTTTTGGGCTGTTAGTCCTCCTATAGTATTTCTTACTTAATATTTTATTTGAAAATTTTAGCTACAGGTTTTATATACCCTGAGATGCTGCGGGAGAAAGGCAGCCTTGTCTTTACACCAAAAGTTATTTTCTTCAATAGAAAACCATCCCAGGCTCATCACCGCCTGGGGTCTTACTGTTCCATTGGTTGCCCTTTGTTTTTCTAGCTTTTCTTGCAGGGCCTTCGCGGAAGCCTTCTCGACGGACGACGATCTCGGGTTGCATCAGCGTGGTATCAGAGCCAGAGTCCCGGAGATGGCAGACAAAGGCAAGGAGCCGGCCGCCGAAGACGCAAGGAGTCTGGAAGCATTGTGGAGGAGCCAGGCCAACATCATACGGCAATTGGAGACATTGTCGGCCGATGTACAGCGCCTCTCTATCGAAGTGCGCAGCGAGTTCAATCTCACTCGTGCAAGGAATACACCCCATCCGCTACGTCGAGAGCCAGAGCCGCCGATGGTTGTTGGGAGGCGACGTGGTATGGGCCTTGGACGGATTGGGCGCTGAAATTCCCATACCATTTCTGATTATTCCGAGTCTGAGGAGGAATCACAGTTGCATAGGGAATTTGAACCACTGGAATCTGAAGAGGAAGAGGAAGAAGTGATTCAACCAGCTGAAGCCCGCAGACAGCATCGGCGACAAACACAGTTTGGTAGCCAGCATGAATTCAAGGTGAAAATCGACATACCTTTTTTTTATGGGCATTTACACATAGAGGACTATTTAGATTGGGAAAGGGCCATTGAGAATTTTTTTGAATACATGGAGATCGAACCAATGAAGCAAGTGAAATATGTGGCCTGTCGTTTGCGAAGTGGAGCTAGTGCGTGGTGGACACAGGTATTGCAGACAAGGCAACGGGAGGGCCGAGGACCTGTGCGCACTTGGGCTCGGATGCGGCAGCTACTACGTACTCAGTTCTTGCCTACGGACTATGAGCAAATCTTATACATGAAATACCAACAATGTCTACAGGGAAATCGTTCAATTAACGAATACACGGAGGAGTTTCATCGCCTAAGTGCCAGAAATAATTTACACGAATCGACTAATCAATTGGTCGCTCGTTACATTGGTGGGCTCAAATACAGTATTCAGAAGAGGCTTGAATTGAATTCCATTTGGTCCCTTGCTCAGGCCATTAACTTTGCTCTAAAAGTGGAGATGCAGCAGAACATAACTTCCCGGTTTATGACTCCTCGATGGTCCCCTGTAGCTGTCTCTGGCGACCCGAGCAAAGGAGCATCGTCCTCTATCAAAATCTCTAACAATGAGTCTACTCCTCCGGATAAGCAACCAGCTCCAGTTCAGGAAGTAAGACAATTACCGAAGGCCAAGTCCGCCGCTCCTAGCAATCCCTATGCCAAACCATCATCCCTCAAGTGCTTTCGCTGTTTTCAACCCGACCATAAATCCAATGAATGTCCCCAACGACAGCAACTCCAATTGTTGGAACCGGAAGAAGGTGAATTGGAAATCCCGTCCAAAGCAGAGGATGATTTATATGTCGAAGACGTTGAAGGAGATGAGGGAGACCTGCTCTATGTGTATTGGAGAAACTGCTAATAGCTCCCCGCCTGAATTCTATGTCTCAAAGAAATTCCATTTTTAAGACCCGTTGTACTATCAACGGCAAGGTGTGCGACCTACTCGTGGATAGCGGCTGTACCGAGAATATTATTTCTCGATCCGTTGTACAAGCTCTTCAACTTAAGACGACACCAAATCCGCAGCCATACAAGATCAGCTGGGTAAAGAAAGGGATTGATATCTCTGTCACCAAAATGTGCCAAGTTACCTTCTCCATTGGACGGCAGTATGCGTGCGAAGTGCTGTGCGACGTCTTGGACATGGACGTATGCCACTTAATCCTGGGGCGTCCTTGGCAATTCGATGCTGGAGTGACTTATGATGGGCGAGCTAATGTCTACTCATTAGACTGGAAAGGAAAGCGCCTCCGCTTATTACCAGGCTCCCGCGACGGCAAAACTTCTGCAAATACATCCTCTGCTGCCATGATGCAAATAGTCACTGGCCCTACTCTTTTATTAAATTGGAAAGATGAATCGGCTATGTGGGCCCTAGTCACTACTGATGTCCTCACTTCCCAAGTAACACCTGCTCCAAAATTAGTTGAAGGATTACTGGAAGAATTTCGGGATGTATGTCCAAGTGAGCTACCAGCAGCACTTCCCCCTTTACGCTCCATCCAGCATCAAATTGACTTCATACCGAACGCCTCCTTACCAAATCTCCCGCACTATCGGCTGAATCTGACAGAACAGAAGATCATGCAAGGCATAGTAGAAGAGCTAGTGAACAAACAGCTTATTCAAGAGAGCATTAGCCCCTGTGCCGTCCCGACCTTACTGGTTCCTAAAAAAAATAGTGAATGGCGCCTATGTGTCGACAGCCGTGCAATAAACAAGATAACGGTCAAGTACCATTTTGCGATTTCCTTTTTTTTTTCCTTTAATTTTTATCTTTAGCCTTTTCTTGTTTTGTCTTTTCTTTTCCTGTATTAGGTAGGATATAAAGCTCCTAAGTTTTATTTCAAATGTTGCTCTTTTAGTGACCTTCTAATCCTCTAAGAACATGTATTTTTTTTCATATTTAACGCATAGGCCCCGCCGTAGGTTCTCCCTAAAAAAAAATTATATGATAGTCATTCTCTTTATAGAAGATCGAGGAGATCACTGACAAAGAAGGAGATCATCAATCTTCAAAGAGATTGCAGACGTCAGTATTAGTGTCACGGTAGATGTAGAACTTGTTGGAGATGACGGGAATTAAAGTTGACATTATTTCTGATTTTTATGATGGGTGTCAGCATTGCCATTGATAGTGTGCTTCAGCCTTATTCACGAGTTAGTAAGATTCCGAAACTTTGATTTTAGAATTGCAATAGGTGCTCTTAGAATTACCTAAAGCCTGTCAAGCTCACAGCAACACAAGAAGGTAATTGGTTGAGGCCTTATACAATCTATATTTAAGATCTCAATAGCAAACAATAATGTCTCACAATGCATAATATTACTAATTAGATCTCTCAATCATTCTAATTAAATCTTTCGATTTATCCAATAATCAAATCCAATTAATGTATCAATCAAATCTCCAATTAAGCTGTCCAAAATGAGGTCGATTTGGACAAATATTGTCAAATCAACGCTTTTTTCTTGCAAAATATAAATTTCATTTGAGACAACTTTCTTATTTCTTTTTAAAGTAATTGTTTAATACAAAATTTTTAATTTAAAAAACGTTTATATTACGAAGCTGCTTAAAAAATTATAAAAAAGTTGTCTCAAACAAAACCATAACTATCTTGTAAATATGAGTTTATTATTATTATTATTATTATTATTATTATTATTATTATCTTATTCATTAGAAACAACCAAAAAGTATTTAAAATAAATTGAATTTAATAACTTTATTTGGATTGACAAAAAGTAAAAGTACTGAAATAACATCTCAATATCAATTAATTATAAGCTAATCTTAAAATTATAGCCGTTAATTTCAAATTTTAATACTTGATATTTTTTTTTTCTTCCATTCAAACTTAGAGCTTATTTTCCATTATTCAGTGCACACTACCTTTCTTTTGCTTTCCGTCAATTATTGCCAATCTATAGCAAATGAAGAAACTAAATGCTCATTCTCTAAATGAGATCTTACTTAACTTTGCTAATCTCTCTGGCTTGAAAGTGAATTGCAACAAGAGCAGCATTCTGTTTTCTATGAATACTCTGTATGATCAGGAGATTGCTAACATCCTCAACGTTCCAATCTCTTATGTTCCTGTCAATTATCTTGGAATTCCTATTTTTAGTAAGAAGCTCAAAATTTCTGATTTTCAACCTCTTATGGTTAGAATTATGACCTCTCTTGATGGCTGGAAAGCTAAATCCCTATCTATGGCGGGCCGTCTACAATTTTTGAAGTACACCATTTTCAATATTATTAATTATTGGGTGAGAGGCTCCCTTATTCCCAAAACCTGCATCAAGAAAATTAACAGCCTGTGCTCTCGGTTCTTGTTTTATGGCGACATCCACAAGAAAAAAATTCACATGATCTCCTGGAAATATACTTGTAAACCTAAATCTGCTGGTGGATTAGGTATTCCCACTATTGATTCGTTATATTATGCTTTTGGTTGCAAAACTATTTGGAGATTTTTAAACTATGATGCCTTACTGTTCAACTGGTGGAAGATCAAGTATTACTCTTTTTGGAATTTCAAACTCACTAAAAGCTCTTCTTACTGGCAGTTTCTTTGTGATATTGCAAAAACTTTTAGACAAAACCTGACTCTTAATATCACTGCCTTCAGTACGCTTTCGTTTTACTGGGATCCTTGGTGTCTGGATCTCTCTGTTGCCGAAAGATTGGTTAATGATAACAGGGAAGATTTAATTCCCTATCCTGATTGCTCTGTTAGTGACTGTTTCTATGATGGCACTTGGTCTCTACCTTCCACCATCCCTCCGAATTTAGCAGCTCTGATTTATTCTGTATCTTACTCGGGAAACATGGTACTTTCAAGCTGGAAGAGCAATGGCAAACCTTCTTTCCACACATTTCATAAGAATTTTTTTTCATGGTCTGGAAACTGTTCAGTGGGCTAATTTTATCTGGTTTAAACATCATGCTACCCGTTTCTCTATATACTCTTGGATGGCTTTTAGAAATGGGCTTAAAACTGCTGATGCATTGAATTCCAGGGGTATTTCGGCATATCCTGATTGTGTTTTTTGCAAAACTGAAAAAGAAAACATTAAACACCTTTTGTTTGAATGTGATTTCTCCTATAATATTCTCCTAAATACTATTCCTCAGATGAGTTATATGCTGTTTAGACCGAATCTGTGGCAAGTTTTTATCTCCATTGAGGAAGGGGACTTGGATCTTAGTAGTAAAAGCCTTTGCTATCTATTGCTTACTGCTATTGTTTATTACATCTGGAAGGCTAGAAACGACAGGCTTTTTGGGAATATTATTGACTGTCAAACCACTGTTATCAGCAACATTAAGAGAGCTGTTTTGCAAAAAATTTTGAAGAAGAAATGCTTTCAAAATTTACACCACTGGCTGGAATGAATGGGATTGCTCTACTGGGCTGGCTACTTTGGACTGCGGAAGTTTATCACCTGGATGGCCTTCTTTGGCAACCGGGCAACAAAGTTTTGAAGGGCAATGATGAATGCAACAATATTTCGATCCCCTTGGATGGTCTTTTTGGCAACCAGGGGACCCTTACATCCGACTGGATGAATTTTGACACTTGGGAGTTTAAATTGAGGTTTGCAATCTGAGCCCTTTTTATTTTTTTCAAATCTCTTTCCTGCACTTTTTTGTCTAGTTTTTGATAGTTTTCTGCAGCTTTGCTGATAGTTTAAACTAGCTTTCTTTTTTAAGCAGCTTTTTCGCGGCTGATAGGGTTTTGTTGACAGGCACTGGAAGGTTGTGGTGCCTGTCAATTTTTTTACTGTAACTCTTTTTACATTTTATGAATTGGGCTACGGCCCCAAGTATTCCCAAAAAAAAAAAGAAACTAAATGCCCGAAAGCAGCAGGAAACTGCCCTGAGAAGACATACAAAGAAGAAAGCTCTTTTGCTTTCTTCTAGATATTTTTATGGGGAAAATATGGCCTATTTCATCTAACATTAAATGCCATTTCATCATCTTTTCCACCAAAGCTAACATCTTTTCCTAATTTCCTTGAAGGAGCAGACTACAGAGTGCGATCAGAGTCATCTCCTTCAATCGTAGGAAGTTGCGTTTCTCCTTTTAATCTACCTCACCAGTGACCTTCCAATCCTATAAGAGATCAAGCAAGCATAACGACTAAGTATAAGCTGAGATATCTTTCTACGATCAATTACTTCGAAGATCGAGAAAATGGCAGAAATAGTAGCCACCAGCCTCCTCAGGTTTATCTCTGAAAAACTGGCATCAAAAGCTATTGCAGAGTTTGCAATGCAGATCGGCATCGACAAAGAACTTCGAAAGCTTGAAAGGACTCTTTCAACCATACAAGATGTGCTTGAAGATGCTGAGGCTAGGCAGGTGAAGGAGAAAGCTCTTAGGAGCTGGCTAAGTCAGCTCAAGGAGTTGGCTTATGATGCCGATGATGTGCTTGATGAATTTTCCTTCAAAGCGGCAAAATTGAAGAAAGCCAACATGAAGGAGAAGGTACGCAACTTACTTTGCCTCCCTAAGAACATTGCTTTTCAGCGTAAGATTGCACTGAGGGTGAAGGAGATCAATGAGAGATTGGATGAGATTGCAGAAGTAAGATCTAAGTTCCATCTCAAGGAAGGAGTAGTTGGAAGCTTTAAGCTAGAAAGAAGCATGACAAGGGAAGAAACAGGTTCCTTTATAAAGGAATCAGAAGTTTATGGAAGGGAAGTAGATAAAGAGAAGATAGTAGAATTTCTCATGAATACTTCCATTGGAGATGATATTGGCGTAATAGGTATTGTTGGCTTAGGAGGGCTTGGCAAGACAACACTTGCAGGGTTAGTCTACAATGATGAAAGGGTTCGTGGGCACTTCCAGAAGAGGATGTGGGTTTGTGTATCTGAGGAGTTTGAACTTAAAAGGCTTGTTAGATTGATTATAGAATCAGCAACAGGAAATGAATTTGCTCCAATGAACATGGATGCAATGCAGAGATCCCTTATAAATCAACTCCAGGAGAAGAGATTTTTACTGGTTTTAGATGATGTGTGGAGTGAAAGTCATGAAAGATGGGATAGTCTAAGAGCTTTGCTTACAGTTGGTGCAAAGGGAAGTAAAGTCATAGTAACCACAAGGAATGAGCATGTTGCATCCATAATGGGCACAATTTCTCCTCACCGGTTATCGAATTTGTCGTTCGATGATTGTTGGTTGCTGTTTGAGAGAAGAGCTTTTGGCAATGAGGTTGAGAGGAATCCAGATTTCGTTGCGATCGGAAAGGAGATTGTGAAAAAGTGTGGGGGTGTTCCTTTGGCTGCAAAAGCGTTGGGTGGCCTATTGAGATTCAAAAGAACTGAGAGTGAGTGGCTAGCTATCAAGGATAATGAGCTATGGAAACTTGCTTCTGATGAAAACTATGAGGTTTTACCTGCTCTAAAGTTGAGCTATGATCATCTATCTTCGTGTTTGAAACAGTGCTTCGCTTATTGCTCAATATTCCCCAAAGATTTTAATATAAATACTACCACATTGGTTAAGTTATGGGGTGCTGAAGGCTTCCTTGAGCCATCTGCAGGGCATATTCACTGGGAGCAAATTGGTTTGCAATGTGTGGAAGAGCTGCAGGCAAGGTCACTCTTTCAAGTGAACATGATAGAGCAAGGAGGCGTCATAACACAGGTAAAAATGCATGATTTAGTACATGATCTCGCTCAATCTGTTGCAGGTATTGAATGTTCAATCGTAGATGATCTCACTAAAAGATATCCTTCACAAAATTCACGCTATGTTTCTTTCATTTGCAATCAAAAGCCACTATCTGCAACTTTAGAATTGCTACGTGATGCAAAGAAACTGCGAACGTTATATTTGGATTACAGAAGAAATGTTGACAGAGAGACAGAACAGAGCGTCCAGGAAGTTCTTCATGTTATATCATCTGACATTAATCTTCTAAGAGCTTTGCACTTACAAAGTTATCCCTTAAAAGCTCTGCCACATACCTTCAAGAAACTCAGGCATCTAAGGTATCTTGATCTTTCTAGCACTCCTCTTGAAATCTTTCCACAGTGCATCAACACGCTACATAGCCTGCAAACACTTAACCTCTGCAATTCTGAAATCAAATCAATACCAGACTCAATCGGTGACCTTCACAACCTCTGTACCTTGAAAATTAGCCATTGCTTTAATCTTACATCATTGCCTGGTTCCATTGGCCGACTCAACTGCTTACGTGAATTAGACTGCTCTCGCACCAAAATAAACTCACTTCCTGAATCAGTTTGTACTCTCTCCAACCTTCATACTCTGGGGCTTGAAGATTGTTTTTTCATCCATGAGCTTCCACATAACTTGAGCAATATGAAAAGCCTTGTCAACCTCAACATACATGGATGCATTAATTTAACTTGCATGCCTATGAATCTCAGGAAACTGAAGCAACTTCGAACACTTCCAATTTTCATTCCTGGAGGGAAGAACAACTGCACCCTCAAAGAGCTGGGTAGTTTGAAACTTGAAGGTATATTGCAGCTGAAAAATCTTCAGAATGTGAGGTGCGTTGAAGAAGCCAAGGCCGCGCAATTGAGTGAAAAGCATAATATCAGGTCACTGAAGTTATCTTGGTTGTGCAATTCTTACATAAATTCAGTGGAAGCCTTCGATGAATATGACACCATTGTGGAAATTCTGCTTGCAGAAGATGTACTTGAAAGCCTCCAACCAAGCAAAAGCTTAGAAGAGTTAAAAATAGAAGGATATGTTGGAAGAGCTTTCCCTTCTTGGATGAACTTATCACTTTCAAATCTTGTCCGTCTCACACTAACTTGTTGCGCTTGTGAAAAAATCCCAACACTTGGGCTGCTACCCCGCCTCCAAGTTCTTAACCTCGTAGAACTTCCTCTAGTCAAGCATCTAGGTTCTGATTTCTATGGTGGCGCCAATGCATTTTCTTCGTTGCAGGAGCTGGAACTAAACTGCTTGACAGATTTGGAGGAATGGTGCAGTGCAGCAGGAGAGAAATTTCTCCCTCGCCTTCACACACTAATTCTGCTGGACTGCCCAAAGCTGAAAGCTTTGCCCTCAGTTTTCTCATCAGTTGAAAATCTCATTATGAATGTGGACGATAAGCTGCTAATGTCTTCCCTGCAACATAGAGGATTTCCAAATCTGAAACATTTAAAGATGAAAAACTATGACGAGAAAGACCCGATCCCTGAAATAGTGACAGAGCGTGCCGACTGTCTCATTAGCTGGACGATGGAAACAAAACGTCCCAAGGAAGGTGATCCTACAACTATGTCTACTTTCAACTTTGGCATGGCAACTTTGAGGTTTGAAGAGGAAAGTGTATCCATTCCTCTGTTTCTAGGTAGATAGCAATGTTTTCTATAAATAATATAGCTATTTTATGTTATTTTTGCTTTAAGAAATGCGAAGTTATTCAGAAAGATCAAAGATAATTATGGTTCTTTTTTATTGTATTACATTCAAGCAATCAAATTATGTAACATCTAAATGTCATCAAAATGGAAGCATTATCATTCATGGCATTATAATTTGAAGATATCAGTGAACAAAAATAAATGGCATCTGCCACTATAATGTTATCTAAGGTTTTGTTTGGGACAGTTTCTATTGCTTCTTAAAATAGCTTTTTAGTTTAAAAATTTTAAAATTTTTATACTAAAAAACTACCTTAAGAAGCTGTAAGAAAACCGTGCCAAACAAAGCCTAAGAATATGAACATACAACAATTGTGATATTTGTGCTAGTTGTATGTCAATTTGTATAGCATACAGTTGTTTTTAAAGTAGAATGAACAATATTTAAGAAATTGTTATTTCACATATCACTGAATCAAATAATTAGCATTTGCTAAGAGTTGGATGTTATGGTAAATTTCAGTGCACTAAATATATAACACCTTAATATTGGCTTTAAAAAGAAGAATGCACCAAATCATTTGGCGTATTCACCTCGGCCAACCGAATTAAATTTTTAAATTACTGTAGCAATGCGCCACGTAGTTTGACACATTCAATGGAATGCGCCAAACAGAATGACACATTTAATTGAATGAACCAAACTCTTGCTTATTCTGAATACACCAAACAATCTGCTTGCTGCATTCAATGGAATGCACCAAAGTGTTTGACTTTGTTTCTTTTTAAATTTTTTGTAATACACTGTTTCTATTCCAAATTTAATTAAACATCATGCTCTTTCTTAAATAAAATTCTTTATATATCTTATACTTCAATCATTATATTTATTTAGATAACACTTTGATATTTAAATCCTAACAAAAATATCATTAATATTATTAATCTTTTTAAATGAAATGCATCATATTTTCATTTAAAATATTATATAAATAAATATTAAAATTTAGATCTTAGCTATATAATTACATAATAATCATGTGATGTGCATTTAAATCCCTCTAACACAATATGGATATCTACAACAGATATTTGCTGAAGTTCAGTTAATCATAATTGGCCTCTAATTCTTATTCCTCATAAAAAATTCTGCTGAATTGGATGGTTCACTTTCATTATCACTGACTTTGGCATTAGAAGATGAAAAAGATCCTCAGGTTGAGCAGAATCGAGCTTAAGATTTTATTTGGGACAACTTCTTTGCTGTTTTCTAAAACAGCTTTCTAATACAAAATTTTCTACTTCAAGAAAATTTTATACTAAAAAATAGTTTTATAAAGTAGCAAAAAAACTAACCCAAATGAAGCCTAAGATGTGTTTTGCATGTGTATTATTGTATGTTATGCACAGAAAAATATAGAACAGAAGCATAATATGAAGCTTGCAAAGGCATTGATAATATGAGAGGCTCAGGCAAAGATAGTTTTTTTTTTTTTTTTTTCATTTGAATAGAATGAATACTAACGGTAACAAATTACATCCTACTATGACAAATCAATGAAAAATTATAAAGCATTGCTCTTTAAGTAAAAGATCTATAAGATAAAGCTAAAAAATTGAAATAAAACATCTAAAAGATTAAAGTTTCATTTGGAATGACTTTTTTACTGCTTCTTAAAGCAACTTTTTAGTATAAAAATTAAAAATATTATACTAAAAAACTGTTTTAAAAAACAGCAGTAAAAAATCGACTCAAACGAAGCCTAAAATCATAAACCCAATTCAAGCAACTAACAAAACTTCCTCCATAACATGCCCTTGTGCCATAAAAGAAGAACTTTTACGTCACCATCACTTAGCTGTCAATATCTTGACAGCTGAAGCATTACAAATACGGTGTAATGCCACAATAGAATCACCAGACTTGCAGAGTCCGGTTGCCTTCGCATGCCGAAGAGCAAAGTCAAGCGCTTCCTCTGTTGCTTCAGTATGAGAAGGCTTTGCTGATCCTTCACTTAATACTGGAATCACTCCTCTATAAACAAGGCTGTGCCTTGCCGGAGCTTCGTCGCTGCAGTACCAGTCGAAAGAATCACTATTTATCTTTATCTCAGGAACCACCACAGACAAAATGGGCACTTTTGGCCTGTACTTAGCCACCAGTCTTGAAGCAGTCCCTCCTCTCGTCAGTACAAGAATAAGAGCAGCTCTGACAGACCCTGCAAGTCGAACGGCAGACGAAGCAAGGCTCTCCAATGGAGTACATGGCGACTCTGTTACAGCCGTGAGTGCTTTAAACACAGCGTAATAATCCACAAATGATTCTGCTTCCTCGCATATCCTTGCCATAGTCTCAACAGCAAGAACAGGGTAAGCACCCGCAGCTGTCTCGCCGCTGAGCATGACACAATCAGTGCCATCAAGAACAGCATTGGCGACATCTGTAGCTTCTGCTCGGGTGGGACGAGGAGACCTGATCATAGATTCCAGCATTTGGGTTGCAGTCACCACTGGCTTCCCTTGAACGTTGCATTTGTGGATCATTAGCTTCTGCGCAAGGAAGATTTTCTCAATTGGTATCTCCATGCCCAGGTCTCCTCTGGCCACCATGAAAGCATCAGAATTTTCAAGTATATCATCAAAATTCGCCACCCCTTCTTGGTTTTCAACCTGTAAATTAAAGCCAATTGGTTAAAGTTTTGATTTTGGAAGTAAAGTTTGAATCTTTTTGCTACCAGCATCGCGTACCTTCGACATCAGCATGACAGACTTTGCATGATCACCCAGAAGCTCTCTAACTGCAACCATGTCAGAACCTTTTCGAACAAAGGAGAGAGCGATAATGTCGATTTTGTTGGGGATGCCCCATTTGAAGATATCTTCTTTGTCTTTCTCAGTTAAGGTGGGAAGATCAACAACAACTCCTGGAAGATTTACGTTCTTTTTCTCACCGAGAACAGCAGCATTTTCGCAGCGGCAGTGAACTAGACCATGCTCCTTATCGCAGCTTATCACATTAAGTGAAATTGTGCCATCAGAACAGAGGATGATACTTCCAGGTTTTACATCCTCCGCCATTTTCTTGTAGCTCATTGATATCATGGTTTGGTCACCCTCTATACTATAATCTGTTGTTATGGTGATCTCTTGATTTTTCTCAAGCTTTATGGGCTTTCCATCTTTCAAGAATCCTGTTCGGATCTCAGGTCCCTACAGTTTTAACATTGTGATCAAAAGGGAGAAACCAAACGATTTAGAAATGAAGAAGATAATGAAAAGGGGGAAAAAGGTGCGACCTTTGTATCGAGCATTACAGCGCAGAGTATTCCTGTTCTTTCCATGGCAACCCTAAGATTATCTAGGGTTTCCTGATGGTACTCATGGGATCCATGGGAGAAATTGAATCGCGCGACGCTCATTCCGGCCCTAAGCAATTTCTCGATCATCTCAATCGATCGCGATGCAGGGCCGAGCGTACAAACGATCTTCGTCTTTGGCCTTCTCATCACTTTATCTTCCGCAACGGGGCTGAAAATCTTCGACGTCTCCATTGTTCACGATCTCAAAGAACAAATAGAGGAGAAAGATGAGATCTTTAATGGGAAGCTTGATATATATAGGGAAAGAGAACCGTTTCTTGAAGTCTGTTGCAGGACGACGGGAAGAAGGGTAGTTATTTTTGTTAAGAGAAACAAAAATTTGCTAAATTTTTGAAAAGTTCCGCGTACAATAAAAAATAGAAAGAATTTGTTGAGAACATTTTAATCAAAATGTTTTGAAACTCTTTAAATTTTTTTTAAGAAGAGTCTAATAAAAAAAATACGTATTCAAAAGCTTATGCAATAAATTTTCAATTTTCATTTAATGCAGGGTTGATAATTTATGAATGTGAATAAACTTTTGGCCATTAAATTTGATTTAAATTTATGGTATATAATTACAAAATACTCAAATCTTTGAGATCAAATTACTTTTAATTTTTTTGCTTTAACACTATTTTATTCCAAAAAGAAACCGTGGGGACCGATCGGAGCAAATATAAATGGAACCTCCTTATTTACTTAGATAACACTTAAAGTTTTAATTATCAATAAAAAAGACCACTTAACCCCAAACATCGTTTAGTTTATGTCTCAGTTGTCTTGCATGTGTTCTCATGACGTCAATCATGTCGTTGTTGTCACCTTCGCACATTGTTGGTCCCGTCGCATTGGTCGCACATTGTTATACATACATAGCTCACTAAGGCAAAATAATGATGATGTCAACACACAGAAAAGAAAGTCATGATGGAACTCACTAGGACAAGGCATCGATGACTTAGACGTAGGAAGTAGCAATGGTGCTCACTAGGGCAACACATTGATTGCTTAAAAAAAAAAGTCAATGGAGATTGTTAGGGCAAGCTAAAAGAGATAAAAATGTGTTGGATTATGCAATTATTGGAATTTATATGTTTTTTATTTTAATTTTTTTTATTTTTTTTTGGAATTTATATGTTAAATGAATAAATAAAAAAAGTTTTGATTGTTATGTATATAAATCCTTGAATAAAATATTAAAATTTAATAAATTTGGAGCATCAACTCAATGAGATACAGACAACAAAAAAGCTTTTATCCCTACACACGGGTCGACTATATGAATCTTTCTTTCCTATTATATCCTATTAAGAATGAAATTCTCATTTCATTTGGGATGGCTTTCTTCCTGCTTCTTAAAGAGTCTTTTTAGTACAAAAAAATTTAATTTTTTATACTAGAAAGCCGTTTTAAGAAGCAGGAAGAAAAGCCGTCCCAAACAAAGCCTAAATTTGATAAAAAAATCATTTTAATGCTTTCTAACAAAGGATTTATAAGACTACATCTATCTTTGTTAACATAGGCTGAATCTTGTGAAATCCCGCTAGCGGGATACAGAACAGAGAGAAAAGAGATAGAGGGGAGAACCAGGCATGAAGAAATAAAAGCCGTATTCGATTATCTCTAATAACTATTACAGAGCTTGCTTATATAGAGGTTACATACAAGAAACTAAAGATAGTACAAACGGTAAGTAGAGGAAAGCCAATAAGCTTTTGACAGGTGCCTTAGCATTCTCCCTCAAATTAATCATGATGTGAGCGAATGGTTAATTTGTTCCTGAGATTTTGAAATTGTTTCAATGGGAGAGGTTTGGTGAGTATGTCTGCGACTTGGTCGGTTGAGCTGATGTGTGCGGCATGTATATCTCCTTTCTTGATGTGCCCGCTAATAAAGTGATAGTCAATTTCTATGTGTTTGATATGGGCGTGAAATGCCGGATTGTTGGCAAGTGCGATGGCGGAGGTTTTGTCGAAGAAGATTGTCGTAGGATCGATTTGAGGCGTGTGAAATTCTACCAGTAGTCGACGAAGCCACAAGATGTCGGACATGGCAGAGGATGGTGACTTGTATTCCGCTTCAGTAGATGATTTTGCAACTGTATTTTGCTTCTTGGCAGACCAGTAAATTTGGTTCGGACCAAGGAATGTGCAGTATCCAGTAGTAGACTTCCGATCGGTAGGATCGGCCGCCCAATTTGCATCCGTGTATGTGTGAAGTTGTAGATCACCTTGGGTGATTGGTAAGCCGAAGTTGAGGGTGCCTTTTATGTAGCGTAGTAGTTGCTTGAGTGCATGAAAATCACAATTGCGGGGATGGTGCATTCGTTGACAAATTGTGTGTTTGTTGCAAAGGCAATGTCGGGTCTTGTGATTGATAGGTACTGTAATGATCCTGCTAGTTTATGTAATAGAGTCGGATCGGAGAAGTCTTGTTCGTCCTGCTGGATGCCTGCTTGCAGTCGAAGAAACCTGCGAGTTGGAGAAGTTCATTTGCATAGAGACTTTGAGTTAGAAAATAGTTATTGGAGTTTTTGATCACCTGGATCCCAAGGAATAAAGATACATCGCCGAGCTGCTTCAAGTTAAACGCAGAGTGGAGCTGGCTAAGTATTTCTTGGAGCTTGATGTTGTTGTTTACGGTAATTAGAATGTCATCTACGTAGATGAGAATGAACAGTTTGGTGTCGTTGTGTGATAGAAGAAAAAGTGACGGGTCGGCTTTGCTGTGAATTAAGCCAAGCTATTGTAGAAAGGATGTAAACTTCTGAAACCATTGGTGCGGGGACTGCTTTAAGCCATAGATTGATTTATGTAGTTTGTACACGTTGTGAGGATGTTGAAAGTCTTCAAAGCCAATGGGCTATCTCATGTAGACTTCGTCGAAAAGATCGTCGTGTAAGAAAGCGTTGGAGACGTCTAGCTGGGTGACTGCCATTGATTGTTTGTTGCTATGATGAGTATGAGATGAATTGTTACCATTTTTGCGACAGGGCAAAATGTATCGGTGTAGTTGACACCGAATTGCTGTGAGAAGCCTAGGGCTACTAAACGGGCTTTATAGCGTTCGACGTCGTCGTTGGGTTTGAGTTTGGTCTTGAATGTCCATTTGCATCCAATAATAGGTTTGTTTTTAGGAGGTGACACAAGGGACCATATGCCCTGCCGCTGAAGATCTAAGTATTCTGAAGACATTGCCGCTCTCCAGTGTTTGTGTTTGGACGCTTGAGCATAAAACGTAGAAGAGTGTGTTGTTGTAACAGCCAAGGACAGATCAAATATCTTTTTCGGTTTTGTGATGTCGGATCGTAGTCTAGTTTGCATAGGGTGTTGAATAGGGACATTGCTACTGGTTGATGGTTCCAGGTTACTTATGGTGATGTTGTGGGATGTAGAGGTTGACTATTCGGGTGGCCGAGTGGGTGCAGTAGGAGGGATGTGCTGCATAACAGAAGGAGGCAGAGTGGATGTAGGAACAAGAGTTAGAGGAGAACATATTGTGGGTTTAGGTGACGGGATGGGAGCTGCAAGTTGTTGTTGAAATGGAAAATGATTTTCGTAGAATTTTACATGTCTTGATATATAGAGCCGATTGGTTTGGACATCCAGACAGCGATAGCCTTTGTGCTGTGTCGAATAACCCAGAAAGACGCAGGCTTGAGATAGAGGTGCGAGTTTATGTTGAGCATAAGGTCGAGTCCACAGAAAACAGAGACATCCAAATGTGAGGAGGTGAGTGTAAGTTGCTTGGTGACCGTGAAAGCAGGAATAGGGAATTTTATTTTTAATGGTTGAGCACGGCAAGCAATTTATAAGATAGTTAGCCGTTGAAATTGCCTCAGCCCAAAAACAGGGTGGGAGGTGAGTGGCGTGAAGAAGAGAACAAGTTAGTTCCAGGAGATGTCTATGTTTTCGTTCGGCGACTCCGTTTTGTTCCGGTGTGTGAGGACAGGTTATTTGATGAACAATGCCATGTTGTGTGAGATAGTTTCGAAACACATTGTTTGTAAATTCACCGCTGCCATTCGTTCGGAGGGTGTGAACAGTGGTGTTGAAGGTATTCTTTATTAAATTTTGAAAGTGCTGAAACTGTTTTGATTAAAAAATATCATTTAAGTATATATAGTTTTGAAAAATATTTAATTATCTTTGGGGATATTTAATTTTTAAAATTTTGAAATTGAATGCGTCATTATGAACAGTATATCACCTCGGGAGGTGATCATATCGTTCTCCAACGAGTTCATATTTTAAAATTTTAAATTCATCCGAATTATCGTAGTCAAACTCAAGGAGGAACGACATATGATCTTGTAAGATCAAAATGACGTTCAATCAATTGTTTAACTATAACAATTCGGATAAGAGATCATTAATTTCATAATCAAAATAATGATAATAAAATAATATATCTTCCCAAAGAAAGATGATATTACCTATTATCGATTATTTTAATATGACGATAACGATCGCCATTTTTGTTTGAATTCTCAAAGATAATTAATTGAAAGTTTTTGAAAAATTAATTTTTGAACATTAGATCTGGGTTTCTAAATCTCCTACGAGCGCAAGCCCTCGTAGTTAATTACATCGTAGGAAATCAAAATTTCCTACGAAAACTCTCGATTAAAATAGCGGTATAAGTTTTATTTAAGATTTTCAAAGCTAGATATCAAAGGAAGTTAATGTTTGGAATTTGAATAGGGATTGGATCAAAATTGAAGACTTATTTCTGGAATCAAAGTAAGATGGGTAGGAGGTGTTTTGGGATTCTGAATTACTTCAGAAACACCTCAGTCTATCCTAAGTGTTGGGCTTGAATTTGATTGAAAGAGTTTTAAGGTTTAAGTGATCAATTTTATTAGAAAATTGAGATTAGATTACCGGAGGTTGAGGTCTTATAGCCCGAGCTAGCCTCAGAATCTAAGTCTAAGTTGGGTACTAAAAAGTGACCCGAACCTAGCTAATGCAGTGCAAATCTGGACTTACCCCGGCCTGGATTGGGGAGCCAGCTAAACCACCTAAATGATTTTAAAATCATGTGTCTGGTCTTTTAATGTTGAGTGGTAGGGGCGCGTTTAAGAAAGGTTTTAAGAATGAGGCCGACATCTAGAGAAGATCCTAATTGGCCCCTTTGACTTATGTTAGATTTGATGCTTAAGCAAATGCAATTAAAGGTTCAAAGGTTTTTAAATTAGTTACTAATATGATGCATGCTAATCGACTCGATTAAAAGTTTGAATTTGAATGAATGCTATGAAATGAGGACTCCCGGCGGTCCCGGGCTTACTTCCTAAAATGTTAGAGTTTCTATATGAGCTTAAATATTTTAATTTGATTTAAGTAGAAAAAGTTTTAATGAGTTCTTAAGAGCCTACGATCGGGTTCCAGGCTAAATCAAAATCGACATGCAAGAATCGCCAAAAAACTACAAAAAGCAGGCAATCATATACGCAATCACATCAAACATCAATCAAATTAATTAATACTCAAATTGAAAGTCCATAGGCAAAGTTGCCTTGCTTATTACAAACCAGAGTCTGCTGAAAGTAAAGTGGCCGGGCACCACTGACAACAACCCGGGTTCTAAACCTAGGACTCAAGTGACTTTGAGATTTGGGATTCTTCTCGTCGTCGTCCATTTTTTCGTCTTCTCACGAATATCTTGATTCGTCAGTTCTGGATATCCAAATTAAAAGAAACTCCCCCTTGAATGGGGTGTTATCTTTTCTCTTTGGATATTTGAAGAGCATCCAAACTTGATCTTCCAAATGGACGAAAACTCTCCGCTTTAGGGTAGGGATGTCTTCTCCTCTTTGGAATTCAAGTTGGATCTAAACATCTCAACTCAAGTCACTTTAAATACAACTCAAATTATATCAAATTACATTAAGCAAAATTGAAAAGTCTAGACTCCATCCTGCAGGGTTATCCTAATAATCAGCAGTTATATAAATAATCCCAAGCAATTAATATTCAATCTCAAGCAGTTGATATTCATTCTCAAGCAGTTGATATATTTGAAATTTAAATGCTCAAAAGAGTGCAATAAATAAACAGACATTCAATCAATTCTAAGCTAACAACCAGCATGCAGTGAAAGCTCGAAAATCCGGCACACAACAGAAAAGTAAACACCGGCCTATCCTAAAACTAGAGTTGGTTGTCCTATCAAATCATCTAAAGTGTGTGATATAGGCCGTGTGATTTTGATATGTCCTAAGAAGGGCAAATTGTTAAAGTTGTTAGAAGTCCTAGTTAGTTGAAAGGCTGAAGGGAAGATTTAAATTTGAGTTTAAGTATTAATGATTTGAAATTGATTTTAAGGTTGATTAATGATTTCTGGATTTTTAGAGTGATTTTGAGTTTTTAGGAATTTTCTGGATTATTCTAATCACTTAATCAAGGGGCCAAAAATTGACTTTTTAATTATGAGTGTTTTTTAGAAAGTTAATATTTTATTAAAATACTAGACCTTAATACGATCAATTAGAAGGTAAGTATGCTGAAATTGGATTTTTCTACAATTAGTTACGAAGGTTTGAAGTTTTGAACTGATTTTGACCTATGTTTGACCAAAAAGTTGACTTTTTGACTTTGACTGATTTTTGAAGGTTTGAAATTTTTGATAAATACTAGACTTAATCTTGAGTTGAATGCTTTTGAGTTTGGTCAATTTGGAGTTTTCTAGAGTTAGTTATGATTTTTCAAAGTTTGATGTATTTATTGAATTTTTAAAATTGTTTAATTAGAAGGGTTTTCTTGATTTTGCTCCAAATGAATTTCAAACTCCTTGAAATCAACTCCAAAGGTCAGAAATGACCCAAGAAGAGATTAACAAGTGTCTGGGAATTTTTTTTGAATTTTTAATAATTATTAATTATTTATTTTAATTAAACATTGGTTTTCAATTAAAATTAAATTAAGATTTGATTTGATGTCTGATAGATGGGATTTTAATTTTTATTGATTAAGGAAATGATTATGGTCAGTTTGAGGGGTTGTTGTTATTTTTTGGATTTAAACTTGATTTATAGGAATTTCTGGAAGTTTTAAAGCTTAATTAAGGGGTTAACTTTGACTTGTTTAATTATCTGACCTAATGAACTCCAAATTGGGTGAAATTCGAACCTAAAATTTAAAATGTCACTAAGTTTAATGTTCTCATGTTTCACCCCTATTGGGTGTGTGTAAGATTTTCTAGGATTTTTCTAAGTTTTCTAGACCTTGTCCTTAATTATTTTTCCTAGGTGTCTCTACCGTTCAAATTGGCTTGAAATCTGGTGTGTCTAACCCTGACATAAATTCATCCATACCAAAAAAATACCACAGAAAAACATTGAGAATTTAAGGAGTTATGAATTTTCAAAATTTAGAGTCCAAAATGGACCCTTTATCTTAAAAATTCATATCACAGAAAACCATTGGGTATCTGACCTTAGAAAAATTAGTGAACATGCCTAAGATACCCAATAATATTCCACCAAAACTTGGGCTCCAGTTGATCACTGGATTGTGAGAAAATTACAAAAAACATAATTTACATAAATAGCAATATCTCACAATACAGTGATCAAAGTAACTTGATTTTAATTTTAATAAATACTACATTAGATTACCTTTCCAACGAGCCCAAGAACGTCAAATTTTGTGAACTATTCGATTTTCTATGAATTTTGGAAGATCTGGGCATTTTTTTAATTTTTTTTAATTTTCCTTGGTCAAATTGACCTCGGATTGGCGGTGCCCAATGAGAACGCGCCACGTGACGGGCTTGCCCGCCACTTAACCACGTCAGTACCCGTGTTCATGCAGTACGGCCAGATCTGGGCCGTCCGATCCGCTGAAAACGCGATCGGACGGCTCTGGTTGAACCAGAGTTAGAAAACTTCAAATGCCCATAACTTTCAAAATACTCAACGAAATTGCATGAAATTTGAACTGTAGCTAGAGGGCAACATGATCTAACAATACCTGAAGTTTGGAGGCTCCATGCATTGTAGATTTGCTACAGTTTTAAATTAAAATGTAAACTAAAAATGCAAATAACTTATAATCCAACCGTCGGATTTTTGTGTTCTTGGGCTTGTTGGAAATCTGCAGTGATTATCTACAACTCTCATGAAGACACCAAGAGATGGATTGTCACGACCCGACCCGACGGGGACAGATCCCGCCCGAGCCGGATCGCGACGAGAGACCTTTCTTAACCAGGATCTGGCTTTGGATTAGGTTACTGAACTGATCTTTCAAATTCTTAACTCAACAGAAGCACACAGAACAACAGAGCTACTAA
This sequence comes from Dendrobium officinale, assembly GCA_019514585.1. Classification (NCBI taxonomy): domain Eukaryota; kingdom Viridiplantae; phylum Streptophyta; class Magnoliopsida; order Asparagales; family Orchidaceae; genus Dendrobium; species Dendrobium officinale. The sequence goes on along the minus strand of CM033690.1, from coordinate 52,709,529 downwards.
AAACATCAAATGCAGCGGAACAAAACATCTATCTTTTCATTTCCTCAAAATAATTATCTACAGAACAGTACATGGCTTTCAACAGAAAGAAAGACAGAACAGAAAAAAAGCATGACTGTACAAAAAAATCAAAAGTACAAAAGTACCTAATCTGATCAGACTCTGAAACCTAGTCCTGAACTTCCTTGCCCTTCCCAGAACCTGAAAACCACCAGAAAGCAAGGGTGAGCTCAACAGCTCAGCAAAGCAACAAACCACCAATCTAAATTCTCTCAGAAAACAGAACCAAATTCATCGGACAGAAATCAGATCAGAAATCGGAACAGAATCGGAAATCAAAACTTACGGACAGGTATCAAATCACATCAGAGTCGTACAGATCGTATCAGAACAGAACAAATCAACAGAGTCAGAATCAGAAATCAGAATCGTACGGATCATATCATATCATAATCACAATTTCGTACAGAACAGAACAGATACAGAAAATAGTACAGATACATATAGCTAAATGCCCTGACACTGACGGAATCTCTATGGATTCCGGCCCCTTATGCCTCCCTTCCCAGACACTGACTGAATCTCATAGGATCCAGGCCCCTTATGTCTCCCTTTGTGCTCACGGCACCAAAACAGATGTGCTTATAGCACCAAAACAGAATTCATCGGATCCGGAACAGAACTGATTTCAGAATTTCAGATTTGAGCTCATTTCAGATTTCCCGTTTCACTAACTGAATCTCATAGGATTCAGGCCCCTTATAACTCCCTTTTTTATAGCTTATACACATAGCATTTCAATTCAGAACAAATACTGACAATTCAGAAATTACCCAAAAAAATCGGGCAGCACAACGGCAGTATACGGAATTTACACAAAAATTCCTGCAAAGAAAATTTACCGAATTCGCACAGAATACAGATATCAACATTTCAGAACCTTTATTCTACTGCACAGATAAATTCCAATTTCACAGAAAAATCTGGTCGACTAAAAACACACAGTCGAATCAAAAATACCCGGACGAAAATCTTCAAAATATAGTCAAAACGTGCACACCCGGCACGGGCAACGATATCCAAAAAGTTACGCGGTAAAAAACTGAACCAATCAACAGATACGGACAAAAATCATTAACGAAAACGAAATCCGGACAGAATATACCGCCAAACACGACGGTTCTGAAAATTGAGAAAGGCGGAATGTGCCTTACCTCGAGCACAGCAATTTCCTCAACAGCCACTTCGGACGAAAACGGCTCCGCGTCGTCCGAAAATCCGCTTTTCCACTTTTTCCTTCGTTTTTCTCTCTCCTCAGCTTTTTCTCTCTCTTCAAAATATCTCATTTCTATATATATCCAGACTGATCGTCCTGGACGATCGAGCTTCGTACCGGACGATCCATGAAGAGAGGAATTTCGTCCAGACGAAAAATGACATATCGTCCCAGGCGAAGGGTTCACGGGAGAATTTTCGTCCAGACGATCCTGATTTCGTCCAGACGAACCATACAGCCAAAACTGATTTTCTGCACAACCTGTACCGATCGTCCCGGACGATCCAACTTCGTCCCGGACGAACCTGGAGCAAAAAACTGATATTACAATCTCCCCAACTTAAAAAAAAAAATGTCGTCCTCGACATTATCCAATCCCACCTCCGTCAAAACAAGTACGGGTACGACCGTCTCATATCAGACTCCTTCTCCCAAGTTGCTTCCCGTGCAGTCCGGTGCTTCCACTGGACTTTAACCATCGGAATCTCTTTATTCCTTAACTTTCGGACGTCGTATGCCAAAATAAGCTCTGGCTCTTCCTTGTACGCCAGATTCTCCTGAATCTCCACCTCATCAGCTGACAACTTCTTCCCAGAGTCTGAAACCCACTTCCTCAGAGTGGATACGTGAAACACATTATGCACGTCAGGCATAGAATCAGAAAGCAATAGGCGATAAGCAGATTTTCCAATTCTTTCCAAAATCTCAAATGGTCCAACATACCTTGGACTAAGCTTGCTTACCTGACCAAATCTGCTCACACCTTTCATCGGGCTGACTTTGACATACACAAAGTCACCGACCTGAAACTCAACAAATCTGTGCTTCTGATTGTAATACTTCTGCTGACGATCTTGAGCGGCTTTCAATCTTTCTCTTATCAAATTGATCTTCTGAGCAGTTTCATCAGCAAAAGTGGCCCCCAAAGCCTGCCTATCTCCGACCTCCGTCAGAGTCAAAGGAGTACGACACTTCCTGCCATACAAAGCTTCGTACGGTGCCATACCGATACTGGACTGAAAACTGTTGTTATAGGCAAACTCAATCAGCGGAATATGATCCTCCCAACTTCCGCTAAAGTCCAGAACACAAAGCCTCAACAGATCTTCCAGTACCTGAATCGTCCTCTCAGACTGTCCGTCGGTCTGAGGATGAAAGGCTGTACTAAAATGCAGTTTCGTACCCAAGCCTTGCTGAATGCCTTTCCAAAGTCTGGAAGTAAAGCGTCCATCTCGATCAGATACGATCACACGAGGCACACCGTGCAATCTGACTATTTCCTTCACATAAATCTGTGCCAAGCGATCAACTGAATCCGTCTGTCTGATCGGAAGAAAATGGGCTGACTTCGTCAATCGATCTACAACCACCCAAATGGCATCATGTCCTTGTCGTGATCGAGGAAAACCCATCGCAAAATCCATCGTTACCTCCTCCCATTTCCACTCAGGGATAGGCAACGACTGCAACAGTCCACCTGGTCGCTGATGCTCTGCCTTCACCAACTGACAGGCTTCGCATCTCGACACAAACTCTGCCACATCCTTCTTCATCCCAGGCCACCAAAACAAAAGCTTCATATCAGCGTACATCTTACCACTGCCTGGATGAACAGTGTAGCCTGAATGATGAGATTCGTACAGAATCTCCTGCCTCAAGTCTCCAAACACAGGTACCCACAACCTGTTCTTACAGAAAATAGCACCAGAATCAGAAATTTGAAGTTCAGGAGTCTTACCAGATCCAATCTGAGCTATCAACTTCGAATAATCAGAATCTGACTTCTGGGCTTCTTGAATCCGTGCTTCCAAAGTAGACCGAATACTCATCTGAGCCAACTCCAAATCATTGGAGGAAACCACCTCCAACTGCAATCTCTCCAAATCACGAATCAGAAAGTCATCACAGGTAAGCTGAATACCTGAGAATCCAGAAGACTTTCTGCTCAGAGCGTCCGCTACCACATTCGCCTTCCCAGGCTGATACTGAATAGTCAAATCGTAGTCCTTGATCAACTCGAGCCACCTCCTCTGTCTCAGATTCAGATCCTTCTGAGTAAAAATATATACTTCAGGCTCTTATGATCAGTAAAGATCTCACACCTGACGCCATACAAGTAATGACGCCAAATCTTCAAAGCAAAAACTACTGCAGCTAACTCCAAATCATGTGTCGGGTAATTCTTCTCATGTGGTTTCAACTGTCTCGAAACATAAGCAATTACCTGACCATGCTGCATCAGAACACAACCCAATCCTTTCAGTGAAGCATCACTGAACACCTGGAAACCCTCCGTACCCGACGGAAGTGCCAACACTGGAGCTGAAGTCAAACACTCCTTCAATCTCTGAAAACTAGCTTCACACTCCGGTGTCCAAACAAAAGGTACTGACTTCCGAGTCAGTCTCGTCAGAGGAGTCGAAATCTGTGAAAATCCTTTCACAAACTTCCTATAATACCCGGCCATGCCCAAGAAACTACGTACCTCAAATACCGTAGTCGGCCTTGGCCAATCAGCAACAGCCTGAATCTTCTGGGGATCTACAGAAATGCCTTTTCCGCTAATCACATGCCCCAGAAAAGAAATGTTCTTTAGCCAGAATTCACACTTAGAGAACTTGGCATACAGCTGATGCCTCCTCAAAGTCTCCAACACAATCCTCAAATGTCTGGCATGCTCATCCTCAGATGCAGAATATACCAGGATATCGTCAATGAAGACGATCACAAACTGATCCAGATACTCCCTGAATACTCGGTTCATCAGATCCATGAAAATCGCAGGCGCATTGGTTACCCCAAAAGGCATAACCAAAAACTCGTAGTGCCCGTACCGAGTACTGAAAGCAGTCTTCACCACATCAGCTTCCTTCACCTTCACCTGATAATATCCGGATCTCAAATCAATCTTCGAAAATACCGAAGATCCGGAAAGCTGATCAAACAAGTCGTCAATCCGAGGCAAAGGATACTTGTTCTTGATCGTGACCTTGTTCAAATCTCTGTAATCAATACACATACGGAGTGTACCGTCCTTCTTCTTCACAAACAGAACAGGTGCTCCCCAGGGCGAAACACTAGGACGTACAAAACCTCTGTCAACCAACTCCTGAAGTTGAAGGTTCAGCTCAGAAAGTTCTTTCGGTGCCATTCTGTACGGAGCTTTCGATATCGGAGCGGTACCCGGAAAAATATCGATAGAGAACTCCACATCTCTATCCGGAGGTAAACCAACCAACTCCTCAGGAAAAACATCAGCAAATTCCCGTACCACAGGGATCTCAGAAACAGAACCAACCTCCAGGTTCAGATCCCGCACCGAAGCTAAAAATACCGGACATCCTTTCTTCCACATCCTGCTCACCTCCAACACAGAAACCAGACTGGAGAGAACACCTCGTAATCCCTGAAATACAACTCTCTCTCCAGCCACAAGCAAACTCACTTGCTTCTTCAGACAGTCTATCTGAGCCTCATACTGACTCAGCCAATCCATGCCCAGAATTACATCATACGAAGAAATCGGCAATCGAATCAAACTCGATTTCCACTTCTTGCCAGAAATCTCGATCTCACACAAACAAAACTGTCGAGCAATCAATGGATTCCCAGCCGGTAAAATCACAGACAAAGAAACCGGTAAAACCATCGAATCCAAATGTAAAATCTCAAAACAATGCTCGGACAGAAAAGAATGACTCGCTCCAGAGTCAAACAAAACACGACAGGGCTGATCAGAAATGTAAACCGTACCTGTCACAACATCCGGAGCATCACGAGCCTCCTGCTGACTCAGACTGTAAACTCGTGGCTGAACTGGAACAGGAGCTGAAGCAACAGAACTACTCTGCTCCCTCTGAATCGTAGGTGGTCTCCGCGGTGCAGAACTAGAACCACCACCTCTACCAGCAAATCCCTCAGGGGAGGAGGAGGAACAGTCCTCGGTCTTCCTGCTGCTGAACCAACAGGTCTGACAAAGCCCTCAGATCGCTGCTCAGAACGCTGATCAAATCCCATCTGCGGACATTCTGCAATCCTATGTCCCGGCTGACCACATCTGAAACAAAGACCAGCTATCCTGTAGCACTGGCCATGGTGTCGCCGTCCACAACTCTGGCACACAGGTGCCGTACTGACAGATCCAGAACTAGTCGTACTGGTAGCAGTACCAGACGATCCTCCGCTCTTCCTGGAATCTCCAGATCCAGATCCAGGAACAAATCTCCTCTTCCCAGAGGAACCACTGCCAGATGTCTCTCCTCCAAACCTCTTCCTACTCGCAGTCCACCGCTGCTGAGTAGCTGTCATGTCATTCTCAATCAGACGAGCTCGCTCCACAAGCTCAGAGAAATCAGTAATCCGGAACGGTATCAGAGGCTGCCTCAAAGTGTCTCGTAAGCCTCTCAGAAATCTGTAGCACCTCTCAGTAGACGTACTAACCAGCTGCGGAGCGTACCTGGCTAATGCAGTAAACTCAGCCTCGTACTGCATCACCGTCTTGCTCCCCTGAACAAGTCTCAGAAAACTCTCCTGCATCTGCTGTCGTGCAAAAGGGGGAACAAACCAATCTCTGAATACCTCAGTGAACTCCTCCCAAGTAATCAAAGAGTTCAATCTGCCCTGAAATCTGGCTGCTTGCTGGCCATCCCACCAGTGCTCAGCCTCACCGTCCAACAGAAAAACAGCTAACGGAACTTTCCTGTCTGCAGGACACTGCATCCCGTCAAAAGTCTTCTCCAATCTCCTCAGCCACTCCTCGGCTGCTCTGGGCTCAACAGCGCCCTCAAACCTCGGAGGCTTCAACCTCAAAAATAACTGCAGGTGTCGATCAATGTCCTCAGATCTAACAGTCGAAGCTCTGCTCTGAGTCTCGCTCATCATCTGAGCAACAAGTGAAGCAAACTGTGAAAGCGTATCAGCACCGACCACTGGGGCTGTACTCCCCACTGGTGCTGCCTGATCGTCACTCTGACCGTCTGTCATGTCTGGGTCTGGCTGATCCATACAGAAAAATCCAGAAAATCCGGAAAACTATCACAAAACAACACAAAATAACACAATAAAAAAAAGCCAAACGACCCAAAACTACCTCCCAGACAGACTCACTGATCACTTCCTAGAGCTCTGTTTTACAATTCAACCTGTTTCCAAAACCAGTGCTCTGATACCACAAAAAGCTTGTCACGACCCGACCCGACGGGGACGGATCCCGCCCGAGCCGGATCGCGACGAGAGACCTTTCTTAACCAGGATCTGGCTTTAGATTAGGTTACTGAACTGATCTTTCAAATTCTTAACTCAACAGAAGCACACAGAACAACAGAGCTACTAAAAACATCAAATGCAGCGGAACAAAACATCTATCTTTTCATTTCCTCAAAATAATTATCTACAGAACAGTACATGGCTTTCAACAGAAAGAAAGACAGAACAGAAAAGCCATGACTGTACAAAAATCAAAAGTACAAAAGTACCTAATCTGATCAGACTCTGAAACCTAGTCCTGAACTTCCTTGCCCTTCCCAGAACCTGAAAACCACCAGAAAGCAAGGGTGAGCTCAACAGCTCAGCAAAGCAACAAACCACCAATCTAAATTCTCAGAAAAACAGAACCAAATTCATCGGACAGAAAGAAATCAGATCAGAAATCGGAACAGAATCGGAAATCAAAACTTACGGACATGTATCAAATCACATCAGAGTCGTACAGATCGTATCAGAACAGAACAAATCAACAGAGTCAGAATCAGAAATCAGAATCGTACGGATCATATCATATCATAATCACAATTTCGTACAGAACAGAACAGATACAGAAAAATAGTACAGATACATATAGCTAAATGCCCTGACACTGACGGAATCTCTATGGATTCCGGCCCCTTATGCCTCCCTTCCCAGACACTGACTGAATCTCATAGGATCCAGGCCCCTTATGTCTCCCTTTGTGCTCACGGCACCAAAACAGATGTGCTTATAGCACCAAAACAGAATTCATCGGATCCGGAACAGAACTGATTTCAGAATTTCAGATTTGAGCTCATTTCAGATTTCCCGTTTCACTAACTGAATCTCATAGGATTCAGGCCCCTTATAACTCCCTTTTTATAGCTTATACACATAGCATTTCAATTCAGAACAAATACGGACAATTCAGAAATTACCCAAAAAATCGGGCAGCACAACGGCAGTATACGGAATTTACACAAAAATTCCTGCAAAGAAAATTTACCGAATTCGCACAGAATACAGATATCAACATTTCAGAACCTTTATTCTACTGCACAGATAAATTCCAATTTCACAGAAAAATCTGGTCGACTAAAAACACAGTCGAATCAAAAATACCCGGACGAAAATCTTCAAAATATAGTCAAAACGTGCACACCCGGCACGGCAAACGATATCCAAAAAAGTTACGCGGTAAAAACTGAACCAATCAACAGATACGGACAAAAATCATTAACGAAAACGAAATCCGGACAGAATATACCGCCAAACACGACGGTTCTGAAAATTGAGAAAGGCGGAATGTGCCTTACCTCGAGCACAGCAATTTCCTCAACAGCCACTTCGGACGAAAACGGCTCCGCGTCGTCCGAAAAATCCGCTTTTCCACTTTTTCCTTCGTTTTTCTCTCTCCTCAGCTTTTTCTCTCTCTTCAAAATATCTCATTTCTATATATATCCAGACTGATCGTCCTGGACGATCGAGCTTCGTACCGGACGATCCATGAAGAGAGGAATTTCGTCCAGACGAAAAATGACATATCGTCCCAGGCGAAGGGTTCACGGGAGAATTTTCGTCCAGACGATCCTGATTTCGTCCAGACGAACCATACAGCCAAAACTGATTTTCTGCACAACCTGTACCGATCGTCCCGGACGATCCAACTTCGTCCCGGACGAACCTGGAGCAAAAACTGATATTACATGGATCTCCTTGGATCAAAAGTTATATTTGAAGCTCCTCTTTCTCTCTCTAGGCTCCTCTCTCTTCACCAATGAGGCTTTGGAGGCTTGGATTTGGTGGGAGAAAGCTTGGAAGTGCTAGATGATGATGTAAAGGAGGTTTTTGAGGGTTTTTAAGGGCTGGATTAGCTCTGGATCATATGTATTGATTTAGAGAGGCTTATGGGTTTAAAATGCATGTCTTAAGATATTTCCCTATTCAAGCCATTTTAGTGGATTTGGATGGTTGGGATTGACTGCATGAGCTCCTAGATGCATGCCATGTGGCCTAGAATTTGTTGAGAGCCGGAGAATCAAAATGACCAAAGGACATGAGGTGTAAAACCTCTATTTTGCCCTTTGGGGCACATGGCTTGACAAGATCCATTTGATTTTGATCTAATGGTTGTAAAGTGCTCTAGGGAGGTTCTAGAGAGATTCCTAACAGCTGGAGAGATTTATGAAGGAGGGGATTAAGCTTAAATGGTGTTTTGACCATGTTTGACCCCTCCAAAGGCCCATATAGATCATTTGACTAGTCAAAATGCCACATAAGCTGATGAGGTGGCATAAAAAGTATTTTGCATTGCTGTTGGAATAAATTCAAAGGAGTTTAAAAGGTTTGGTTGGCTATATGAGCAAATTAGTTAATGTATGGTGAGATTTGACCAAGTTTTAATAAGTTAACTTGATCAATTTTAACTAGATTTGATTGGCCAAAATTTAAGGCATGATTAGGCCATGTTTTGAAGTTAATTTGAAGCTTGAAATGGGTTAAATGGGTTGAATAGGTTAAAATAACATATTTAAACATTAAAGGGCATTTAGGTCAACCAGGTTGGCCCAGGATCCGAATTTGGGCTCAACAAGTTTGGTTTGATGTTTTGAGTCTATTAGAGGTGGTTTTATGGTTTTAAAAGGTCAATTTGGTCAAAATACCTATTTTGACCTTAAAGGGCCTATTTGGTCAACCTAGGTTGACTTGGTCAACCAGGTTGACCCAGGATCTGGGTTTGGTTTGAACAGGTTTGATTTGATATTTTAAACTTGCTGGAAGTGGTTCCAAGAAATTCGGAGGTCGTTTGGTTTGAAATCAATGTTTGAGTCCTTAAGGGGTATTTTGGTCATTTTGACCCCTAGTCAATTAGGGGTCAAAGTGGGTCAACCAAAATGCAGTTTAATGTTCAATGAGTCATAATTAAGGGTCTGGAAGTGACTAGAGGCTCTGGTGAAGGCTCTAGGGTCAAAATTCACCAAGTGGCAAGTCTAGTGGCATAGGCTGTAAATATTTAAAGGTTTTACAGCCTTTTGATTTTGATTAAATTTCTGGGGTTAAAGACCTCAGAATGGGATCAAATTTGGAGGGTTGCCTCCAGAGACATGTCCCATCAGTATGCAACTGACAGACTCTGAATCGAAGGTCAATTGATTGGGTTTTGAAATGTTTGAAAAATCCTTGGAAAAGGCCTTTAGGACAAGGCCCTTGGACTTAGGATTTGAGTCTGGATTTTGGATTTGATCTGGATTTTGAGTTTGATTAATTAAGTTTGATTTATCCAAATCATTTATGATCATTTGGAGGATCATAATTAATTGGATAATATTAAAGTTTGATCAGAAACAAGATCAATGTTTGAACTGGAGATTAAGATCTTGAACTGGACTGGAGTCTGGATTTTAATTGAGGTTTGATTTGAATTGAGATCTGGGTTAGCTTAAGGCTAGGATTGATTTGAAATTTGAATTGATCTGAGATCTAAATTAATCTCAAGGTCTGGATTGATCTAAGGTCTAGGTAGCTCATAAGGACTGAGAAGATCATAGGGTCTTGATCTAGGAGAATCTTAGGGTCTAGTATAGATCCTAAGGTCTGAAGTCTAGAAAATTCCTAGGGTCTAAAGTAGATCCTAAGGTTTGGAGTCTAGAAGGATCCTAGGACCTAGAATAGATCCTAAGGTCTAGATTTGTTTGGAAGAATCCTGGAGACTAGAGTAGATCCTAGGATCTGAAGTCTAGAAGAATCCTATGATCTAAAGTAGGTCCTAGGGTTTGGAATCTAGGAAGATCATAGAGATTAGATTGGTTTGAAGATTAAATTGATTTAGGGTCAGGATTAATCTGGAGTCAGGATTGATCTAGGGTCAAGATTGGCCTGAGTGACCTCATACAAAAATGAGGTCAACAGAAACTTGGTGAATGTATCATCTTTAGAATGTAGTAAGTATAGCCAAGAAAAATGCAATAAATCATCAATGAAAACTACGTAATAGCGAAATCCATTCATAGATGAATTGGGCGTCGGGGCCCCAGACGTCTGAGTGAACAAGTTGAAAAAGCTTTTTACAAAAGGAGATACTTTTAGTAAAGGGTTGTTTATGACTTTTTTATAAATTGCAAGAAATACAAATGTCTAAAGAAGAAGTACAATTCTGTATGTGCGGAACAATTTTAGTTAAATCTTGAAGAGTGCGAGAGGAAGGATGGCCGAGTCTGGAATGCCATAGAGAGGAGGACAAGTGGGAGGCCATGAAGGCAGTCGAATTAGGTGTGGTAGGAGCTTTGAGACGGTAGAGTCCATTGTGTTTGCGACCGCGGATAAGCGTTTGATTATGTTACCGATCCTTTATGAAAAATTCATTAGCATGAAAACAAACTGAAATGTCGTTGTCAGATGCTAAATGATAAATTGAAGCTTACGATTGGACTCGGATAGAGGTAATATTCCTTGACCCGAGTTTTGGATTGGCAGAGTACTGCCGTTGGCAATTGATACCAAGTCAATTCCCTGGTATGGCGTGATTTGCTATAGGTTAGAAGCATCGGCGGTGAGATGAGAAGAAGCTCTGGAGTCCAAGATCCAGTCCGTTGTGGAGGAGAACTGATGCTGGACGGCTAGAGCTTTGGGGTTGGAAGGTGGAGCATAGTTGAGGTTGCATCGGTGCCATCAATTTAGCCCTGAGTGCCCCATTTTTCTGCAGATCTGACAGTTGGGTCTGTTAGATGTGTTCTTGATCGAGTTTGGAGGTTCTGTCGATTATTGTTGGCGCGGGTTGTAGTTCTTTCCGTGTGGCTTGTTTGGTCTCCCTCGGCTTGCATAATTTATATTAGATAGTAGTGCAAGAACCTCCGAGTTTGATGTGTCTTTGAGATATGCTGCTGCGTAAATTGATTTCTTCGCTGCATAGAAAAGAATATAGATCATCGAGAGAGATGGGTTGTAATGAAGTTCTTATGGAAGTTTTGAAAGCGTTATAGGTGGAGGGGAGGCCATTTAGTATGTAAAGAACTATGTCTTCCGTGTCGATGGTGGATCCAGCAGCCGCTATGTTGTCAACGAGGATCTTTATTTGATCAAGATATTGCTGCATCGTGCGGTCTCGCATTTGGATATTGCTGCATCGTGCGGTCTTGCATTCGTAGGATCTTGTGCTGAATAACACGCGAACGATTCGTCGATTGAAGTCGGCGTTCGAGCGTGATCCATACGTCGTGGGCAGTGCCGAGGGAGATAACATAAGGTAAAATTGATGGTGAGATGGTTGACATAAGAGCAGAGACGAGGTTGCGATCGACAAGGGTGCAGGTCTTGTGTTCGGTGACAGCTGAAGCCAGAGGGCAGCTGTTAAGCCCGGTGAGATGATCTTGGAAGCCATTTGCGGAGAAATGTTGGTAGAGTTGTAGACGCCAAATCGCGTAGTTTTCGGAGACCGGTTGGGTAGGGACAAAATTCTTGATGTTGGATACAAGAAATTTGAGGAAGGGAGGTATGACAAACTCGGTGAGCACGTCAAAAGTGGATAATGTCGTGCGGTGAGACTTCGTCGATCCTTGTTCAGCCATAGAATGGACTGATTGTTGTGGAGTAGAGACGCTCTGATACCATGTGAAATCCCGCTAGCGGGATACAGAACAGAGATAAAAGAGACAGAGGGAAGAACCAGGAATGAAGAAATGAAAGCCATATTCGATTATCTCTAATAACTATTACAGAGCTTGTTTATATAGAGGTTACATACAAGAAATTAAAGATAGTACAAACGGTAAGTATAGGATAACCAATAAGCTTTTGACAGGTGTCTTAACAAATCTAATACATCTACTCTTCTAACAGAGTCATTAGAAGGCCGATATTTTATGTGACCAAACCATCTAAGGCGGCTCCCTTTTTAGGCCTACCTCTACCTATTACTTCTAAGAAATTTCATGTTTCTGATTTTCAACCCTGATGCATAAAATTATCACCCTTTTTTATGGCCGGAAAGCAAAAAAATGCTCTTATTTTTTGGTAGACTCCAATTTGTGAAATTCAGTATATAAAACTATAATGCTTAATGGATAAGAGATACAATTTAGAACTAAAATTATCACCTTCAATTTCTAGCTTTCTTTACAGGCTAATCTTGCTTCAAATTTTGAATATACAAACGGTATAACTCCTCTTTTACCAAAATTTCATTATAATGAACTAAAGTTGATAGAAGAAATTTTTACAAAAATTATTTAACATTCAATGTATTATCATAATTTTGTCATTCAAAGAAATTCTTGTGAATTAATTTGGTCAAATTGAAATTTTTATAAATATTTAGGGGATTACCTTTATGAATTTCAAAAGATAAAATTAAATAAAACATATATAATGCAATCAAATTAAAAGTCTAAAATAAATTTCACTAAATTGAGCCAATTAATTCAATGGATTTAACTCTAAGACCTCCAAATGACCAAGCTTAATCTCATAATTGTAATATACAATAATCCTTTTAAAGAATATAATAAAAAAAATCAAGTAGGATATTTAATAAGTTCGAGTCAATCATATACAACTATATTCAAATAAAATTTTATTGATTTAAATAATTCATGTTTAAGTCTCTTTTGAAATCGAATAAAATAATATATAAATGGTAAATACAAAAAAAAAAATCGAATTGAACTGAATATGAACTATAATAAAACATACACAAAGACATTATTATAAATAAATAAGGAATAAAATAGTAGAGAGAAAGTTAGTTATAAAAAATATAAAAGAATGATGATATAATAAATAACCTGAATATTAAAAAATGTTATTAAAAATTCAAAAAAAAAGAGATAAAAATGCAAATAAATTCTTATTAATATATAAAATCATAATGAACAATAAAATAAATAATTATTTCAATAAATATTTCATTTTCATTCTTAAATTAAATAAATTCTCTAAATAACCTAGAAATTAGAAAATTCATTAAAATTCATTAAAATTATTAAATATTAAATAATTTTTTATAAAATAATAAAATTATATTAAAAAATAATAATCTACATTGAGCCAGTCAAAATTAAATCTAAAATAAAATTTTCCTTATATAAATTCTTAAGAGACTAAGTGAAGCAAATGATGTAAAACATTAAAAATAAATAAATTCAAAAATTAACAAAAATGAAATAAATTTAAAATAAAAAAAAATCAAACATAAAATTAAAATTAAAATAAACATAATTAAATCTTAAATAAATCTTCTTAAAATTCACCCAACACATAATAAATAAAATCCTTAATTATTAAAATCATAAAAATCGACATGCTTTTATTTCATATACTCAAATGAATTAACTGCATTTTATTTTGTGTTAGGACTTATTAGTGAATATTGTCCATTTTATAATAGACTATATTCTCTAATTTGTTGTAAAGATTATAAAACTGCAATTAAACAATAAATTCTAAAACTTTAATTAAATATTAACACACTAATAGTTGAACTTAAACAACCCTCGAATATTAAACAAAATAAAATTAGGAAACAAAAAATTAGAGCTTAATAAGTTGAGCATTTGCATTGCTAGCATGCACTTTAGTTTTGTTTGTTAAGAAAACCAACTTTAGGTCTAGCTTAGGCTATATATGCTAATTACACATACTTGAGTGATGTTAGTGGATGTGTGCTATATGATGTGATTGATTGATTCTTGTGATTATAATGTAACTGATTTAGTGATAAGCAGATAGATATTCAATGTTAGGACCATCTGTGTTATTTAGTATTGATCCAATTTTCTATAGATAGTCATGCTTATACAGAGCTATTCAATAAATTGATGGGGATAATATAATTAAAATTAAATAGCAAGTTTTCTATAGGTGCTTTAAATTGCTTAGCCCCCCTTAAATAATAAAAATATGAATAGTCATGCAAGTCCCTAAAAAATGAGCAATTGCTTGGTAGCACTTTGTGATGGGATTATGTGATGTTATGTATGTATATACACCTTGCATGTGTATGTTAATGAGTCAATTTTGTAACTTCGTAAATGTAAAAGAGTTGTGAAAGTCTAAAATGAAAAAGTATAAAATGAAATTGTTTATTGTAAAGTAAAGAAGTCCAAAAGAATGCATCTTCTTTTTAAAGTTCAAGCCATTTATAATTTTTTAAAATAATGATTGTAGTCTGAAAAAATTGAAGAAGATATATATATATATGTATATATATATATATAGAGAGAGAGAGAGAGAGAGAGAGAGAGAAATTCAAGTTTGTGTTGATGGAGCATGATTGCCATTACTTTCCATATAGACCCATTGTTGTGATGATTTGTTATATATGATAGCGAATGAGAACTTGTTTGTGTTTTCAAGTTTTTTTGGCGTTGCATGTTATTTAGCCTGAATACAAATTAGACTCTCAAGATTAATGTGACTTTATCATTTAAAACACCCACATTTACTTTTTTGCGAGCATAACATGCATATTCACTTTTTTCTACTATGTACACTAAAGTCACACATGCCAATGATAAACTAGGGGCAGCCTAAGTGATGAGGTCAAGCCTACTATTCTTGTTGGTGCATGGTGGTTATGCCGCTATATTTTCTTAGAAAACTTGTCATGTAGATTTACGTTATTACATATAAAAAATTTTAGAAGTTAGTAAAAATATTTTGAATTACATTAGTTAGGTGCATTCAAACCTCTAGCATATTCAATAAACCCTAATTTGCATTTATGAATCATAAACTCGTTGCTCCTAAGCAAATAACAACTCACCTATCATGCATATCATCTAGACTTAAACTCGATTATGGTTTTAAAGCGTTGAAGTGGTTTAGAAAAGTGTAAATTTTACATAATAATCTTCAATCCTACATAATTTTCCATGTTGTTCATATTACAACATCAAGCCTTTATCTCACTACATTGTTCATATTATATAAATTATATTATTCATGACTAAATAGTCCCAAACAAAATTTTGTTTTTAGTTGATATTGACTTAAAATAAGAAGACAATGAGAGATGATGTTCAACAATAATGCACAAGCTCTTATTATTAGCGCATTTTGTCCAGCTTTCTTTTGTATTTATTAATACAGTGCAGGTAGAGGAATTATCACACACCCTATCAACATAATGAACTAATCATCAAAGTCAAATTATCTACGCCATTATGAACAATGGTATAATATTTATGCTTAGTTTGAGACGACTTTCTTACTGCTTCTTAAAGCAGCTTTTTATTTCAAAATAAAAAGGTTGCTTTAAGAAACAGTAAAAAACGGTCCCAAACGAAGCATCTATTAGTTCCTCTCTTCTAAACTAAGCACATCAAAGGTTTAGATCACAGGTTTCCTTTCCCCATCTGAACAAATACCCAACTTTACAAAAGAAACTAAAGGGAAAGCATGCATGCTTATTCCATATTCAATTCCTTCTATCATGAATTCCCTTGGGAGAATCATCTTATAGAAAACTTCTCCCTTTCTTTTCTATAAGACATCCATTTATTCCTCTTCCAGAAGCATCCAGTCAATAGATTCTTTCATCTGGCTCCAACTAACAACTAGTTCCAGCACTGCCCACTTGAATCCTATTCAATTTGCCTAACATCAAAGACCTCCCATAGGAAAAACATTGAAACTGAAGAACATAATTTTTATAAAATTATACTTAGACTATGTATGTTATATGAATTCAAATGTTCGGTTCGTGATTAAGAACCATCGACGGCCAAATCATTATATTTTAAAGAAGTTATGATTCGAACATCAAACAATAGTAGAAAATGCGCTAATGAAATAAACAGATGAAATTAACACTGAAGAATATAAGAGAATAAGTTTAACATCTCACATAGGCTTCATTTGAGACAGTTTTTCATTGCTTTCTAAAACAGCTTTTTAGTACAAAAAATTCTAAATCAAGAAAATTGTTTTAACTAAAATACTGCTTTAGAAAGCATTAAGAAAGATGTCCCAAACGAACCCATAATGTTCAATAAGAACAATTGAAAAGATAATGATTATGATGAAAGACCCAACATATGCTACCTTTCAATAACTAATGCTATTGATTATATAACTAAGAATTCTCAAGGAATCAACATTTAAACACCAAAAACGTCCTTTCAAGGACAAAAGAAAACAAAGTTTTTCACGTGAAGTGGACCCTAAAGCTCCCTAGCTAGAGCTTACAGAAACTTGGACATCGAAGGACAGCCCTTGGCTCAGAAAATTCTCTCAAGGAGAATAGGATATCTGCTTTTCCTATGGGGGACCAGATGAACAAAATGAAAGTTTTCAAAGTGGATATATTCGATATAGATGACAAGTTGAAGGTGTTAAATAATGAGCTTATCGTGCAGAATTCGAATGGAAGTTTTGGTCTTGGAATTGACCAAAAAAGTTGTAGCAAAAGAGTTCATAGATACCCAAAGCAACATGGACGATATCTCTTTTTGAAATGCTAAGAAGATCAGATCGACTCAGGTTCTTTCTTCCACAGATTCCAGATTCCCAGAAAACTGCCTTATAAGGAGTGCCTGTGTTGCTAACTCACCACCAGGATGAGGTTGAAGCAGCTCCTAATTAGCTTTCCTGTCGAGAAGATACTCTGGTACTAGCTTTCTACTAGCTTTCTGGGAAGCTATTATTGAAGCAAATCAGATTTTCAGAAGATCAGACTTTGCAGTACAGGTTTTGTGAGGTAGAAAGCAAAGCAGCAACGGATCTATGCCCGATAAGCTTTACACCTTTTGATTAATTATAAGTTTTCTTTTTCTTTTTGGAAGCAGGAAATGTATCATCTTAACCATGGTGGAAACAGCCTCATTTCATACAGGACATCATTTCCTGCAGAAAGAAATTTGTTTCTTGCAGCAGAAACTTGTCCAGGAGACTCAGGTTTGGTTCTCTCAACTGACGCAAAGCCTAGACTAAAATGGACTCCTGAGCTCCATGAGCGCTTTGTGGAAGCAGTGAATCAACTTGGTGGACCTGAGAGTGAGTATATGAAAAAGAAAGGCAGAGAATGATTCAGACAGTGAAGCAAAAAATATGATTTTTTTGACTGATCCATGATTTTCCATTTTGTAGAGGCTACACCAAAAACAGTCATGAGGCTTATGGACATCCCAGGACTCACTTTATATCACCTTAAAAGCCATCTTCAGGTAACTAATACTCATTAGATTCGCTGTTGTGTTTGAACAAAAATAGTAATTACTCCTTCGAAATTCAGAAATACAGGCTCAGCAAGAATCTCCATGTTCAAGCTAATGGCGCCGGCTGGGCCATGAGAAATGGTAATTAAGTTTTGTAAAAATATGCTAAAGAGTCAAGCCTATGAAGAGATATAAGGGCATCTCCAACCGAACTCCAAACACATGAATGGCGTCGCTCGAGAGCTTCAGCCGAACGGCAAAACTTTTGGTATTTGGTTGTGAGTGAACAGTGCGATGCCAATATTGGTGTGGCACTGTTCACCTGCGTTATTTTTTTGTCTCTGTTGTATTTGCCGAAGAAACGCGTGAAAGAGGAGAAAGGTGGTTATCTTCTGAGAAGGGCGCAAAATGGAGTTCGGTTGGAGATGAATCACAACATTTTTTAGTTTGGCTGTATTTTGGAGTGAAAAATGAGATTTTCTTCTGGAGATTGCCCTAATAGATTTTAACATGGAATACCTTCAGTGATAGGTCCTATCGCTGCACCAGACAGAAAAACCGAAGGTAGTGTGTCCACAGTAAACAAAATGAATGCTGGCTCCCATGGCAGCAAGTAAGAACTAAACAGAAGCTTATAAACAATGGTTTTTGTTGAAATCAAGAGATTTTCTTTTAACAATGTGGTTTTGATTGTCAGACCGGTGAAGATAAGTGAGGCACTTCAGATGCAAATAGAGGTGCAAAGACGATTGAATGAGCAAATTGAGGTAAAAATCAATTTTCAAAACTAGTTATCAAGGTTTCAATTTGGCTCGGATGTTATATTTATTTCACAAAATATGTATTTATTTATATAAATTCCAAAGTTCATCTTAGAACAAAATCAAGGAACAAAAGGCATACATTCATCCAAAGTAATTGGAAGAAGGGTCCACCCCAGCTGCTAATAAAAATTTTAAACAAAAGGCATACATTACTCATGGCTATGTGATGTCAAAATTGATCACTGGATCATTAGTAAGGGGGGAGCTAGGTTTGGTGAGTATGGAGCAGAACATTGAATCTTAGCGGCTATGGTGGAAAGTAGATCAACGGTGTACTGACATTAGGATTAGAGAAATTTTTGTTGGCGAGGAACAATTTCATTGCATGAAAATAGCTTAGTGAAATATATTTCATTTCCATTTTTTTCACAGAAAACCACTCCAAATAGAGTCCAAGCTTTCCAGTAATATGAAATAAGTCTGTTTTAAGGATTCACAATAATTCTGATAGGATTATAATTCCTTAAACTTTGTTGTTATTTTCTCAGAATCTGAGTATGATAACTGTTTCAAACCTAAAGGCATTCTCTATCAATATGAACATAGGTGCAAAGACATTTGCAAATGCGAATAGAAGCCCAGGGAAAGTACTTACAATCAGTGCTAGAAAAAGCTGAAATAACTCTTGGGAAGCAGAACTTGGGCACTGGGGGCATTGAAGCTACCAAAATACAGGTCTCTGAACTTGTCTCAAAGGCTTCAAAGGAATGTACAAATGCATTTGCAGGCTTAGAGGAAATTCCTGATCTGCATAGCTTCCATGGAAATGCAGCCCAGTTTGCTGACTGCTCCGTTGATAGCTGCTTGACCACATGTGAAGGATCCAATATGATTCTGAGAGCTTACCACGCCAACTTATCACCAAGCACAGCAAAAATGGAGAAGAATTCAAGACTTGAACAGATCCAATCCACCTGGTGTGGAGAGTTTTTGAATGGTCACAGAATTTTTTCCCAAACTATGGTGAAAGACTCAGGCCATGGTGGTTTGCCGGTGGAAAGAGACTCCAATCAAAAAGAGACTGCAAAAGGAAGCAACATGACCAAAGCATGCCATGGTGAAAGGGAGGATCAGGATGGTTATCTTGAACAACCAGGTAATAGAAGATCTTCGTTCCAACAAAGAAACCCAAAGATGTTCAATAATTATGGACTAACTTGTGCTAGGAGACAACTGGATCTAAATGTTCAAGATGCCAACAACCTTACTGCTCCAGATTACAAAGAGTTTGATCTCAACTGTTTCAGCTGGAGCTAGCACTTTGACAGAACTAGTATTCTAAGCTAACAGCATTTTATTATCTCCTACGCAGAGGTAACTAAATGCTCCCTCCAGTTTACTGTTTAAACTTAGGAAATAAAGAAGGATCAGTTTTAGTATCTCACGTTTGCAGGCCAATAATTGAGCTCAGTGGTAACTTATGAGCATGGAAATGGTGATTCAAAGCCATTTTCGTTGGTAGAACTGAGCAAATTTGTATAAATGAGTTTACAAAGAATTTATGAGGAAATACAGTTATTCAGCCTGTTAGTACTGTGGTTGCAAATTTTGGACTGGCTTGAAGTCACTAAGGCTTCGTTTGAGATGACTTTCTTATTGCTTCTTAAAATAACTTTCAAATACAAAAGTTGAAATTTGTGTACTTGAAAGCTGCTTTAAGAAGCAGTAAAAAAGCCGTCCCAAATGAAGCCTAAATGTAACAAGGACCTTTAATTCTTAGACAAGTTGTTTGCTAATCAGTGAATTGAAAGGAAGGAAACTGTAAGATGTGTTCACAATGTTGGTGATTGATCAAATTTAGGCTTTATTTGGGACAGCTTTCTTAGTGCTTCTTAAAACAGTTTTTTAGTACAAAAATTTTAATTTCTGTGCTAGAAGCAATAAGAAAGCCGTCTCAAACGAAGCCTTACTGATAATCATCAGAACTGGTATATAAACACTTAAATTTCAGCACAGATGACTTTGCACATCTGACTCGCACAAAATCAAGAAGAAACATGTAATTTATTAGATCATGAAGAAGTTGTAAGTTGAATAAAAAGCTCATGCACGCAGACAACGCACACCCAAACACGAATAGAATTCCTTCCTCCATGGAAACATGATGTGCATCTGTAACAAAGAAAAACATTGCAGTAACAGAGTAACTTATATTGCATTATTGAGCCTGATATAGACTTTCTTTGCTTAGTGCAGCAGGCTTGGAATCTTTGGGGTTGTTTGGTAGCGCCAAGGATTTAATTTAAGCAGGATTTCGTAAATCCGCTAAATCCGGATTTCGGATATCCTGAGGGGCCTAAATCATGAAAATTGTTTGGTAACATTTATGATAAATACTATTAAATCTCATATGACTTTTTGGCTATAGAACAGATTTAATGAGTGGACTCTTCCTCTCTAACCAACGAATTTCATAAATCAAACAAAAAACAGGATTTCAGAAATCCAGGATTAAGTACGAAAAGGCGGAATTTTTCATCTACGGCGGCTTTCATTTGCCATGAGATTTGGTTTTGCATTTTAGGCTGTTTGGCTGAAATTTGCTCAAATGTGACCTAAATCCTACTACCAAACAGCCCCTTAACCTAAAGATACACTTAAGCAATCAAAGATGTAAGAATGTACTTACTCAATGAGGCATAAAATTCCTTATAATGTTAGGTTTAGTGTGAGCGAGTAAACTTCTACATCATTTCTATCTATTCTTCATGGGCTTCCATCGATTACTTAAATTATTTTTCATGATAAATGCAGAAAAGCAACTCCATTTTTCGTGATAACGGTACTCATTGCGACACCATAGCAATCAATCTCACATTAATTACTAGAACAATCAACCTTCAATTCATATAGTGAAGAAGTTCAATAACACGAGGGCCCTTGTCTTGAGCTCCTAAATTGGGTCTCATTATACATGATAATTTCAAGGCTAAACCCATTCATTAAACACTTCTCGCCCTGAATAACGAGGAAAGTGACCACCTCCTATCAAGATGTCAAGAGCTTCACTTGAAGATCAAATAAAATATAAAAGAAAAATAGAATTGAATACTTTTTTTTTTTTGTATCTATTAGTATGTTCATGTCATGATATAAGTTTATGTTTATAATATTACTGTATCATGAATAGAACTACAATCATTCATTGATTTAATTGCCATAATTTTTTAAGTGAAATAAATGAGTTCAGTGTTAATTCTGAGTTAGTATAAATAATTTAAAAAATTTTAATCATCATATAAGTGGCTGTAGTTTAGTGGTAAGAATTTCACGTTGTGGCCGTGAAGACCTGGGCTCGAATCCCAGCAGCCACAGTATTACCTTTTTGTCTTAATTACATTTTTTGCCATTCTCTGCAAATTTTTTTTTACTTCTTTAAAAAATTTTAATAAATATTTTATTGTAGAAAATAAATTTCTAACATAACAAGTTTTTAAAATAATGAAAAAATAATAGTCAATTGGAAATTGTAGTTGAAATAAAAATCAAGCAATAAGAAAACTATTATAAACAAAGCCTAAGAGAAGCAAATTTTCAAAACAACAAATTATTAAAACCAATGAAAAAATAACAGTCAAATAAAAATTATGATTGAAATATAAAAGTAAAGCAAGAAGAAAGCTTTCTCGAATGAAGCCTAAGAGATTATTGTATAATAATTTGAGAATTTCATAACATAATTGTTGAATCCTTAAGAAAAATAATAAATTTGGAATGCCAAAAGGCATTGATCATTTCTCATCCAAATTAAAAAAAAAAGTAGGTTGTATTAAAATATCATCCACGTCATCATGTTGACGTGGCTTACCGCAACGACATTCTCTCATTTTCTTGCTTCTAACTACCTATAAATAGCTACATGTATTATACTTTATCAATATACATAATATGTTGCATTTCTACATCTCTCTTCCTTTTTCTCTGTATGAACTAGCCGATGGTCTTTCATGGTATCAGAGCCCTCGGCTCTCTTAGCCTCTCTTGCTCAAAGGAATCAAGAAGATCAGAAATCTTCTCTACCCTCTTTGAGCTTCTCCCGGTTCAGCAAAATCAAATCAGTGGTTTGAAAAATCTTCATTACAGAAGAAGCGACTATGTCACTGGATTTGTTGTCTTTCCACTAAAACTCGCCTCCGGCTATGCTGAATCAATGATCAGTTTCTTCCCTCCCTCCTGCCTCCATCTCTCCGTTCCCTCAATGAATTCACCATCCCAACTCCCTTAAAATTTTTTATTTTGAATCTCAAAAATATTATTCCCACACAACTCACAAATGACAATTATGTCATATGGCAGCTTCAACTCCTCCAACATTTCTCCGCTAATGGCTTTCGTTGACATCTTACCGAGGCTACAATCTGTCCAACCGACATCTCCAATTCGGACTACAACCTGTGGCAATTAATTGATCGCAACTTGATCTATGCTCTGTTCGCCACCATCTCACCTTTCGTTTTTCCGTACGTCATTTACTCCTCTATGGTTCAAGAAGTTTGGTGCACCCTTAAACCACGTCTTCAACCGACATACAACTCCTTTAAACCCGCAATTCACAAGTCCCTAAATCCCTTGACACTCTCTACTCTTTATTATGTAGTTGGGAAATCAACATTCAAAATGAACAAAACAATGATTTCAATTCATCATCCACTACAACAGTTCTTTAATCATATCATGCTACTAAACTTAAAGGAGAGGTCCTAAAAAAGGAAGGATGAGGTAGATTTTACACTGGCAACTATGATACCATGAAGAAGTGTTGTAGAGGCTAAATTGAGTATAAATAATTCACTTTAGTCTGTTGGTTGGGAGCTTAGGTTATCAACTAAGAGGTCTTGTGAGTCTTGTGTATGTGATGTGTGTGTGAGTCTGCATTAATTAACCTAAACGTCCCAACAAATGGAAACAACATAACTATTTCATTGACTAAATCAGTATAACAATGCGAAACTTTTTTATAGCATATTGAGAGACAAATATAACATGTCGTACGGATTTGTTTTTGGTGGATAGTGGTGATATCAAAGACAGATTATATTTTACGACAAATATTATATTGCAGAGGTGATAATCATTTTCTATTTTGCCCAATAATGCATAATATAGTTAATAATACAAACATAAAATATTAACTATTTTAAAAAATTAATATTTTATACAAAATATTAAAGTAGAAAAAAAGATAATAAAATCAAATCTAATTTTTAATTGGACCACTAATATACAAATACTAATGATTTATTCTTAAAATACACTAATTATTTGTTATGAAGTTTGGTTGAAAGAATTCAAGTTTTCTTTTACTAATAAAATAAATCTTTTTTTCTCAAATGAAATATATTAGATTGTTACCTATAGAGCCAATACTAATTCTAACCAAGAACTAAAATAGTTAAACATAGTTAACAGTTTTTTAGCTGTCTTTTTAATCCTAATCCCTTCAAACAAATAAATTTGATCTTTAATACGATCTCCATAAGATGTTACAGAAGGTTAATAAACATGCAAATTGAATAATTCTCGAAACTTCTTAGAATAAAAAATAGTGAAAAATCCACTGAAATTTTCCAACTATCTTAATTATCTGAGTTCGCGCCTATGCAATAGCTCTAGGCGGTACTCATCATTTTAGTCCCACATCGTCAAACAAAACCACAGCGCGGCGTCATTGTAGTATAAAAGATGCTGAAGATGGCTTTGCAAATCATACCTTTCTCGGCCTTTTGGCTAAGATCAAGTGTAGTATCTGTTCTTATCAGTTTAATATCTGATACGTGGGCTATAAGTCCACTATGATATTAAATTAATTTTTGATGGGGAAGGGCCCATCACAGTAGCTTGCTGCTGGGACTCTTGAGCGTCGCTCTTGCGTTGCACTATTGCATGAGCTTGGCGCACCCCTACCAAATCAAATATAAATGGCTAACCCAATTGATTTTAGAGGTCATAAATGGGCTCAATATTTACTCATTTAGTAGGATGGTTTGCGTATTGTTTATATAAATAAAGATAAAATAATAACAAATAGAATCATGTAAAACTGCTATATTCTTAACTTTTAATAAATATTTAGCAAATATAATGATTTATAAACCCGAAGTGACATGGCAAATTAAGTTAAAAAGAAAATTATGGATCTTATCAATTTGAGGGAGTCATTGGTGGTAAGTTATCTATATGTGTAGGGGTAAAACCGTAAAACATATTGGGTTGGGATCCAACCTAAATTGATTTGGGACGGGAGGGCTAGGTGGATCATGGCCGAGTCAGATGCATTGTAATTGAGGCCAGTCAGTCCGGGGTTGCACTATAGCGAGTTGCGGGTGAGCGCAGGGAGGTAGGTGCTGACGTCGCATGCGAGGTCGATCGTGCGGGGGACGAGCTGAGTCTGTACTAGGACTTCAGGCTTGCACACGAGGCTGAGCCGCCGAGGCATGGGGGTGCGAGGCAGCGGCCAATTGCAGGAGTGACACACCTGACGCAACGCAATGTGTCGTAGTCGGGATGATGTGGGTAGCAGTGCTCGTGGGTCACACCCGGATTGATTTCGGTTTTTTGGGTCAACCAAAACCCGACCCAGTTTTATAAACGGGTTGGAATCCTAAACCCGAACCCAACATGTACGGCAAACATGTTGACGCGATCTCGAAATTTTCCAACTTGGGTTTTAGTCGGGTTTCAAATTAGGAGAAGAATAAGTAGTTACTATTAAGATGAAAAAATGGTTGATGGGTTGTTGGATGTATGAAATGAGTAAAGATAGAGATGTGAGAGTCTCGAGGAGGAGATAAGATTAGATTGGCTCCTAAATCATATTAGACTATAAAAAATCACACATTTATCCAATAACTAAGATAATACAAGACTGCATATATATAAACAAGAGCAAAATAATAATAATAATAATACACAAAATAAAATAAAATATCCTAAATAACTAAAATATATTACAACTAACTATTGTTTATTCCTATAATAAATATTTGAGAGTTGTGATAGTATGGGTATAATAATAATACTTATCAATTTAATGCAATATTTCAAACCCATGAGCCTCCCTATTGAAGATAAAGGACGCCAACTAAACTAATCGATTTCCTCTGCTAAATATTTTTTAAATCTAAAAATTAGATTAAAAATTATAAAATAAAGTATGAGAAAAAACATACACATAATTTTTTTTTTTTTTGTTATAAAATGAAGTTTGATTGGAGACAGTTAATGTATTTTGAAGTATTACTGTATTTTGGAGTGAAAATTGAGTTTTTCAATTGGAGATGCCCTACTGCTTTGTTTGGAGCAGCTTTTTTACTATTTTTTAAAATAATTTTTCAATATAAAAATATTTTAAATTAGAAATTTGTGTACTAAAAAACATTAAAAAATTGTCTAAAAGAGAGCCTAAAACGTCAAAATTAAAAAAAAAAAAAAAAAATCACAACCATGCTAAAAGCAAAAGTATTTTTTAGTAGCACCAAAAGCCCTAGCTTAAACCTGCAAATAGGAGGTCTTGGCCATTAACTTTTTTTATTTCTAGCAATCCAATGAAATTTCAAATCTTCTTCTACTAAATCTTTTTTGGGGAATTTTTGGGGCAAAGTCCGTATATTGAAAAAAGAGGATTACAAAAGTAAAATGAACCAAAACTATAGTCTTGGCACTCAAAACAAATAGAGTCCGAGACTCAGAAAAGTAGAAACCTATAATCTAGGTTCACAAAGAACAAAAATGAACCTAGACACAAAAACTGGAAAGACATAAAACAACATTGAGCAAGAACATATAAACATAAAGCTTAATATGACTCAGGAGCTCTTGAAAATGATCGAAAGGCATCTCGGAGGGACCTCAAGAGCGGGCCCTTGGTTGCCACAAGGACCGTCCAAAGGGCAGCTGTGAAGACAACATTCATCATCGTCCTATATCACCGATCAGTCGCCCAGCATCAGGAAGAGGGAGCAGAAAATCAAAAACTCTTCTAGTTAGCAGTTTTGCGTGCAATGGCCTTTGAAATTTTTGCTGTGATAGTTGCTTGAGAATCCACAATACCTCCAAATTTTCTGTCATTTCTAGCACGCCATATATAATAGATGTTAGCACAGGCAGCCAACAGATGGTAATTAATCCTGGCCTAGGAAAAACCTTGTTCGAGAATACTATGTAATGCTAGAAAAAGATTGGGTCCCAAAAAGTGACCAGCCAACCATGGCAGAAAAGACTTAATAATGGCAAAAGTAAAGCTACATTCAAAGTAAAGGTGAGCAGCAGACTCAAGCTCCAAATTGCAAAAAACACAGATACTTGTAGTGCCAATTCCACGAGAGCTTAAAACATCAGTTTTTTCAATCCGTTTTTAAACGACGGCCAAGAATAAGCAGAAAAACGGAGCGAAGAATGCTTGTGCCAAACCAGCTTAGACCACAGAATAGGGGCACAGTTACTATAAAATTGAGCAGTGAAGTTCTTGAAAGTAGGATAAAAATTGTCCAATCAAAGATGAGGTTCAAACTGGGGAAGGATGTGGACATTAAGTATCAACGCAGCAATGTTATCTTCAAAACACAAAGGTAATGCCCAATTGTTGCCCAGCAAAATATTTCCAACATTCCAGTTTGCAAAAGCATCTAAAGAGATAGACTGATCCTCATTCAACAGATCATCAATGGAGGAGCCATTGCACCAAGGATCCCAAAGCAGGGACAATTTACTATCAGGATAGATGCTTAGAGAAATGCAATGTTTGATATCAGCAGCCTTGTTATACATAAATTTCCAGTATTTAGAACCCTTAACAGACAAAGGTTTCCATAAAGATTGATAAGTATAGTGCCACCAGTCAAAGAGAAGGTTTCTGGAATTGCTCGAGTGCAGAAACCTCCGTATAATAAAACAAGCAAAGTTATGGTAAAGAATGTCAATAGATGGGATACCCAATCCTCCCAAAGCTTTAGGCATACAGGTATCTTTCCACGAGATAATGTGTAATTTCTTGAGGTTAATATTTCCAAAGTAAAGGAAACGAGAGCACATACGAAGCCTTTTGGTATAATAGAACCCCTAATCCAGTAGGCAATCGTGTTATAGATAGTGAATTTAAGATACTGGATCCTGCCAGCAAAGGATAACAGTTAGGCCTTCCAACCATCAAGGGAGGCAGCAATTTTCTGGATGAGGGGTTGGAAATTCTGGAATTTCAGATTTTTGGTGAATAAAGGAAGGCCAAGGTATTTAATGGGAGTATCCGCGTGCTTAATCTGCAGCAAGTCACAAATTTCAGTGGTGTGGGAGGTGTTTTTAGAGAATAAAATTGTGCTTTTATTGGGGTTGATAAAGAGGCCAGAGACATTGCCAAAATTCTCCAGGATAGAGCTAAGGGAGGAAGCATTAGCAATAGTAGCTTTACCAAAAATTAACAGGTCATCAGCAAACATAAGATGAGAGATAGAACAGTTACCAATGGTAAAAGCATTAAAAGTATAATTTCTGGTGGCATTGTCAATGAATGAGGAGAACCCATCCATAACAATACTGAACAGGTAGGGGGATAGCAGACAACCTTGACGAAGACCAGTTGAGGAGCTAAAGAACACCTCCATAGCACCATTGATACAAATAGAGAAATGAATGTCAGCAGTACAAGCTTTAACCCAATTGATAAACAAATCAGGAAACCCCTTATCATCCATTCTTTTGTATAAAAACTCCTCGAGACAGTGTCAAAGGCCTTGTTAATGTCATACTTGCCACAAAAATATTTTTCTTTGCCTTTGTGATTAAAGTTCCCATGGAGCTCAGCTGCAAGTAGGATATTATAAGTAATGATCCTCTTATGAATAAAACCACCTTGACTTGGGTGAATGATGAAAGGAAGCACATCTTTCATCCTATTGGCTATGATTTTAGCAATAATTTTGTAGATGACATTACAAAGTGAGATGGGTCTATAATCTTTGACATTACTGGCATGATGAAGTTTGGGAATTAAAGCAATAGCAGTTGCTTTCACCAACTTAGGCATTTGACCAGTAGAGAAAAATTGAGTAATATCATGACACAATTGCTGCTTAATAATACTCCAAGTAGATTTATAGAAATCATACGTGAACTCATCAGGACCAAGTGCCGAGTTTCCTTTACCAGAGAAGATAATGCTTCTAATTTCCTCAACAGACACCGAAGCAGTAAGAGAGGGGATGAGGTGAATAATCACTCTCCTTCCTCTTCTGTTAATGCTTTTGATGGGAACACTTCCACTTTATTGTTCTCTCTTCGTCTATCTATTATTTGTTCTATGTACTTTAGTGAATCATGTCAATAAGATTACGATGTTACCCCCAAAAAAATTTTGGAATCAACATGATTCTTACTCGAGGGGTAGCTTCTGATTATCTTAGATTTCTATATAAGATTTTTATCATGTGACCTTTAAGGTATTATTAGTAAGAAATTTAAACTTTTGTATTTTCATGAAAGAAACCTAATTATTTGTTTAAATTGAAGAAATGTGATCTATGAAACTATGGATTTTGATTTTGAAAACTAATTTTTTGCACCATATCATATTAAGTCAAATTATCTATATTAGGAATGATGTTGATCAGAAATTAAGAGAGTACAAATAAATCGGCCAAATTCAAGTAACTCTTAGGCTTCGTTTGGGATAGTTTTTTTATTGCTTTCTAAAATAATTTTTTAGTATAAAAATTTTTTGAATTAAAAATTTTTGTACTAAAAAACCATCCTATATAGCAATAAAAAAGCTGTCCCAAACCAAGACTTAATTTGAGTTTGACTAATTAACCAAGTTTTATCTAACTCGTTTATAATTAAAAAATGGAAGGTAATTTTATTCGATCAAACACTATTGATAAAAATAATGAGAACTTAAATGAAAAATAATAATAATCAATAGCCATAAGGATCTTCATAAATTTTAAATATTTTTAGCGAGCTTTTATTAATATTTGTAATTAAACAAGCTAAAAAACTGACGAGCCATGTTGTAATTGACTCAAACATAACTCATCAGCATCCCGTTCATATCACAAGTAGATTTTCGAGTCAAATTTGAGCTCATTCACAATCTGATTTAGCTACATTAAACCCAATTAGTATTTTTGGCATACTAATAAGGACTTTCTAACATGAACAAAAGTAACTATAATGGAGCCCCTTGCATGTGTTAGTTGTCACTAATCAGTTATCTTATTCCTAATTACTTTATTAATCATGATTTTATATTAAAACCCTAATTATGGCCCCTTTAACTACAAAATTAAAGTAATGACATGCATGTCATTCCAAAAGAATTAGTTGCAATTATGGGATTCCTGTGGAGGGATCATCTTTCTCCACTGAAGAGAAAAAAATTATTAACAATCACAACAACCTTTATTTATGTATTTATTTATTCCCAATAAAGTCTTTATAGGGTTAATCAAAGTCATTATTTTAATATGTTACTTTCGGCGTTTGATATTAAAAAAAAAAGGCTTTATGTATTTGCAAAGTCTCAAACTCTTGTTGCTTTTGATTTATTATTTTTTTTAGCTCATTATATGAATAAATAAATGAATATAATCTTTAAAAAATCATTAAATGTATAAAAATAGTGAGTAAAATATTTAAAATTTTATGATATTAAAAAAAATATATTGAAAATTATCATGTTTATTTTTATGTATTTAAACCGTCAATGATTGGAGTAGCTCCAGTGGAAGATAAGATTAGGCAGAGTTTCCTTAGATGGTTTGGTCACATAAAACGACGGCCTTCTGATGACCTGGTTAGAAAAGTATAGGTATAAGATTTGAATTATATTAAGAAAGGTATAGGTAGATCTAAAAAGACTTGGTCAGAAAATAATATAAATGATATTTCATTATTAAATTTAAACGAGAATTTGACTTTTGACATGACACAATGGAGAAAAAGGATTCATGTAGTCGATCCCACATAGAAGGACAATGGCTTGATGTTGTTGTTGTTGTAGTATTTAAACCCATCAATGATAAAATATACAATGATAAATAAAGTCACATGTGCAAATGCATGAGTTCGATAGTTCGTAAAATAATATGAGTGCTAGTTTTATAATGATCAAGATTCAAGGTCTGTTTGGGACTACTGTAACGTTTTATAAAACTGGTTATGAAATTACTGTAGAGAAAGCAAATTCATTATTATGGTTATAGAAGGCAGCTTGTCACATAAATTTTGAAAAAATAGTGAGAAAGCAATATCCAAACGAAACTATAGTTATTGTATGAAAAGCAAAGTAGTCAAAAAATTGTACCAAAGAGACCCTTAGATGTTACTTATGTAATTCTGCCAAAACTAAATAAATTAATAAAAGGCAAATTCTCTATAACTCATTAATAATTTTGTGTTTGTTTGTGTCTCCAACCTTTGTCATGTTAGTGGTACAATTAGTTGTAAATTAATGGCTTGCTAAAGGGCTAATTACTTTTAATTAAGTAGGTAATTACTTTACCTAAGTCAATAATAGCTGCATTGTTTAACTGCAAGAATGGAATATTTGTCCTCTGAAGAGGACATTGGAGTAAAGATAATCTCTTTAATAATGGCTATTAGGATGTGAGTCCTTTGTTAATACTTTAGGGCCTGCATTTATAATTTCCAGTGGGTGACAGTGATCACCAGTGATACATACCTGCTTATCTGCCTTGTGGCCAGGAAGCTTATGCTGCCCTTCGAACTTTACCTTAAGAAAAATATAATATTTTGAATGATTTTTTTTTTTTTAATGGGATATCTACCCATTGTCATTCCTCTTATGAGACGCTTGGCGGCGTAACTAATCGCTCGGTGAGTCTACTAGCAATCAACCCCACAGGTGTAGGACTTGCAGTTATTTTCTCCTCACTTAAGGAATCGAGCCGCACGAGAGGGGATCTGAACAAGGGTTGGGGGTTCCGAATCATGCTCGCCCACCAACCCAGCTAAGCCTGGTGGGATATATTTTGAATGTTTGATTAGTAAATAGAATTTGGGGACATCATAAGGTATATTTGAGATTATTTTCTCATAATTTAACTCTGAGTGTCCTTGTCATATATGAATATATGGTAATAGATTTTATTTTGAATGTTATATGATCACCCAAAAATGAATAGATTAAAATAATTGCATCTTAAGGTCCATCATCTCCTACTTCTAGAATTATTTATGAGGCTTTTTTTTTTTTACTTTTTATTCTATCCCAACAACTAACTTAACTGATTAGTAGCATAATCAAGTTTAAAGAGAGTGAAATCAAAAGAATACCTCAAATTTGAGGTGTAAATGTTTCATGTTATATAGAATAATGAACTAATTTATCAATGAATTTTTTATGTTATATATACTTTTAAGATGATTAGTCTAAACTTAGGGGATTAGCATACCCTTATATAGTTATATGCAGGGGCGTATTTAAGCTGGGGTCCTAGGGGCAGGGGCCCCCACTGGTTGTTTGGTTTATTTCTAATTAAGATTATTTATGACTTCTAAATTATTGTCTAATATAAAATATGAGAGATGATAGGAGGGAAACTTTGTTTAAAGAATTTGAATTATTTTTATGAGAAAAATAACATAGATAATCCAAATATGAGTGATACATTTGTAATACAAGGAATATCAAGATTTTGATGTGAATGTAATAGTACCAAAGAGATATGTTGTTGGGATAGAATTTTGGTGAAAAAGTATAATATAAGAACACTTCATATTTGTATACAATCAAGGACTTCTTGTTTGATAAGAATCATGATCAACATGTAACCCATTTTAGCCTTTTAGTTGAGAGTTTATTCTTTCAATTAAGAGATCTTAGATTTAAGATTTTTTCTATAGGAGTTTATGCTAATCTGCCATTAAATTTGCTAAAAAAATTCATAAGAATCAATCAACAATGTTGAAATAAACTACGGTGTGATTCTGGAAAAAAATGCAAGACTTAAACCTAATATATTTAAGAGGGGTTTACATACATAACACTTTATATCTTGTTAATTACATATCTAATATCCAAATTTTAAATACTTTATATCTATCACTCATATATCAAATATGGGTGCAATGAATGAAATATTAAAGTTTATAGGATTGTATGAGTGGTAGGAATGAAATATATGAGTAACATATTTGATATTAAAGTTGTTTATAGGTGGTATACATGAAATATTAAAGTTTTAAGTGTTATATATATAAATAGCATGATATCAAGGGGTATGTATGCAAATCCCCCTATATTTAAATCCTTAACAGCTGAGTCTAATACATAATCGATCGATAATTAGAAATGCATGTGAGATTAAAGCTTCGTTTAAGATAATTTTTTTTACTGCTTTTAATAACATCTTGTAAGTACAAAAATTTCTTGAAAGAAATTAGCAAAAAAAAATTCAACGGCCAAAAACTATCTCAAATGAAACCTTGAATTAGTGTCTACTCATCTAATTTGAGTCATAGAATATGTCCAACCGCTTGACTTAGTTCAAATATAATCTTTTTTTTTAAATAAAAAAAATGTGTTTTCAAATATAAGCCTTGTTTCAGAGTAATTGATACAAATTTATGTATGTAAGCATTGAAACATGAATCCAACATCTCATCTTAATCTATTGGTTGAGAGCTTTAGCTATTAATTAAAAAGTCTTTCGTTCAAGTCTTACCTAAATAATATTTTTCTGAATTTATCTTAACTAATCTAAATATTAAAAAAAATGAACCCATACTGTTAATTAGAAGCTCTCAATCATTAAATGAAAAAATAAATTGTCCAAACTGATTCACATTTAAAATGATTTATTGAACTGATTCAGACTCTCTAAATGACTCGAATGGCGTAGCCCAGAGAGCCATATTAATTGCACTCTCCACCAAATAAGAGAAAGATTGCTACAGCTAACGGCATAGCATGAAGAGGGCTGCCAGCGAGGAAGCAAGTACTGTGCTTGTTTTGCATGAAAAATTCTTTTGAGATCTGAAGAGAGATAGAGAGAGAGAGAGAAGCAGCAGCTAAGTTCTTGTTGATTTTCCATTACTGTGCAAGATTTCATTAATGGATTCAGCTGAAATGATGAGAAAGTTTCTTTTTGAGTGATAAGACAGCACAATTTAACTTTTTCAGTGTCTTAAAGAAAGAAACCTTTCATTTCTTACAGTTTTTAATGGTAGGCTGATAGATTAGCCAGTACTGTACCACAAACTGCTAAGTAATAGTTATATTTTTTCTTGTATTATTTGCAGTTTTAAATGATATTTTAATTTTAACAAAAGGAGTTTATGATGAATTACTTTCATGTTTAAAATGATAAAATAAATAATATTTATTTACAAAGATTTATATTACTTCTTTTTTATCGATTTAGTGTCATATCGCATGGAGAAATTATTGGGTGCGGAGTGCGGACGTAGCTCTGTGTGTGCAAACGAATTGGTTCGCGCCACGTGGAGCCCATCTTGACCCCACCGACTTGAAGAGAACGTGTGCTCTGTTTACCCGATAACCCGATAACACGAACCATCCGAACTACTTGAAAAAATGCGCGGTACCTAGTAGTACCGAGCGGTACCTAGTAGTACCTAGATGCGGTAAAATAAAGAATAAACTCTAACAACAAACCCTAGATCTACAATAACTTATGGAACTTAGAATGCTTACATAAATATGCCAAATCCTAGAGAGTACCCACCTCTAGGTACTACTAGGTACCGATCGGTACTACTCGGTACTACTAGGTACCGCTCGGTACTACTCGGTACTACTAGGTACCTCTCGGTACTACTAGGTACCGCGCATTTTCCAAGTAGTTCGGATGATTCGTGTTATCGGGTTATCGGGTAAACAGAGCACACGTTCTCTTCAAGTCGGTGGGGTCAAGATGGGCTCCACGTGGCGCGAACCAATTCGTTTGCACACACAGAGCTACGTCCGCACTCCGCACCCAATAATTTCTCTATTGCATGAGGGATGAGAGAGGAAATGAAATGTTTGTATAGCTTCAATCTGAGATCTTTCCAGATTATTGTATATGGAGCATAATCATACAGTAGACTTCCAGTTAAATACCTATGTTGAACCTATAAATTTCATGCATATCTAAACAGTAGGAGCGTACTTAGGTTTAGTGGAGAATTTCGCTCTCCTTGGCTAGCCACACCCCATCTGCGTCTGCACACCTAGCTCTCGTCCGCCGTTCGCAAACCAAACTCCCGTCTAACCTCTTGCACACCCAACTCGCATTCAACTTTTTGACACCACGCTCCCGTTTGCACACCCAGCTATGTCCGCACACCCAACTTTTGTCAAGCCGTCCGTACATCCAACTTGTAGAAACCAATTGGTTTCTTGATAAAACTCCTTCGGACAAAGCAAAGACACGAAGCAGATGCAGAAAGTAAAACAGAGAAAGTATTTTCATTATTGCCTCACTCGGTTACAAGACAACCTATAAATAGACTTTACAGAGAAGTACAAAGGATAAGCTAATTACATTTTTACCACAGAATTTATTTATTTAATAATATGAGATTTATCTGTTAATAGCCCCCCACAAACTGACGGGTTTTCGGTAACCGTTACTTTGAGTCGTAGAGTTTTAAATCTCAGAGTTGGTAAAGATTTTGTAAAGATATCAGCGATCTGATCAGTAGTACTAATATGAGATATACAAATGTTTTTGTTCTGTATGTGATCTCGCACGAATCTTTGATATATTTCAATGTGCTTCGTACGAGCGTGGAAGACAGGATTATTTGCTAAGGCAATGGCCGACATGTTGTCACAGTAGATGTTCGTTGGTTGAGATTGAGTAACACCGAGTTCGGTAAGCAATTTCCGAATCCAAATAACATCAGCTGTAAGAGCTGCTAAGGCACGATACTCTGATTCCATGGAAGATCTTGCTACAGTTTGTTGCTTCTTGACGGTCCAAGAAATTAGTGTATCTCCGAGAAACAAACAAAATCGGGATGATACTTTATTGATTCAGGATCACCGGCCCAATCCACGTCTGAAAAGGAAGTAAGAGTAAAGTTAGATTTAGATATTGGTAGACCAAAATGTAAAGTACCTTTTATATAACGCAAAAGGTGTTTGAGAAGAAAAGCGTCATGCGAAGACGGATTGTGCATATGTTGGGATAATAGATTAACAGTGTATGCTATATCCGGTCGCGTAAGAGTAAGGTATTGCAAAGAACCAACAAGCCGGCGATGCATTGTGGGGTCCGAGAGAAGGTTTTCCTGCGGTGGATCTGTAGGAACTTTTGTACAAGTCGGATTATGAATGGGATTACATCTGCTTAGTTGAGTCGTATCAAGCAATGTTGTGGCATATTGAGCTTGTGAAAGAAACAAACTGTCTGTATTGCGATCAATTTTAATGCCCAGAAAGTTGTGTGCATGGCCAAGATTCTTCATAGCAAACCTATTACTAAGTTGTTCAAGAATCTTTTTAATGTAAGTAGTGTTATTTCCGGTAAATAAAATATCATCTACATAAATCAATAAGAAAAGCTGAACATTATTTTTTGTTAAAAAGAAATAGTGAGGGATCGGATGCACTGTTTGTGAACCCGAGGGAGAGGAGATACGCTATGAACGTATTGTACCACTGCCTCAGAGCTTGTTTAAGACCATACAAGGCCTTGTGCAATCGGCATACGTAAGTTGGATGATTAGGATCTTCGAACCCTTTGGGTTGATGCATGAAAACTGTCTCCGAAAGGGTACCGTGAAGAAAAGCATTTGCGACATCAAGTTGGTGTACCTGCCAATCATGAGAGAAAGCAATTGTGAGTAAAATGCGAATAGTTGGAAATTTAGCTACAGGACTAAATGTCTATGTATAATTGAGACCAAATTCTTGATTATTTCCGAGCGCCACCAAGCGCGCTTTGTATTTGGCAATAGAACCATCATTGTGTAATTTAAGTCGGTATGTCCACTTGCAGCCTAATACTTGTGATTTTGGCTTTGGAACTAAACTCCAAGTACCCTGTTGATGTAAAGCAAGAATTTCATCAGCCATGGCCTTACGCCATTCCGGATATTTGACAGCATCGGTATAAGCAGTGGGGGTGAAATGATTTTTGTCTGGTTCAAGTTGATGAATCAAGTTTAAGCGATTAACGGGTTTTAGCGATCCCGTCTTACGCCTGGTTATCATGTGATGAGAAATGGGAGCTGTTGACGAGCACAGTGGAGGCACCAAATCTGAAGAAACACAATATTCTCTACAGACAGAAGCAAAGTCTCGTTGATGTATTTGTGGAATAGGTTGCATATCTATATCCAGTAAAGATTGAGATGGCTGTTGCTGAGATCGTGAAATGGACTCAGGTAGTAGTATAAATGGAGGAGCCATAGAATCTTTGTTGGTATTGACATTGCTATCCTGCTGTACAGAAAAAGGAAAGATTTTCTCGTCGAAGGTTAAATGCCGAGAAACAAAAATTTTGTTAGTTAAAACATCTAAACATTTATATCCCTTATATGCATCAGAGTAACCAATAAACACACATTGTTTGGATTTGGGTTGCAACTTATGACGAGTGTGGGAAGGTAACAGTGGGTAGCAAGCACACCCAAAAGTTCGAAAATGAGTATAATTCGGTTTAATGTTATGCAATAATTCGAACGGAGACAAGTTCTTGGTGTTACGGGAAGGCAGACGATTTATAAGGTAAACCGCTGTGAGAACAGCATCGGGCCAGTAGGTATAAGGTATATGGGCAGTGTGAAGAAGAGACCGAGTGGTTTCGATTATATGACGATGCTTCCTTTCCGCAACTCCGTTTTCTTCCGGGGTGTAGGAACACGATATTTGATGCGCTATACCGTTATTCTTTAAAAATCAGTGAACGTATGGCTAAGATATTCGCCTCCGCCGTCGGCGCAAATCCATTTGATAGGTCTAGACAAATATTTTTCAATATGCTGTTTGAATGTAAAGAAAACTTGAGCAACATCAGATTTATGTTTTAACGGAAATAACCATGTAAATCTAGTACAGTCATCAACAAAAATAGCATAATACTGAAAATCTTGCACAGATACAGACGGGGCAGGTCCCCAAATATCCGAATGTAAAAGTTTTAAAGCATATTTCTTACGGTTAACAGAAGACTCAAAAGACATTTTATGAGCTTTAGAAATATTGCATTGCATACAAGAATTGTTAAAATCTATGTGTAACTGCGGATTAGTTGAAGCAAGAAACTATAAAGTGGTATTATTTGGATGCCCGAAACGGTTGTGCCAAGAAAATGTGGAAGTCCGGGCAGTAGAGCAAGCATGATGAGTAGACGATGGCTTGGTAGTCTGAAGTTGATATAAGCCGTTACGGCATGGCCCTTGAAGAAGAACTTCTTGAGTCTTCAAATCCTTCAAATGAAACCATTAGGATCGAACACAATAGAAATATTGTTGTCCTTAGTGAGTTTAGAAATAGACAGTAAATTATATTGAAGCTTTGGAGTATGAAATAACTTAATTAGTAAAAGCTTTCGATTGGGTGTAGATAGCAAACCTGTACCGGAATGATCTATACCTACAGAGCTTCCATCACCAATGGTGACAGTGTCTGAACCGTGATATGGAGCTGAAACATAAAGGTTTTCAAGTGCATTTGTGAGATGCGAAGAAGCCCCTGAATCAAGAAACCACTCTGTCGTGTTTCTTGAATTTCCGGCAACAAGAGCTGTGTTGTTACTGTTTGCCGAAGAAGGTTTGTAATTCTGGTTTAGTCTATGCTAGCATGAGGATGCGCTATGTCCCTTCTTTAGACAAATTTGGCAGATCGTAGAAGCGTTGGGATTTGCGTTACGCGAATTGTTTTGCTGATTTGCACCTTTGCCACGAAGTCGACGGCCACGACCGCGCACGGAGTACAGAGCCGTGCTTGGATCAGTTGCAGATTGCTGGCAATATACCTCAGAAGCCACATGGATTTCTTCAGTAAGAAGAAGAGCATATAAGTTGTCAAGGCTGATAGGGGTTTGCATAGTGCGTATAGCCATTTTAAACGACTGATACGAAGAAGGTAGTCCATTAAGAATGTACAAGATTATATCTTCAGTGTCCACAGTAGAACCCGCAGACGCAATATTGTCGACTAAAGATTTGATGTCGGCAAGATATTGAGTCATAGAAGCGTTCTTGAGAGAGATATTATGTAATTCATTCTTTAGTTGAATTACTTTGGAACGATTTGTGGATTGGAATCTTGTTTCAAGAGTGTCCCAGATATAAGCTGTAGAATCCAAATGGATAATATAGGGAAGGATGGGAGCAGAAATAGTAGAGCAAATTGTAGCGGATAGGTTTTGATCTGAGAGTAACCATTGAAGAAATAAGGGATTGGATAAAGAAGATGAAGAGCCATCGAATTGAGAAAGAAAACGCGATGGTTTTGTATTTTTCGAAGCAAAAAAGGATTCAAAACCATTAGCATGAAAAACTTTAACAATTTGAGATCGCCAAACAGCATAATTTTCAGCAGAGAGCTGGATTTGCACAATGGATTTTAGGTTAGAAACCACAAATTTGAGAGTAGATGAAAGAACCAGAGAGTCTTGCGGAGCGGATTGGGCTTGTTCCTCCGTTTGAGATGAGGATACAGTCGCCATCTATGCCGTTCTTGAACGCCTGCTCTGATACCATGTAGAAACCAATTGGTTTCTTGATAAAACTCCTTCAAACAAAGCAAAGACACGAAGCAGATGCAGAAAGTAAAACAGAGAAAGTATTTTCATTATTGCCTCACTCGGTTACAAGACAACCTATAAATAGACTTTACAGAGAAGTACAAAGGATAAGCTAATTACATTTTTACCACAGAATTTATTTATTTAATAATCTGAGATTTATCTGTTAATACAACTCCCATTGAAGGATTTCACTCCCATCCACACTCTAGCAATCGATTCATAGCACGTTCAGGTATGACCTATAGCCTATCTTTGAAAATGTCGAAACTAAACAAAAAAATGATTAAATAAGTTCCAACAAAGTGAGATCATCTCGAAGCAGAGCAAGATGAATCCTCCAAGTAAGTGTGATCTAGTGCTAGAGTATGGCATGAGTGAAGGATCCATTCGAAAGATGTATGATAGTAGAGAGAATATCCTTGAACGCTCTGCGTTGATGTCTGAAGAAGCTAAAGAAAAATCATTTCGAGTGTCTGTTGGTCATTTCACAGAGGTTGAAGATATGTTCTTCATCTGGATAGACAATATGTGTCGTGTAAATTTACATGTACCGCCCTCTCTCACCATTGCCAAAGCGAAAAACATTGCCTCCACTCTTTCTATTCCGGACACAAATTTTAAGTCATCTTGGCAATGATTGAGCCGATTCAGAGCACGTCAAAGTTTGCAAAAGATGCTCATTCATGTAGAGGGAGCATAGTCAACAAGGATGATCAGGAGTTGTTGGCAGTGTTAAAGGATTTATACGTGATTATCCGTACAAGATATACGACCCTACTAGCAAGTAATCTCAACATAAAAGAAATTGATATTTTATGGTAAATATGGAAATAAAGAAGAAGATTTAATTTTTTTTTTAAAGAATACTAAGTAATGTCAGAGGAATTGCTCCACTAACTTAATAGTGCTTCAAAGATTTTCCAAAAGATTAAAATTATTAATGGGTTTCTTAGGTATACCTAGGATTATAAGAAAAGTTACTCCAAAAGATAAAAAATACTATGATAAATGAGAACAAGGATATACTGCTCATGACACAGTCAAGATTTGGTAAACACTTCATAAAGCATAAAAGGTCTACATGAATGACTTATTTATGATTAAAAAATATAGATTATTTATAAATATATAATTAAGAAATCATTAGTCATGTTAATAAAATCATATCATGAAAATGTGATTAAAATATTTAAAAATATATATATTTTTTCCTTTTATAAAGTACCTATAATAGAAATTAAATTTTAATAAATATTTGAAAATTCTAGATTGATCAAATTTTAGTTGCCATAGTTTATATTTAAAATTTATAATAAAAAATAAATTATTTAATGAACAATTACAAAGTAAAATGATTCTGCATTGGTCAGCCGTTTATTAAAACTCTGATGGTACAATTAAAATGCTTCTTAAAATCATCTGTACAATACAAATTTATTATAAAATCTGACAAAATAATCTAAATTTTTAATAAAAAATAATTATTTTTCCATAATTTAAAATATTTTAGTACTGAATTAAATTTTATTTGTTAGCCATAGGCTCTGCATCCATTCCTCCTGCAAGAAGTCACGTAGCCCGAAGAGATGAATGGGTCAAAGGCTGAAAGCAAGCAAGCAAACGATAATGAATATTCATACAGTAGATAAAAGATTTATATCATTATACGCTCTCATTGGAGAGAGATACAGAGAGAAGAGAAAACTATCATTAATTCTTCATTTATTAATTTTTTATTTTTTATATAATTTTTGCTGCTGAGGTGGGGTCAGAGGTGACACGAGAGCATCTTTTCACCTTCCTGTCAAATAAACAGTCTGTCTTCTCCTTTTTCAAGTTTTTACTCCTCACAGAGAGGAACTGTTCACCACCATGATTGACGAGGGGAAGCTTTTAAAGCATAGGGAGAAGAGGGAGGATGGAGAGAAATTATTCTATTTAGAATCCGAATATAGAGGATCTTCTTGAACTTATTACGTATGCTATGTGTATGCAAATCTTCACAACTAATTATTTGCTGTTTATTTACTATATATTTATAAATATATAATAAATATACAGAACGTAGACAGAGCTTATGTATAAGATACATAATAATCCAGAAGATTTTCTACGTTCGGACTCCGCAAAGATGGAGAGAGGAGACCAAGTCTCTTTCAGTAACACAACTCTCCTTGGCCTATTGGTTGAGAGCTTAGACTTCCAACTAAGAGGTCCAAGGCTCGAGTCTATGTGTATACGTTGTGTGTGTGAGTTTGCCTTAATTGGCCTAAATGTCCCAAAAAAAAAGTCTCTTTCAGTACTTAAATGAGCATCTTGGTCTCTTTCAGTACTTATATGAGCATCAAGCTAGACACAAAAAGAGGGAAGAGAACAAAACAAGAGAACTTTACTTGCCCTCTGGGGGGTATAGGTTCTCTTTTAGGATGCTTTTGCATCCTTCGTGGATGGCAGTCCCTAATCTTCTTTGCTTTAATTGTCTTTATTTTCTCTGGGGGGTATAGGTTTTTGGTTGCACCTCAATTGTTTGAGGTCTAACCTTTTTTGTTATACCTTACTTGTAACCTTCTTTTACATGGTAATATATGGGCTTTTTGCCCTCATTTTCCCCAAAAAAAAAAAAACTTTACTTGCCCTCTATCATCCTTTTCTCTTACCATATTTAGGCTCTTTAGAGCTCTGATGGAATCATGACTTATTTAGAATTTTGTGCCACAAAGGAAGGAGGAGAAGGAACTAATTTAATCACGCAGTAATGATCATTAATTAGAAGTGTAATTAAGAAATAATCACTTGGTCAGAAAGGTCTGGTTATGCTTTTAAGGACTAGAGAGTTTGGCCATTAACAGAAATCTGTTAGATGCCGCTTAAAAGTTATTGATAGCTGCTTGTGCTGTCTTGGTATGGTCATTCTGATATAAAAAGACAGATTTTTTTAATATCCTCCTATTTCAATAAGAAAATGACAGATTTTTCTTAAAATCTAACTGTCTAAAAGCTGAGAAATGCTTACTGGTTCTGTTATGCATGATCTTTTGATATCAACAAGACATGAAGCTTTTGAGATTTGCTCATGATAAAGCTCAGCAATGGAGAAAGTGATTCAATAACTTATTCTGATCTTAATTTTTGATATCAAAGAGAGATCTTTGCGATTGCTCATCAGAAAGCTGAGCAATGAGGTAAGTTATTAATTTATTATCATTTTCTAGATAAATAACTATAAAATTTACAATTTTTTATCATTACTTTGGACTCTGAAAGGAAGCTTTGCATGTCTACTTAAATTAAGCTTTTCAAACCTCAATCACAAATTTTTACTTAGCCACAACTTTTTCATTTAATTTCAAAAAAGCAATTGTACTAAAAAATGCTTTGTCCAGCGTCTTAAAAAAATCACTTTCTCTATTAAAAAAACTTTACAAAGTAAAAAAATTATCCCAAACAAAGACTAATAGTCTTCAAAATACAAGCCACCAGCTTGAAATTACAAAGAATAATTCTGATTTATACCGAAAAAATAGCTTTGAAAAACTCTTATCAACCATTCTATGCTAACGCCAAACTCTCGTATCATCCCTTCGCTCGGTGCTAATACTAATACCGCGGCCTTCAATATCGCTTACATGACTGCATCTAATTCACCTCCGAACATAGAGATACGTCCCGGCACAGAATAATAACTCCTTTTGAGGCAGCTTTTCATCTTATAATGTAAGAATGCTATGATTTTGATGTAACACAAATATAGCATCAAATAGCAAACAATGCCAGTCTTCAAATAAATTCAACTTGATTATTCAACATTTCTAACTGTATATCTGCAGTACATATACGCTATAAAATACAGTGAAAAGTTGCAAAATCTGAAAGTTGGAAAATTAAGTCTCACTGTTTGATTCCTGTTGCAGAAAAACACAAATTTCTGTAACCTGGTTAAGGAATACAGCGCAAAGATCGGTGGTGGGGAAGCTAAGAAATAATCAGTAAAAGAAACAGAAAAATCTCATTACAGTGACAGTGAAGTAAAGAGAGTCCAAGAACATCGATAATATCCTCAGGAGAAAAGAGTCTAAAGAACAGAAGAATGAAGAACTCTTAGAGTAAAAAAGTGCAGCATTTGACTAACATCAAAAATATTTCATCTTCTCCTTCTCCAAAATCTGAAATTATCCAATATATTATCAAACCAGAGAGATTCTACGTATCTCCAACACCAAGAAAATCAATGAAAGGCAAGCTAATCTTCTCGTCCTCAAGTTCAGCATCCTCTGGCATGAAGCCATTGTTGATCACTGAGTCAGTTGCAGAGGCCTCGGAATTTGAATCAGACAATCCATAGTGATGAATCCCTGGTACTACAATCAGGGGGGAAGCTTGCTGTAAATCAATGGCAGAGTCAAACAGGCGCTCATAACCTTCCTTTCTTCTAGTCACCAACTTCCCATCTGGCTCTAAAATGATAATAATCGGTGAGAATATCGAAATATGTAACCAATGTAAGGAAATGCCATTCATTTACTGTAAGTTCAAAATTAATAATTTTGAAGTTTTAGAACTACTGATTGAACTGGGAAAAACTTATATAGTGAAAAAAAAAAAATGGAGCATTAGCCTCAGAAAAGAAGCTTACCAACGAGATAATCAATTTGCTGATGCAGATGTGGAAAGTTGTATCTGGTTAGGAATCCATGAGCAGTAAAACCTCTACTGATACACAAAGGTTCGTCTATATTGCTAGAAATGGTGGACTCTGCACTGCACGCATGGTTGCTGCATTTCACCTCCATTCTTTTATCGAATACCTTAGATGAAGAAAATGTCTTTCTTCTTCTGTAAACGCTGGACTGTTCTCTTTGCCTTCTTGCCATGATAACATGCCAATGATTCTTCACAGCGTTATCAGTTCTACCGGGGAAAAGCCTGGATATAAGAGCCCATTTGTTTCCATATAGTCTGTGAGCAGAAAGAAGTCTTTCTTCTTCATCCTCGGTGAATGCCTTCTTGTTAATCCTGGGATCCAACTGGTTGAACCATCGCAGTCTGCAACTCTTCCCTGTTCAAATGTTTATCAAAAACCAAAGTTTAATGAACAGAGTGAGATAAAATCATAAAAAAAAGGATTTTTTTTTATAATGTTTGTAGGATGAGTGCCTGATCT
The DNA here is from genome assembly GCA_019514585.1 of Dendrobium officinale. NCBI lineage: Eukaryota > Viridiplantae > Streptophyta > Magnoliopsida > Asparagales > Orchidaceae > Dendrobium > Dendrobium officinale. The sequence goes on along the minus strand of CM033690.1, from coordinate 52,665,172 downwards.
TCCTTCAAGTTTCTCAGCGATGAGATTCCAGTTTTGGGGGCCATATTGAGCAACAAGATCTTTAAGTTTAGCGTCCTCAGCTGGTCTCCAGTGTCCTCTTGCACAGAGTTTGGAGTGCCTGCTCTCTAGTTCCGCTCCTTCGTGCTCCTCAATCCGGCCACTCATCTCACTCAATCCTTCAAAATCCGAACTTTGCTTCGCTCCTTGCTCCTCCAATATCAAAACTGCTTCATTTCTTCTCCCCTCTCTCTCTACTGTGTGGAACAGAGGAGGACGCGATGAAGGAGAAAACTCCATGGATGTGGATCCTAATTTTCATGGGGAAAAGGAGGTAACACTTACTTAAACCTCGAACCATCGCAGAAAGGATGGAACTTGCACCATATTATAACTTCTCAGAAAACTATCACATAAGAAGACACCAGCAAAGGTTAAAAATTTTGATTTTTTTTTCTATACCCCCGGATTGCTTTGATCTTCGAGAGAAGATTCAGAGCAGAAAGAAGACGAGCTTGTGATCAGAGTGACAGAACAAAACGATCGAGTCTCGGAAAACAGAAGAAGAACAGATGAACAGCCCCCTGTGTGTATTTTGATAATAATTCCACCGAAAAATTTGATTTTGATATTCTCTATCTTCTTCTTCTTCCTCTGCAACTCTTATATCTCGCTTTATTTGATTGTTTCGGAATCTCATGCAGTTTCAAAAGGGAACCGCTCGTGTGGGTTTGGGATTTGGAAGTTCTCCATTCTTTTATATGTCCCTCTCCTCCTATACAAAGCCAACAGTAACTCCCCGTGTCCCTTGGCACCGTTTGCTTCGATGGACAATTTCTATAAAAATCAAAAGAAAAATAACAATTTTAAAATAAAAACTTTATTATATATTCCATATTATTTCAAAATTTTTTAGGGGATTTAAATATAAATCATATACTTTTTTCATATTTACATATTATTTATTTATATAATAATTTAATTTCTCAGTTATATCAAAATATAAATAACGAAAAAAACTATTAAAAGCAAATAATGAATTGGCTACTAAACTATCAAATTGTGAGCTTGCAACTTCTTCAAAGATTGGCAGACGACTTCTTCTTCTAATTGAAAATTTTGATTAACTGATATAATTATTATTATTTTTTATTTCATATATAATCATACATGTAAATAATTCCATCTATAAGTAGCTAATTAATTATTTTAAGCTACAACCCAAATCTATAAATAAAAATTTGAAAAGGTTAGATTTTATTAGAAAATAATATTGCATTAGAAGCTTCTTATATGTAAATAATCATATAGTATAAGATATATATACTACTATAATCAATCAAATAAAAAATCCTCTAATTAATAAAAAAACCTAGGTTAATTAATAATTAGCATGAAATATTCTTGACGAATGTGAGGCCCGAAGTTCTGCCAGATCATCACCTTACACCCGAATTTCTATTGTAAAATTAGTACTTGTAATCAGATCGCTCTCGGAGGCGAATCAGCCCGTTGTAACCGATTCAAATCCTAGTGGAATCATTTTCGACTGGGCCAGGCCCCGTGGTTTTTCCTCTTTTAAGGGTTTTCCACGTAAAAATCTTGTTTTCTCTGTGTGTGAGCTGGATATCCGTGCAAAGCTATAACGTATAATTGAAACTCTATTGCCGCGTATTTTCTAGCCAGCAACAATTCTATTTTTAAGATATAAATTCTAGTATAGTTAATAATTTAATTCTTTATTATAAATTTTAAATTATTAATTATATAAAATAAGATAAAAAATAATTTTATATAATTTCTTGAATTCTAAACCTTTAGTACAAATTAAGTAATTTTTATCATTATTTGATTTAAGAAAAAAAAAATCTTCATACAATGAATTTAAGAAGTCAGTACATAAGACGTGCTCTTCGAAATTATTACAGGTGAGTAATAATATTTTTAATTCTTCAATGTTCCACGTGGGGTTACCTTCTTGTTAAGGTTTTAGGGTTTCTGTACTCCTTTAAATTAAATATTACATTGAGTTATCTCTTTTATGATTAAAGTTTGTACAGAGAGATATATCTAGTTTTTGTTTTGAATGATTTTTTATTAATTCTTAAAATATTTTTATATATAAAAAAATTTATTAGTTATTTTAAAAAGTAGTAAACATTTTATTCTAAAAGCATAGGCTATGATTCATTTGGGACAGTTTTTTTAATATTTTTTAAAACAGTTTTATAATTAATAAATTTCTTGAATATAAAATTTTTATACTAAAAAACTGCTCTAAAAAACAATGAAAATGTCATCCCAAATAAAGACTTCATTTGTGATGACTTTTTATTTCCTCTTAAAATAATTTTTTAATACAAAAATTTTATTTTTTTATTAAAAAGTTATATTAAGAAGCAGTAAGAAAGTCATTATAAATTAAGCCTTAGTTTAGAATTATTTTCTCATTACTTTTTAAAATAATTTTTTAGTATTAAAATTTTTGACGTGTTCATTTGGTCAGACGGGCTGTAGTCCGTAGGCGACGTAAGTCAGAAGAGACTGCAGTCGGCGCCGGACAGAGGTTAGAAGTACTGTAATTGGTGGGCGACGTAAGTCAGAAGGACCGTAGTCGACGGCAACGGAGGTCATAAGGATCGTAGTCGGCTGCAACAGAGGTCAGAAGGACTGTAGTCGGTGGGCGATGTAAGTCGGAAGGATCGTAGTCGCCGGGCGACGGAGGTCGGAAGGACTATAGTTGCCGGGCGACGTAAGTCGGAAGGACCGTAGTCGATGGACGCCGGAAGTCGGAAGGACTGTAGTCGGTGGGCGACGTATTCGGAAGGACCATTTTCTGACGACGGAGATCAGAAGAACTGTATTCGACGGAAGGACCGTAGTCGGCGGGCGACGGAGGTCAGAAGGATTATAGTCGGTGAGCGATATAAGTCGGAAGGACTGTAGTAGGTGGACGACGGAGGTCGGAATGACTGTAGTAGGTGGGTGACGTAAGTCAGAAGGACCGTTGTTGGACAATGGAGATCAGAAGAACGATGTCAGGTAAAAATTCAGCTATGGATAGAAATCCCACATTGGATAACTATATGGCAAAAATCCAACAACGGCAGAAGTCCAGTGTCAGGTAGAAATCTGGCGACTAGCGGGAGTCCATCGTTGGGTAGAAGTTCGAATTCAATCGGCAGCAGGGGAGAACTCCGGCGTTAGATGGTATTCGGGCAAAACTCCGTCGTTACTTGGAGATCAAATAAAGTTCCGACGTCACTGGAAAGTCGGGCGAAATTCTAGTGTCACTTAAAAGTCGGGCGAAATTCTAGAGTCACTTGGAAGTCAGATAGAATTCTGGCATCACTTGGAAGTCGGGCAGAATTCCGGCATCGTTCTTAGGTTGCGCAGATTAATTCCGGGGATGGTGGTCGAGGAGTTTTTGCCCTCCTAATCTTCTCTTCTTCATTCTCTTCTTATCTTTTTGCTTAGGTCCCTTCTCAAGAGAAAATGATGGGCTATTTATAGTTTTTTTAGAATGTCATGACCCGTAAATATGAGGAGGATCTAGTGCAAAGGTGGAGTTGTTCGAATGGACAGTCGTTATTGAATCCCTTGATCGAGGACCATTTGTCAGACATTTGAAAGTCTTAATGATATTGGAATTTAGGGATCTTGGGCTAGTTAAATTTGTCTCGTCGAGTCGCTCGATTATACTATAAGCATGTGATGTTTGGAAACCGTTTAGTAATCTAAATTGTAGTTCGAACCTTCCAACAACGATTCGGGTTCTTGATTTGGACTCATTTGGGCTCTGATTGAGTTGAATTTGGTGTCGTTGGGTTCCTATTTCTGAGACGATCAGTTCGACTATAAGTTTGCTGAAATCGAAATTCACATGATCCTGAATCTAATTTTTGAAGTTTTCAACTTAATTTTTGTCTCAAGATTCGTGTCCGATCAAAAAAATTTGTTGATGATATATCAATAACGATGTTGAATGAAGACTTCCACCATATTAATTACAATAATGATAATTAAAATATTATTATTTTACTTTTAAGGACGAAGGAAATTCAGAAATGAGTCTTTATCATTATTGAGAGAATTCAATAAGAGTTGAATTTAGAAAAAGAAATAGATATATTTTATGAATAATAAAAAATAATATTTAATTATCATAAAAACCCCAATTGATTATCATAGAAAACTCATTCTCAGAATTTAAGCTAAATTACTCTAATTCATAACAAATATAATCTTTATCATAACATAAAATCATAATAAAATTTTAGCAATAAATTCTAAAAAAAATTATTGATATATCAGAAAAAAAATTTATGTAAATATTCATAATTAAATTTATATTATGTATATATATTAATAAATATTTAATTTTTTTTACTAATTAAGGTAAAAATATTTAATGCAACTGTCCTAATACTGAGAAAATTTATTTATTATCAGTCCTAATGTAGTCATACTGGTGGGGCCATGATGATGCCTACTTCTTTGACTCTAACTGGCTACTGTTTTGCAGGTGGCAGGGAAACAGCCCTGCCTACCCCTGCCCGCTGCCCCAAAATTACCCACACTGCCCGTCCTTTTTCGTAATTTAATCCATTTTTATTTTCTCACAATTATAGTAATTTATAATTACTCTCTGAATTAAGAAATATTTAAAAATTTCGAAAATTTGGCGGTGAAGATCTCGTTTTAACTGCTGCGAATCTTCACGGCAGGCAGAAGATGGCGAACAAAACGACAAAACGAAACGACCGCATCCACCGTCCCGCATGCGACTGTGTCGCACGTGCGAGCTGAACATCCACGTACGCACGCGGCTCATCAGATATTTTATAATTATATAATAGAATCATACTATAGTCTATACATTTGTTGCATCCGGAAATGTGCAGTTTATGCTTCTAGCATAAAGAAAATGTTAACCATTTGTTTTTTTGAATGTCAATACACATTTGGGTTGATATATGATCTTATTCCGGGAATTAAGACCTTTCTTTTAAGACCTAATCTCCTCCAAGTGTTGGACTGGGTTAGCTCTGAATTTAAAAGGAAAGCTGTTGTTAAAATTTTTTACAAAATTGTGATAGCCTGTTCTCTTTATCACATTTGGAATGAACGTAATGCAAGGAGATTTGGTAATTCTTATACCTGTCATACGACTTTATTGCTTAATATTAAGCGGAACATCTTTGATAAAATGCTTTCCTGGAAAAATTCATGTCAATTATTGGAGAATTTGTAGTTGTCTCTACCTTGTGGATTCTGTTTTCTGCTGGGTTAATTCAGATATTTTTCTGGGAGCTGTTTATGTGGAATCTGTTGGTATTTTCTGGATGTGATGTTACTGGAGTTGTTTCTGGGAATGACTTGGAGAAGGATCACTTTTTGGGCATTCAGTTTCGTGCCATTTATTTCTTCTAGGTTGCTAAAATTGATTGGCATTCGCTCTATCACTGGATGGTTTCTTCGTCAGATTTGGGGGCGGTAATCAGGACGATGATGAGGCTCCTTTTTATTGCTTATCTTGCCCCTTCCCCTTGGATGGCCTATGGGCAATCAGGGGATCATCTCTTCGATTTTCTGTGTTCTGATTACCATAATTCTGGAGCCCTTTATTTTGAGGTTGGCTTGTTTCTTCGTCAGCTGCTGCTTCGCCTACTTTTTTCCTTGCAGGTTTTCCATCTGTTGGACTAGGCGGGGCAGGATTTACATGTGGATTGTGCTGGGATTTCTGGACTGTGCTGGGGCAGTGAATGTCACAACCTTTTGGCCTTTTTTATGACAGTTTTCCTTCCATTCTTTTCTGTTTTTTTTTTTTTTTTTTTGGTATATGGGTGGTATAGTTGATGGGTTTTTATACCTTTTCCCACATAAGGTTTTGTCTTTCTTATGTAGGAGTTTTGGTTTTTCTTTATACACCGTATACATGTAATCTTTTAGTTATTTAATTGAAGGGCTAAGGCCCCAAATTTTCCAAAAAAAAAAAACATTCTAATTTATATTTATTTATTTTTTTAATTATAAAATAATAATTTATATTTATTTATTTTTTAAATATGAATGGTGCTAATTTAAATATTTATATAAATTAGAGGATTTACATGCACACTATACATTTGTTGTGTCCTACATCAGTCTTGAGACCAATATTTATATATATATATAGTGTGTGTGTAGTATTCATAAGAGACCAATATTTCTACGTGAAAAAATCTTGAGGGATTTTTCTCTCTTCTCAAGATTCATGTCAAATAAAAATGATTTTTGGTGATGTATGAAAATTATTTATATATTTTAATAACTAACATATAAATTTTGATATTTATTTATATAAATGGATTATTTTAGTTTTGATAAATTGCTTTGTTCAAGTTGTAAGGCTCAAACTAGAGATGCACTCATTATGATAGGAGAAGTATGAATCTATGCATTCCATATCATATAGATTTTTCAACTTTAGAAAGTTCACATATGATTTATAAAATTATAAATTTAATTTTACTTATAACAATATTTTTATCTGAGAATCATTTATTATTAATTGGGTGGCAATCATCGTTAGGGCTGCAAGCGAACAAAACGTTCGGCGAGCTACTTGTTGTTCGGTTCGATTAAAGCTCGTTTGTGATCACTTAACTAACTAAAAAAACAAACTTGAACAACATTTTTAATACTCGATCCTTAAATAAACAAGCTCGAACACTAATGTGTTCGGTTCATTTATGTTCACAAACAACATCATTTGAAGCTCGTGAACAAGCTCGATAAGAAGCTTCATAAAAGTTTGATTCATGTTCGATTTAGAATTCGTGAATAAGCTTGATAAATATATTCATATAGATTAATCATATTTTCATTTTAAATAGATATATGCTTATATTATAAATTTTATTTCATTTTATTTTATACATTCAATAGAATGAATTTGTTCATGAACAAGGGACATTTCACATTTATCAATGTTTGCTAGATTATTTGTGTAAGATATTCATGAACAAATATAAGATGAATCATAGATCACTTGTTCTTGAACGAGCTCATTTGATAGTTCAAAAATAATAGTTATATATATATATATTCATAATCTGGCTCATTTGATAGCTCAAGAGTACTCATTAGATTTGTTCATGAATGTGATTTTGTTTTATAGTGTAAAAAAATTCGATAAATATGTTCACAAACATAGCTCGTTAAGGCTTGTTTGTTTAAACCTCGATAAGCACTAAATGAACTGAAAATGAACCGAACATGAACCGAACATGAATACCATCAATTTAAACGAACCAAACATGAACACAAATAATAAAGCTTGAATCAAACATGAACCTAACTTGAACAAGCTAATAATAAATGAACTCAAATATGAACACTAACATACTCGGTTCGGTTCAATTCATTTGCAGCCCTAGGCCGGTACACAAGAAAGAGATGACGTGGCACGCTCTGATTCGCCTTCAGACAGCCTCCTTATCCGCACAGAATAATTTCACCTTTGAAATAGACCCTTAATATTACAAATAAATAAATAAATTTCAAAATAAAATTTAAACTCACTCATATTGATTATTAAAAGACTCTTAAATATATCACGTATATAATAAAAAAAATCTTACAAGATAAATTTAATAATTATTTTTTCTTAAACTTATACATGATAATATTAGCTATGTCAATTAGCTGAAGACAATTATTAATAATCATAACATTAATTTTATTATTGCATATAAATATGTAAAATTTTAGTCTCGCACGTGCGGGCGGACACGTATAAAGCGGAGAGGTTGTCGGTGGTGGGTGAAAATGCGTTTTGTGTGTCGGATAAGGAAATTGCAAACTGTGCGGGCAAAAATGGATGGCTGAGATTTCACGATTTTTATGTGGTTGAGGAGAATAATTTTTGCCCGGGATTCGCGGTCTGTTACACAGTTAAAGTGACGTTGGATGTGGGCCCCACTTTTTCATCGCCATTACATTCCGGAAAAAACTGAGAATATCTTAATAAATATTTTTTTTATATAAAAATTGAACTTTTAGTTATTATTTTTAAATTTCATTTATCTTAATAAAATCAAGACTCCTAATAATCTGGACTTTTTAGCCTTTTTAGGGCGGTTCGATTTGTTGAAAAAATAGATATTGATTAAAAGAAATATAACTTATTTGAAATATTTAAATAAATATAATATTAATGTAGGTAATTATTTAATTAATTTTTTATTTAAATTGAAATAAAATAAATATACTATAAAGTCTAATAATGATGGTGGTCGAAAGCGGTCGAGCGACAATAGGTAGAGGGGAGATGGCGACTATTAGAAGGTAATTTTCAAATATTTTAACCACCGCAAGCCATGGCTACCACTACTTATTGCTTGCTTTCAGCCATTGCATGTTGTAGCTTCTTATGGCCGCCACACTATTGTCGACCACTGCACACCCAAAGGTGGAATCAGCTTCAATTTTGATTGGGGGCGGGGCGCAAATACAGCACAAAAATAATTAAATATTAAAAAAATATTATATGCTATATATTACATTTTTTTTAAATTAAGCAAGAAAAATAAAGAAAAAAAGCTTAATTAAACTGTCATGAAAAACATAAAAGAGAATATTATAACTAAATGTGAAAGAAGTATATAGATATTTTAGGGCAAATTAGGACAAAAGAGTTTTTTTTTTTTGTTGCCCCTTCAAAAAAAGAATTATAAGAGAGTAAAAAAAAAAATTGCCCCTCCTAAAAAAATTACTTTTGCCCCCCCCCCCCCCCTCCAAAGGATTATATGGTTCCGCCACTGTGCACACCGTTGGTCATCATTGTCGCAACCACAACCCACCGGCCATAAGAAATTTTAAATTTAATAATTAATTTTATAAACAAAAAACTAAAAGATTAAAATATGGTTCTCTTTTTAAAAAAATATTACAACCATAAGCAACTAAACCAACTCCTAATATATGCTTCTCTTTTTATTCTCTCTCTTCTCTTGTTTTGTGATTGAACCACAAAGTTAACAAAGATCTCATTCTTCTTTTCTCATTTACTAACATACACTCTCTTTATTTATGTTATTCATAGTCATGAATGGGTGAGTTCATTTTATGCAATTTTCTACATTCAAACTTATTTTACAGAAATTTTAGAGCTTCTAACTCTATAACATTTTATTTCTCCCTCTAATTAGATTTTATTTGGGACAACTTTAGACCAATATTTTTTCTTTGATTTCAAGAGATTTTGATATAAAAACTAATTTTATAAAACACTAAAATAGCCATCCCAAACGAAGCCGCATTCTTATTCATATTGACCAAAATCTATAAATATGATTTTTTACGTCAGAGTTTCTCTCTCTAAGTTCAACTTCGCTCCCATTGCACTCCCTTTCACACATATAATCTATGAATCAATAATTTTAATTTAATTTGTCTTCAAATAATATATAATTAATAAGAGATTGAATAAAAAAAATTCCAATTTAAAATAAATATCCCTCAAGAAATTTTAATGAACATAAAAATTATAATAAATAGAGAAAAAAAATTTATTTGAAAGAACTATTATCCCAACATTAAAAGTTTAAGTCATATAATTTTTTATTTTTTATTCAATAATAATTAAAATTACATATATATATATATATATATATATATATATATATTTTTTTTTTTTTGAGGTCAAAAAATCAGCTGCAGTTGCTTCAAAGTTCCAAACGTCGAATCCATGGGATTTTCCCACTTGCAGACTTCTCTTCGATGCTTACGCTTCCGACGATTTGACGCTCTTTTGGACGTTTGCAGCAGCTTTTCCCACCGTATAAATGTTGCCGCTGTGATTATTCGCACGGAAGCCGTTGGTATTTTCTTAATTATGTAGATAAACGGGGGGTTCTTTAAAAAACTGCAATCGGTAGCTCGTACAAATGACCATAAATGACCCTATCCGCCCACCCGTTATAGACCCGATCCAAAAAATTTGAATTTGGATTTATCGGTTTAATAGATGGGTTTAATTTGGGTTTAACATTTCTACCCATTTATTAAATGGGTCGATTCAAGTGGACCCGGTAACATGATTTTAATTTGATAGTGACTCGTTTAATTTTTTTCTTAAATATATTTTTTATTGATATAATATTCTTATATTTAATAAATTAATCTAAAATTATGATTAAAAGTTTATAATTATATTAATATAAATAAGTTTTCAAGTCAAATTTGGGTCATACATGATGCTAATGGATCGGATTTTGATACATATTTTTGCCCTGTTTATTAAACACGAGTTCCGATTGACCATATTCGAATCTTACAATTTTCAGATCAGACTCCAACTCAATCCATTAACTAGTTTTGGCGAAAGGACATTGTCGGAGGACAATAAGGACGCGTCATATCACCTATACGCTTTGTATCGTTACTGTGTATTGATATATATCGGGTGTATGACTTGTCCCGATTAGCCTCCGATCAGATCATCACACGTAATAATCTCTCCTAATTTTGACACTCCTAAGAGAGTGACGAGTGCCAAGTTGCCAACCAATAAAAAAAGAATTTTTATACTGCCCTCTATTAAATTTTACAATTTTTTTTCTTACAGCTCAATTAAATCTGATTTAAGATTTGATTAGTATAGATTTTTTACTATAATCAAACAAAAGCATCATCAATACCAGGAGACAGAAGCAGGAAACAAAAATAAAAAAATTCTGTAAATAACTTGGGTTTAATTATATAACAAAATTATATATGATTTTATTGTGTTATTGTTATGATAAAAAAGTATTTGATTGCAGTAATTAACTACCAAAATTTACAATATTTTATTCTTATTATGCTATTTGGGACGACTTTCTTACTGTTTTTAAAGTATCTTTTTAGTAGAAAAATATTTTTAATTATAAATTTTTATAATATAAAATACTTTAGAAACCAATAAAAAAATATCACAAATAAAATCTTAATCACCTCTACAAATTTACTATGAATGCTACACTTAACATATTTGAAGAATGATTGTTCAATGATGTCATTAGCTCATCATATGATTCTCTTGATATTCATAACTAAAAATAAAAATGAATATTGTTAAGAAATATGAGAGTATTTTAGTGATCTCAATCAAATTGATAAGATAACAACGATATTTTAGATACAAATCAAAATGGAAAGAACAAGTTAAATATGAAAATAAGATATGTTGTCAAGAAAAAGAGCATAGATATATTTTTTGCATGCTCGAGCTTGGGCTCGCAAGGCTTCCGCTTTCGGTCCCAGTTCCTGCTTCGGTGTGGCGATTTCGCGTCTGCACTTTTGCTTATGGGTCCAAGCCTACTTTTGCTTCTGCATCTAAGCCCACTTTCGATTTCGCACCCGCAGTTCCATGCACTTCCAATTTCAGGTAGGCACTACAGCTTTGGCCTTCCGCCCTCATTGTTATGCTTTCCTCCTTCCTCCTTATGTTTCCGCACTCGAGCAGCTCGACGAGTCCACGAGTCGAGCAATAACTCAATCGAACTTGAGCTCGAAACTCAATAAACTTGACTCATGAGCTTGTTATCGAGTCAAGCTTGAGCAGGCTCATGAGTTGGCTTCACTCATTTGCACCCCCCAGTTAAAACGAACCGCAACATCATGGTTGGGGCCTCCTCCTTCACATTGTTGACCCACATTCATGTCTCAAGTTAACCACTGGTTGTTAATCTTTGCAATTATTTGTTCACCTATCCAAAAAAGAAACTCTTTTTTTTTTTGTGATCTTATGTCTCGCAATTACAAGTGATATATGAAGCTTACATGGGAGGAACTTTACATCACATCGACAATTTAATAGCTTGAGCAATCCCTCTTAATGATACGAGTAACTTTCTTGTACATTTTTATTTCTTGAGACATTAATCAAATTTAATCATAAACACCCATAAACAAAATATATGTAAGACCACAAATCGAAGATTTCTTAATAGAAAGTCTTAGCTCTCAACCAACTAGTTAACATGGGCAGCATCTCATCTATCACTCGTTGCTTGATTGAAAATAAGTTGTAATAGAGCCCTCCTTCGCTCAAAACATAAATTTGACACAAATTCAAATCATTATCGAATTAATAAACATCAATCATGTAATCTAATATTTTATAAACCCTTAAAAATGAAATATAATGTAGCTTTAAAATACCCACTACAATGGAACTTAAAACCAATGCAATTGACATGGCTAATAATTTAATTTAATTTTATAAACAATCAAGAAGAAAACTAATAATTTATTCAAATTGAAAATATTGAATCCATGCATGATGCTAGTGCAATATAATATATCTCTTTGTCCATCTCATTAAAAAAGTATAAACTAATTACACTGCTTGAAGTTTACATTTATGAAGCCCTAAATAAAAAGGATAATATAAAAGAATATCAATATAATAATACTCTAGTTTGAACAAATAGTCAACTATTAATCAAACTAATTAAACACGACATGACATGACGACTTAAAAAAAACAACAATAATGTTAAATTTAGGGGAAAATTACAAGTATGATGAGTTTTTAACTTGTGCAAAAAATCTATGGAGTTTAGAAACTAACAAAAATATGATAGTGTAGAGACGACATTATCGTGCTATTTGAAAGAAAAAGTGGAATTATCAGCAAAAACAACAAAGAAAAAAAAGAAGTTACAACATTAGTGATGATGAAGCTCTAATTTTCGAGTTAGCTACATTCAACATTAAATCAAGACTTCTTTTGGGAAGATTTACTTATTGCTTTTTAAAACTTCTTTTTAATACAAAAGTTTAATTTTTGTACTAAAAAGTTGCTTGAATAAGCATTAAAAAAGTCGTCATAAACGAAGACTAATATTAACCTTCTTAGACATGCTAACTCTTAAGCGTTTTGCTATTAATACTAACATTCTCCATGGATTCAAAAGTTCCATTACTCATAACTATTTTGTAGGATCAACTACAAACTATATCATAAAATTTATTATGTGGGAATCTAGCGAAAAAATTGACAATAATTTTTAGAGTAATTATCAGCTAAATTTGCCTTTCGTTTGATCTGAATGAAATAAAAATATCATTTTTACCGCACCGTTAATCGCAACATTCACGGGCCTCGATTATGTCCGTGGCGCCGAGAGGAGGTAAATAGGCAGTTGAGCGAGGCAACGCGATCTTTGCTGCTTGGAGCGATAGGAACCCTAATCCTCCTACAGAACAAGGTCAGCTTTCTCCCAGCCTCCCAGGTGCGATCCTCTTCGAGAGCCCGTGCTTCTTCCTCCCTCTTTTCCTTCTGTAGTTATTCATCACGCTATGTCTCACTCTCATGTCGACCTCCCAAAGATTTCAGCTTTTCCCCATTTAACTTCTGTCTACGTTGAATTCTTGTGATTTTCATTAATTTGTCGTAGCGGCTGTAGATCCGCAGTATATTTCCGAAGACCTGCTAGCAACGAATCGTCTTTGTCAATTGTTTTCCTTGAACTAGTTTAAATTACTATTAGTTGATTTCGAGAGGGATTTGTCTGGATACCTGTTATCTTGATTCATAAAGGACGTTGTTTGTTTTCTTAGAGCTGCTTGCAGGAGATGGTGGGAATTAAGGCGATCTTTTTGGGTTTTGCCCTGCTGGCTGCTCAACTGCTCCATGTCTGTTCATCACCCGCCACTGTTCCTGCTTTTCTCTGGTCGCGTTTCAAGCACGGGTACTGATTTCTACTTGCAGTTTTTTTTCCTTGAATCCTTCGGCAGTGATCTTCCATAAATGCACGGTCTTCTGTTGCTTCTGTTGCTTCTGTTGCTTCTGTTGTTATATTTCGACCAGCTCAACATGTTAGTATATTCGGTTAAAGTAGTCTATCATGAGAATACATTGATGAAGTTGCAATCAAAGCCCTGTAAAATGGATAGATAAAGCCTAATTCAGTTTGATGAACTCATTCTACTTCAAAAGTGCCTCTAGAGTACTATGTAACAAGAGGATATCATAGAAACTTTAATATAAGTTCTCTTAAACTCCAATTACACTGACGATGTTGTATGGTTATGAGTGTTGGGCATTTTGAAAGTCGTTAATAATTAAGTTAAATGGGTAGCAAAAGAGAATGTTAAGATGTTGGAGGTAAAATAGAAATGGCAACCTATTGAATGATTATATTATACTGATGTTTGGAGTTAATTTATTGACTTTAAGGTAATTTAAAATAAACTTAAGTGGTTTGGACATGTAGAATGAAATTTGAAATATACACCCATTAATCATGTAAACATATAGTAATTGAGAATTATGATGGTGAAAGGGTAGATCTAATGTAAGATAAATCAAAGTAATCCAGGTGATTTGTGAAGAATAGATTAGATACCCCAAACAACACACAATAATAATGAATGTAAAATGATTCATAAAGCCAACTCCGAATAGTTGGGATAAGGCTAATTATGATAATGATTAGTTTTCTTTTTAGATTTATTAGGGCTATTGTATAGAAAGAGCATATGAAACTCGGATGTAAATATGTAATATAATATGTCAAGTTCTAAAGATTAACATTGTCATATTTCATGAAATGGTTAGTTTTGAATTCTTTTGCATTTTGATATATTATGTCCAATGATCATAAGCCGGTATGTAACCTCAGCTATGATGCATCATGCTTGGAAATAAGACATTTTTCTAAAGACATTATATGTTGTATATATTTATAGTTTTCTCTTTTGATGGAACATTATCCACTAGCGTTTTTAGGAGACTAATCCATTAGACTATTGCTGTTTAGTCCACTAAAAATCTAACAGTTAATAGTCAACTTCTAATAAGTTTATCTTGCATTTTTCATTCATTATTATCTAGCTCAACAGTTTTTATCAGATCCATTATCATTATTAACTTGATAACTTCATTAGCTTTACCCTAACTATTTGCGGTCAGCTTTATGTACTTTTCTTCTCCATTCATTCATATAGATTGTGCCATGTCACCTTCAACTTATCTCTTTTCATTTATAATCCTTTAACTTTAATCATTTTTATCTATTTTAATATGCATCTTCCATACCTGCACATTTTAAATAACCTAAAAAGTATAATTTTTGCTACTTTATCTTCAAAATATTCTACCGTCAGGTCTCATTGTTTCTGAAATTTAATATTTTTTATGGCATCTTTGGTTATTTTAAATCACATGTATCTAAACATCTGTTGAAAAGAAGGGAAATGCATATGTCATCCCTTTTATTGAGACTTACCTTTGCTAATCCTTAATTTTCTTAATGTTTCCATTCAAGTATTTTTAAAATTATTCAAACCTCATATTTGTGCCACAGGACTGCCCTTAATTTTATATAAATTTATCTAAAGAAAACCTTCTTGAAACTTTTTAATGGTCTCTTTTAGTTATTAGCTGGTGGGTCTTAAACATACGAACCCAATGTGTTTTTGCGAATATAAAGGGTCATTATGGTTGATTTTAAGGAACGAGATCAAGGTGGATAGGCTGTTAATGTCCACTTGAACCATATTCTGGCGCGTATACCTTCTTTTAGTTCACGGGAAACCTCGTTATCTCTATAAGGTTCTACACTTGTCCTGATAGCAGCTCTTAGAAGGAAGTCCTTTTATGAGTTGAAGATGCTGCATAACCTGTTAGGATTTTGTTTTTCTTATCATTTGTGGTGAGGTATTAAGGTTTGTTTGGGTTATTTTTTTTTGTTTTGCTTTTGAGATTGTTGCCACACTTTCATTTCACTGCTTCTTCTTTTGCTGCTTTTTAAAAGATTTTATGGTGGTAAGCTGCTTTTTGCAGCTCGTTAACTGTCAGAAAATTGTTGTCTGATTTTTTAAAAAAAGTTGAAATATTTATAGTACTTGTAGCAACTATCAAAAAAATTATTTTCCTCATAATTGTTGTATAACCATCTTTATTAAAAACTATAGCTGTCTCAAACAAATCCTTAGAAAACATAAAGCATGGAACTAACATATTCATATAGACCTTACTAGCTTTTTTTTTGGTGATGCTGAAACATTGCAGATGTATTAGAGAAATTCATATATAATTCTCTTCCTTGATTCTCCAAGCACTCTTTCGTTATAAGACAACGGCCTTCTTGTTCGTTTTTTTTTCTTGGTTTTGTAATTGCAGAGACACTGAATTGAGTAAAATATAATGGTTGGTATGTGCAGATCCTCTCAGGATAGTGCTAAAGAAGCTGTAAATTACCAAACCATCTCACCAAATAGTTTAGCTAAATTTGTTCTGTCTGAAGGTGGATGGTCAAGCTTCATGGTAACTTTCCCCTCCAAAAAAGATTTACACTTGTTTCTCCATCTATTGATAAGTTTTCTATTATTTTGTAATATACATTTCAATGGAGATCAGAAGTACTTGCTTCATCTATTATCTGTTCAACTTTGCTTTGCTTGCTAGTGTTCTGGGGAGAACCTTCATCAAAATGTTGATGTAGCTCTTGTTTTTATTGGGAAAGAGGTAATGATTCACATCTATATTTATTTGTATCAAATTTCTAAAGTTTTGTACTTCATTGGATTTTTACGCAGAAGTATTTCTTAGGACGGTATAACATATTTATCCATGCATCTATCTATTTTTTTATAAAAAATAGATGGCATTTCGGTCAAATAAGGCATCTAGTTTCCTGCATTACTGAAAGCTTTTATAAGATATTTGGCTAGTGTTACAAGTTACAACCATTTTAATGTTTTCCTTATAGAAGAGAAAACATACAAGGGAGATAAACTATGAACTGAGTGGCACTTTTAACCTCGTGGCTACGAACTTAGATATTGGGTGAATGCCTTGCAACCTTTTTTAAAGTCTGAAAGAAATAAAGCAGGACGAGGTGCTGTGAATCATGTTTTTGTGGTGACTGATGCTAGTAGTGTATTCTCGCAAGTGGGTGTGAATGGCAATTGCATGTACTTGCAGAGTTTTGTTGGTGGCAAGTGGTGTGTGCGAACATTATTCGCATATTAATGGTTGTGTGAGATAGTAATATGTATATCCAAATTCGAAGGTGTATATAACACATATTGCAGTGCTTGTGCAAGGATGTTTCAGTTAGTGGGAACAATTGGATGGTCATTTATCCAATTTTGTGTTTTATTTGGATGTGTGCTAGTGGCGTGTGTCCATGCAATCACATAGATGTATGCAAGTGCGTGTGTGTAGTTGCAGAAACTTGTATAGGTGGCGTACGTGCAATCACAGAAATGCGTGCAAGTGACATGCATGCAATTATAGATGTGGTCAAACGGTGGTATTGTGTGCACGTAATTGGTGTTAGCAAATGCAAGTGAGGAGTCTTTGTTGAGATTAGTTGCGGATTGTAGAAAAAGTTGATAGATATGAAATGAGTAGAAATTTTTATTGCTTCATGTACAAAAATTAGAGGTATACAAAGACTTTTTCAAGTGTCTTACATATGGAATTAAGTCAAAGTTAAGTACTTAAAATACAAATAAAGTAAGGAGAATAGCTCCTAAAGGGGCAGGTGGCTATGGGGCATACAAATTGCAATTCTAGAGCATTGAGTTAGATAATCTAATGATTAAAAACCTTAATTTGTGCCCAAAGGTTTCTTACCATACTTTGCAGGCGTGTGGGTCCTACGTTAGGAGGCGGAGGCTATGTGGTATTGTATTTATTTCTACATTATGAGCAAAAAGATTTTTGGTAGTCATTTCCATTGAATTAAATATATATTTTGACTACTAATCTCACTTTATACCATTTCAGACTTCCATCTGCTCTATATTTTGTTAAAAAAATGTATCTGCATCCTTTTTTTTTCTTTATGATAGTTCAACGATCTCCTACTTGTGATTTTTTTATACAACATTTATTTCTTCTCATGGCATTCTTCCAATCCTTGTTTTCAAGTGTTTCAAATAAAGTAAGCACAAATATTATCAGTCTGAAATATCTTAATGTTAGTATTAAATTAATTTTGTATCATAGCACTAAAAATGAGGAGAATAATGCTGACAATATATATTTTGTTTGATATGATATACCTATATCATTTGAGTGCAATCATTAATAAAGTTGGCAAATATTGTAGTTCCAAAATTATTTGAGATTTTGGAAGCTCCCCAAACATCAAAATGAATAATTAGGTTAGGAGCAGAGGATTTAAAATCACTTTTAGGAAAAATAACATGTTGATGTTTGACAATTTCACTAGTTTCACAAGTAAAATTTTCTATGTTTACATTAAAAAAAAGAAAAGAAAACATACATTGTCAGATTTTGAAAGAGGGATGCCCTATTTTATAATGATATTTCCAAATGACTTTTTTGTTGAGAATGAAAATAAAAGAACTTGGCAAATAATTTTCATCTTTAAGAAGATATGGTTTATCCTTTTTACCGGCTTTTCCAGCTATTTGTAGTGAGGCCCAGAAATATAAAACGATTAAAAAAGTTATCTTTCACTTGTCAGCTTTAGTGATTTTATGAATTAATAGAAAATTTACTGCAAAATGAGGAACATGTTGTACATTACTTAGTATAAATATGGATAAAATTGAACTATTTCTTTGAACTCTTAACTGTTGTTAGAGAATCATTGGTCTTTTTTATTTGTTTGTTGTGGGGGTAGAGTTTGTAGGTTTGAAAAAGGTTGACAAGCTTGATCAGGTGATCAGTGGCTCTTGAATATTGGATTTAGGTGTGAGGGGAATTATTGAAGACATTGAAATAATAAGATTTAGAAGTCATACCATTTTGAGTTAGAGAGTGTGATCCAAATGACTTTTTTTGACAGTTGAGGAAGCTATCAAGTTTGTCAATTTCTTTAATATTGTGCCATGTTCAAAATGGTGCGGGTCGTGCCATGCGTTATGTGCATGGCTCTACGGCATACTTTGCACCATGGCGTGCTATTCGCCGTTGAAATGTATGTTACCAAGATTGTTTTATTTATGGGTCCCTCGATCATTCAATAAAAACCACTTGGTTGTGGTTGAGATCAATGTCATCGTAAAGATGTGTAAAGGAGGTTAATTGTCATAACGCATGTATATTGTAAGTGTGATATGCGAATTATGCAGGTGTGCTTGTAAATTGAAAAAATTATGTTGGACACGTGTTATGAACCCCATTTCAAAATTAGTTTTTTTGCAAATAAAAGGTTGTCAGTGTTAATTATTGTAAATATTGGGCGTTTTCTTTGTCTTGAATGTGTGTTTGCTTGGTGTAAATTGTGGGAAGGTTGAAGTCTAGAGTGGTGTCTAGATTGTTCGACGGGTTACTAAAGAAAGAAAAGGTACACTTAGTCTACCTTTGGCCTTGTGACACTCTGCAAGGTGACTTTCCTCGTTGGCTTGAACAATTACTGCAGCTGATATATATCTCATTGTCAAAGAGTAGAACTGAGCCATATTAGAGTGATTTTCATCTATTTTGTCAAGCTACTTATTGAAGACTTCTTGTGCATTCTATATTGTCTAATCATTTATAGACTTTTTTTTTTTGCATTTGTAATCTTATATAAAATGTTTGTAGGTTTATTTAAGTACTTTATTTGATAGTAATTAAAATGGTAATTAAAGTAGAGAAAGTAGCTCTAAAATTGAAACTTTCCTGACATGTCAAAAACTATTAAGCTAAGCTCCTATTTCAAATAAATGATGCTATCAAGAGTTCAACTGTTTTGCTACCCATTATTTCTCTCTCGAAGATTAGAGTGAGTCGCCTTAGATGGTTTGGTCACATAAAGTGGCGGCCTTCCGATGACCCGGTTAGTAAAGTAGAGGTATTAGATTTGACTTGTGTTAGGAAAGGTAGAGGTAGTTCTAAAAAGATTTGATTTGAAAATATTAGAAATGATATTTCTTTATTAGAATTGGACTTTTAACGGACACAATGGAGAAAAAGGATTTATGTAGCCGACCCCACGTAATGGGACAAAGGCTTGATGTTGTTGTTGTTGCTGCAGCGTTTAAGTTGACTTAGTTTCTCTATTGTAGTTACGAACAGCGGACATCACTAGAAGCAACCAGCGGGATCCTGCTCTGATCGACTTATTAAAGGTACTAAGTAGATTTGTGAACTTTCCTATTTTTTGTACCTTATTTTTCTGGGAAAGGTTACAATATTTTTTTATTTTTTTTATCAGCAATCATTCAAGAGCTCCAATGTTTCTGTAGCGTTTCCATACATAGCTTTATCTAGTGAAAAGGACACGCTAGAAAATTCTTTAATCTCTGGATTCATTGAAAATTGTGGGCATGATTTGGGAGTGAAAAATATTGCTTACATGGAATCCTGTTCTTTGGAGGGTCAAAACCTTCGAAAACTTGGAGGATTGCATTCACTTCAGGTGAAGTTCTAGAATCAGTTGGTCTTCATTTTATTAACTTTTTCTACACTTTTGTTTTAGCAGCGAAAAGAAAAAAATTCTTGCATTCATGCATACAATTACAGGATTACTTGAGTACAAAGATGAAATCAGGGGAAACTAAGTTGACTGATCTGATTGTTTTCTGTGGGGAAAAATCTGAAGAATCAGTCTATACTGTATCAGAAGGTGAATTGTACTGTCAAAAATTTTCTTCCATGGCTTCCTAGAACTGATTTTAACCCCAAGAGTGTTCTTAATTCTACAGGAAAGGTTTTATCTGAAATTGTTGATTTGTTGGAGAAGTCTGGTTCAACATACACAGTTCTTTATGCTTCTGATCCATATAGGTTGTATCCATATCCTTCACACATGGAAATGAGATTTCTTGCTGAAGACAATTCTTCCACCAATTCGACTCATTGCGATGGAGTCTGCCAACTAAAATCATCTCTTTTGGAGGGCTTATTTGTGGTAAGTTATCTTTTTGTTGTGTGATTTTGCTTAATGGCTCTGAGTTCCTTTGTTTCTGTCACAACTTTCAAAGATAAGTAACTATTCTTAAGTGTTTCCTTGTTCAATTAATGGCGCTTTGCATGCTGACTTTGTTATCACTCAGCTGCTAAGGGGTCAGTTTGAGGAGAAATCATTCAGTGCGGTTACTGGACGCCGTCTGGAGGCGAATCAGGACGTGCTACATTATTTTTTTGTTGTGTACCGGGTGACGTGAAACATTTTGATTCGCTTCCGGACAGTCTGGTGACTGCATAGAATAATTTCTCTCATTTGAGGCAACTTTTTCGTAATTTTGCTTTCTAGATGACTCATAGTGCTATTTTATAACATTTTTCTTGCTGTTTTTCATGAATTTTTATATGTAAAGTAACTTTTTACGATTATGTTTGCTAGAGCGTAATAGCTATATAAAAAGCTGCTTATTGATTTGGTCTGTATGATTTGAACTTTCAGGGGATTGTGCTGCTCATAATTCTGATATCAGGCCTTTGTTGCATGATGGGAATTGATACCCCCACAAGATTTGAGACTGCCCCAGAATCATAATTGTTCTTCACAACTGTATTCTTATAATCAGGGAATTTAATCCACAGATATTAGAAAGGCATAATATTGGATTTCCCTGTTTTTTTTTTTGTCAGATTATGCAATGTGCTAGAACTTCTCCTGTGTATGTTGGTATATGCGGACTCTCATAAGCTTTTTATATGTTGCTTACCTTCTTAATTCTAGATGAATTATTACGTGTGGAGATCAGATGCAAAGAACCGTCTGGTTTGTCTTTGTAAATAGTAAAAGTGCATCAAACTGCATTTTTACTGTTTACAAAGACAAATTCGAATGGTTCTCTGTATCCGGTTTCCGCACATAATAATCTCTCTTGTTTTGAGCTGATTTCTAAAGGCAACTATTTATTGTATTTTTTTTCAATTATGTTTTTTTCTTCTCACTATTATTTATTGTTTTACATTTTTGTTTAGTAAAATTATTCATATGAGCGTTATATATATATATATATATATATATATATATATATATATATATATATATATATATATATACAAATGCTAGTTATGGAAAGTTTAATCATTCATTGGAGATCTACTTCAAGATGTTGCATATTGCATAAAAATCAATCATTTTTTTTTTCAAATCCACCAAGCTCAACAGCTCTTGTATCTTTTTTATTTATTTCATGCCACCTTAATAATTAGTAATATTATTATAATCAACTCATCAATCCATGGAGTCTCAAAATTATAATAATTTATATTAATTTTTCTTTCTTTAATCATGAGTTTATTTCCTAGTAGAGATTGCCCTTAAATTGATATAATTTATCACTAATGCTAAAATAAATATCTCAATTAATTCTCTCTAATTTTATTAATAATTAATACTAAGATTTTTAACTATCTTATAAGATACATAAATCTCTTATTTATAAGGAGAATATTCTTCTATTTTTTTTAAAAGAAAATTAAGCTCATCAATTTGTGAAGGCCACAACTTATTTTTTTCTAATTTTAAAATTTAAAAAATTATTATAAAAAAGTAATAAAAAAATATATCTCAAATGAAACTTTTGTATCATAGGTGCTTATATTTTATTTAGTATAATATTTTTAATTTTTTTAAATCAATTTTATAGTATAATTTTTTGTTTTAAAAGTGACAGAATAGCTCAAAATGAAGCCTAAACTACCTCCTCCATTATAACTTCAGCATTTATAAAATAAATTACTTTTTCTGAAATATTAAGGATAGCTATTTTAATTAAAATTTTCATATTAAAAAATTACTTTAAGAAGTAATAAATAGGCACTTCATATAAAGTCTCCATCAAACAGTAAAGTAACCAGCATCGATATCTCAACTGTTAAAAACATTCGCAACATAAAAAATTTGGATCATAACCATACAAATATAAAAATTGGACTAATAAACAGACAATGCAGGATCATATGAGAGCTTCTCATGCCTACTTCTGCAACTCCTGCACTTTAGTTAATCAATGCTTGAATTGTTCCTCCAGAGTTATCTTTCTTAAAAGATAGGAAAGCGAGCACAAATAGAAAAATGGCTTCTTCCTCAATCCTCATCATCAGTACAATTTCCTATGCCTTTAGCTCTAAGAGAGATCAATGGCAGCTTTAGCAGTTTTATGAAACCAAACAAGAAGTAGAACTCATCATGTTTGCTTTTCCTGATCAAGAACAGAGTAATAAGAACAATAGGGTTATGAGAACATTAGGTGAAATATAACCAAAAATAGGGCAAATCCTTGGCAAAAAAAGAGTCCAAGGCCAAAGCTTATTTTACAAACACCAGTTTGTTTTCTCATTCGGATCAAACATACCCCATTATAAATAAAAAAAGGCACTTCATTAAGTGATTCATGAATTTTATGTTTGGAAATGGAGTTCAAAGGACAGTAATATCATAGGAAAATGTAAATTTCATTTATTTTGTAGATCGTAGGCAAGATTAACATAAAAAAATGATTAAAAAAAATTATGCACAGCAGTTGTACTGTATATACAACAACATCAAACCTTTGTCCCACTAAGTGGGGTCGGTTACATGAATACTTTTTCTCCATTGTGTCCTGTTAAAGGTCAAATTCTCGTTTAAATCTAATAAAAAAAGATCATTTCTAATATTTTCTAACCAAGTCTTTTTAGGTCTACCTCTACCTTTCTTAACGTAAGTCAAATTTAATACTTCTAATTTCCTATCCAGTTATCGGAAGGCCGTTGTTTTATGTGACCAAATCATCTAAAGCAGCGGTACTGTATATAAATAATGTAAATCCACAGGACATAGATAAAGCAAATAGTTCAATCAAAACTAGAGAGGGTAATGTGTCTGATTCACAAATATATTGGTTTAAAAAAGCATTAAGTTTGATGCTTACTGTTTTGATGATTTTTTAATATTTACTTTTGCCAAAAAAAATCATTTCGGGCTTTCTCCAGACAATCACAAGCATCTTTAGGTTTTTTTCCCGTTAAAAACACTAGCGTTATACAAGTAATTTTAAGAGAGAAGCTAAACAAAAAACTTCTGCGAGTAAGTAAACCTCAGTGCTTCATTTGACGCCTGGATAATAAAGAAACCATCCATATTCATGAACAGTAGAAAATTGTTAAAAACAATATCTTCTTTCTACCATTTTATCATGATAAAAAAAAAGAATGTTTCAAAGTAGTTCACGGAAATTAAGTTATTATAAGAATGACAGTCTAGGATGCACATATACAAACACAACGACATGTACACGACACAACATAAACACTGAACATAACATGTCAATTATTGAAAATATAAGATGCGAATATGAGCTGAATATGATAATATAATTTTTATATCTTAAAAATAATACATAGAAATTAAATAAGCATAATATTAAAAATAATAAAGAAATGATAAATCAATTTAACTAAAATTTGTACTTAAAATAATTATTATTAGAATGATGAGAATCTAACATCAATGTCCTGCGTCGAGAGGGGAATATCCAACGTTGTCAAGAATAGAGTGTCAATGTCATGCATTACAAATTGGATGTCTTTGTCGAGATGGCATCGGCCGTCAATGTTGATATGGCGTTGGACAAAAATGAGAAATCGAGCCGACACATAGGTGTGATTATGGATGGAGAAATTGCAACCTAAGAAAACATTGAATGTTGATTTCAAGGTGGTTTTAGACGTCAATGTTGAGACATTGTTAGGCCTCGATGAAACACCATTGTGGCTATGACCCGCTAGAGAGATAAAACTGAAAAGGTTCAGGGGACGGGGTATTAAGTGCAAGAAATTGATTTAATGCTACGGAAATAAATAAGAAATTTAATTTATTTTAATAAATGAAAATTAAAATAGAAAAGTTATATTCAAACATAATTTTTCATAAAGCTTGATTTTTTTAAGTATTATTTTAATCGGATACATCTTAACCATGTGACAGAGGCATGTCCAATGTGTGTTAGTTTTCGACATATATTGAACCCTGAATATCTACTTAAGGAGAAGTCTTGGTGCATCATATATGAGAATGTAGATCGTCATGTTCAAAATAAGATATAGAATTTAAAAATATTATATTGAAGAGACAATGTCCGTATAATAATTTATTGAAAATAAGATGCTAAAAAATAGATTTAGAAAGTTTTATCAAATATAATGCGTGCTAGAAGATATAATAATAATATGGATTAAAACAAACAGGATTCATGTCATGATTATTTGATAAATTTTATGTTAGTTGTCAACTACCTAACGCAACTCTCCAATTTCCTCACCCAAGAATTGAACCTAATAATGACAGTGCTAAAATAAAACAAACAGGAAATGATTAAAAAAATTGGACCAAAAGAATATTTGGATAACAGTTATCATACAATCATGATAATTTTTATGATTGATGAAGCGCTGATGCACAAGAGTTTCTAATCCAATCACTTGGAAGAACATTAAGATGTTATTTTAATTTATTAAAAGAATAACATTTAAACTCTCTATGACTAGTCTCGAAGAAATGTGGATGTAATTCCAAAAGTAAGGATAAAAGTGAATAAAAAATTAATTGAAAAGTCAAGAAGGCAATATGCTAACCTTTCATAAATACATGTATATGTACAAGACAACATTTCCACATGGTACAGCTACACATCCAAAACTATTTAACGTTCAACAAATCTTTACCTGCCATTTCTCAAAGTCCCAAAATTTTAATCCATTAGAAGATAACTCCTCAAATTCACTTCAGTTAATTACAAGCAACTCCCCTTTTATCTTTTTTAGAAACATACATTTCTAACTTACTGAAAATAAAATGTCAAGGATAACCTTGTAATCTTTTCACAATTGTAAGAAAATAATTTTGAAAGAACTGTGGCAAAAGCAAGTTGTAAAAGATTTTAAAACAACTGAGTGATAATAAGAGAAATTATACAAGGCGACATGTTCAACCAACAGGAATTAGATAGGGACTTTTATCATAAATATATGAAAGATAAATTAACATATACCTACCTTTGATCAAGCACGCAGACATTGAAAACTTCCATCTTTGGTGTGTCCTTCCAAAAATGTTTGCCATACTTCTCCAAAATCAAATTTCTGATGTGGCTGAAAAAGTTAGGGGTAGAACTTCATGTTTTTAATAATATGAAAGGTTAGTAATTATTCGGTTAAAGTAATAACACCTGAGCGCACAAACAATGTTAATATGCCAGTATGCCACCATTTGCAGACAATTCAATCTAAGCTTGTTTTGACAGGACTTCGGCCAAACTGGATAATAATTGGTTTGCCTTTAAACAGATATCCATTCACTAAATTCTGCAAGGATATTAAAAAAAAAAAACATCAATTTGAGTTCAACAACCTAACTTATTCTTCACGAAACTACAAAAAAAAATTTGCAATGCTCTCCATGTGTTCTCTAATTTCTTCTTAACACCAGTTTAAGCAAGAAAGAATGAGATATGCCTATTTTATCAAACAAAAACAAAAGGCATATTATGAGTTCAATCAACATGAAAACATACCAAGGCACACTGTGCAAGATCAATAGTTGGAAATGTCACAAAAGCTTGACCCCTCATTCGACCCTCCTGAAAAATGAAAATAAGTAAATCAAAGTTCAGATAAATCATTCTTCTTTTGATTTATTCAACAACATGATACATGGTTTTTTTATTGTCATATTGTCATCCATATATCATAGTTAATACAATTGTTTTTTCATAAATTACCTTTAACTCGTTATAATATTCTCTTATCCAATGTTTGCCATGATAATCTCTTATCTCACATCCATCAATAATATTTTTTAACGCCATCCTTGTTTGAAAAACATCCATCTACATTCTCGTTCATATCTTAACTTGTTTTCCACCACCTAGTTTGAAACATTCTTATTTTCATTTATCAAACTTTTTTGTTACCTAATTGTCAAATGAATATATCCTAGTTGAAAAAATGAACGTTTCCTATTCTTTTAATAACAGAGCCGGTTCATTGTTAGTTGTTACTGACAGTATATCACTGCAAACATCTTAAATTCTTTGCAGCATAATCTTCAGAGTTATTTATCAAACAATACAAAGCTTGCTTAAATTCTCATATGATCATCAACTTTAGCCTTATCCTAAATATGGATTGTCTTTTTGAATCAGATTCTCCATTCATTCCTATCATGTGTTAAATCATGCGTCAACTTCTTCATGCAAAACAATTTGTACAACTAACCATGTTAACTCATATCTTCCGCTTCAGCTTACAAATCATTACACATTGATTTATACACTTGCTTTATTGGTGTAAAATTTGAAATCTTTTTTACATATCCAAACACTTTAATTAACATTACATTATCTTGAGTAGATGCAATCTCACCTTTCTAATATAATATTTTCTAAATCTATCATTCTAATTTAACCACACATTGATCTTTATATTTTTTTGCCACTCAACTATGCTTAGAGATTTTTTGTTGCATAACACTTGAGATTCATATAGTATAACAATCTTGGTTGCAATTTTACAAAAATTATCTTCCTCTATAGAATATTTATGCTTATCGTATAGCAGATATTAATTTCCGTAAGGTAAATACATCCTTATGATACTATCTGTTTTAAAATGAGCACATACAAAAACAACTTCATGTTGCCCTACTTTAATTTAATCATACATTCATACTGTTCAAGAGGTAGAATCATAAATGTCATTACAGGAAGTTCAGATATTTCTAATGCTTAGTAGTAAAATGTAGAGCTGACTCAAAAATGTAAATGAGAGTTTGTATGGTATAAAAGGTATTTGTAATGTTGTTTCATATTGAATCATGTGCAATTTGAAATAAATTGGATAAGATCAATCTAAAAATCAGACCTGCATCAGCTTGATGTTAAGATTAGACTTGGTAGCCTCTACACTTTCAAAAAGTGAACCTGCAAGTACAATAAATGCACGTATGCTTGACAAATGTGCTGAAATGATGATAGAACTTCAGTTTTTTAAAGTGCTTTTCTGACATCTAACATACCAAATATGAAGTAGAAATCATCGACCACCACATCTTTTGCCAAGTTCTTGATGTAAAGGACAGTGGCAGGGTTCCCAGTGGCGTAGTTCTACAAAAGCAGGGTTTACAGTATATTAAATATGATACAAGTTACTCATAACTTAGATCAAGTATAATGATACTGGTTAATATATATATATATATATATATATATATATAGCCAGGGGAGGACATCCACACATAAAAAAGTAAACCTATGTAGAAAAAAATTTTGCAGAAATTTTATCTGATTTTCTGTTTAATTTTAAAAGTGAAGAAGCTTCTAGAAATTCAAAAAACTTTCCATGCCTTGAACATAGGAAGTGATAGTATTTCCTCCGGTGGAATCTTCCCTCTGCCTATTTCCTCTGCGGTTAAATAGGATTTTCCTGCATTTGAAGTCTCTGTAGGTTCACTGATCCTGACGTCATCCTCGGCTATATCCTTTTGTGCTGGCTTAGCAGTGATCTTTATCTGCAGGAAAATCAAGCACAAAAAAGTTTAACAAAATATCACGATAAAAGCATCCAAATTTAAGATATTGTATGGATTATAGTCCAACCTGTAGCACTGGGTTTTTCTTCTTTATCACTGGAACTTCTTTTGGAACCAATGCAGCAGGTTTCAGTCCTACAGATACATGTTCTACACATTTATCAACTGCAGGGCCAACAATGGCCTCCCTTTTAGCCCGTTTATGAGCATGGCCATCATCAGCATCCTCCTAGCAAAAAGCACACAGAAAAATACCTCGTAAAGGATAAACAATGATGCGTATCAAACACACGAGAAAATACCTCTGATGACTCCAATTCAGATTCACTGCTTGAGAGATCAACCGATTGAGGCTTTGGTGTAAATGGGGGTGGTGGAGGCGGCGGAGCAGGTACTGGAGGAGGTAAGGGTGGGGTAGGAAGTGCCATACGAAATGGAGCAGGAAGATTCATTTTGTTCATCAAGTGCAAAACCTGCAAATGAGAAAAGTTCCTTAATTGTGTTAAAGATGAATAAATTTCTGTATTGGTTGAAAAGACTTCAAACCTGCGTATAAAAATGGGGGACAGCAATGAGGGCATTGACAATATTGGTCAGTATATTTCCGTCTGGTGGGGGATATGCATACCTATATAGGAGAGGAAGAACAAGGTATTCCAAATAAAACAAATAAATATATCTTATTGAAGGGTGCAATTGATTGTCAGCTTTTATAACAATCCACTCTGAGAGTTTATTGAATAACATGCAACCAATTGTAAAAAAAGCCTAAGAATTAAAACAAAAAAAATTGAATAGCAATAACAACACAGAAATATATCAAGCTACTTATGGTTGATGAAAGTTGGGTGTGGAAGATAAACTGCATAGGATACAAAAACAAAAAGCAGCTACCTCCATGGCTTGGAAAAATCCTGCATATATAGCAAATCCTTAATGAAAATGATACAGGAACATTCTACGGCAAATATATGCATGTGCAATAGACCTAATGTGCATCACATTACTATATCTTAAAATTTTCAAGTTATAAAAGAAGTAACGAGCATGATATGATTAATTAGTAAACCTAATCCAAACATTTCATTAAATATAAAAAGGTATTGATATCGAAGTTGATCGTGCCAGAATAATAAATGTTTAAGATGAATGTGTGACAAAATTAAAAAGGATAAATTAAAGAATAACTATATGAAAGGAATACTTGGAGTTGTCTCTATTAAAAAAAATAAATTGAAATTAAATGACAAATTTAGGGCGGCATGCACAACAAAGTGCAGAAAATATACCATTAAGACAACTAGATAAAAATAGCATAATAAATTAGGAAGCAAAAAATGGTGAACCTAACTTAACATGGATAAAACTTGTTCAAATTGGCTTACGAAGAATAGGTTCTATGCCTCAAGCAGCACTATCGACTTCTTTTTAGATCCACTAAGGGTCGGCTCTATATATTCCAGGTTGTTTTGATGATCTAGATCTATCTGATACTCCAAAACATAAATCCTCTCCCATCATAATTTACCCCACTATGGTAACCCAACGACCAAAATATCTTATCCATCAATAAGATCATATGGCATGTGTGGTTCATTTGACCACCCGACACATTTCGGCCCTCCAACCATTTGAGACCAATCATCAATTTAGTGGCCCACTAAGTTATTACTCAACATGTCGACACGGACATGGCTTGTCAACACACATATGAATCATCAACACACACCTATCTTGCACATCCTTTGACCCATTATCCTCCAACTCATTATCATCCTTTGACTAACTGATATATCACCTCAAAATCTTCACTTTCACCGTCTTCGAGTATTGTTGACTTGTTCCATTCAACTACGCATCCTACCACCCAAATTCGTCCAACGCATGCAACGGCTGCATGTGTCGATAGCACCAATGCACACTTGTTATCAAAGACTCATTAGCTTCCTATCCAATGTCTTTGACCTTGCTCCCAAGCAAAGCCACTCAAAGTTTTTAAACACTACGATCATTACGCTGTATGATGTACAAGTCTTTTTCTCCTCCCCACTCTTCTCTCGTGTGAGCCTTTTTCAATTGTTGTTGTGTTCTCCACCAAATACCCGTTCCCATCTTATCATCATAAAACATTAATGAATGATCAACAACCCCTAGAACAACCTTGAAATACTCTTCAAGATGGGGCCTTTATGTCTAAATTAAGATGCTAGGAAATTTATCCCAACAAGTAGTGTGTTGTCCTCCATCTATGGACCCATTGTTTTTGATCCCCATCGTCATCAACCTATTGGCAAACATGCGCCCAATACCTATCGGCCTATCACCCAACACCAACTACACATTTGTTTTGCTAACTTCAAAACTCATTATGAATGGACTCAACATCTGTCTTGACTCCTCCCACTAGCTCCAACACCTGTTGGGACCATGTCAATAACATTGGGGCATTCTTAGGAGTAAAACTCACACTCACAAACTAGGTGCCTTTAAATAGCTCCTCCATAGTCACAAAAGGGTTATTGGAAATAGAGAACTTGAAAATTACTAGGCAATAGGACAAAAAAAAAAAAACAAGGCGAAAGGCTTATTGCTATATGTAATCTCATGAGTGGCCCTAGTAAAATGTTCTCGAATAAGTGAACGTCATTTACAAGAAGAGAATTAAACCATTAATGAGTACTATCTTTAAAATTGATGGATAGAATGAGGCACTTAACAATGTCAAAAAATTGTTGATGGAGAAAGACATGTTTGGGAGGGGTTACATAGAAACAAAGGAGGAAGTATTGTGATAAATCTACTACATGATGAGGCAGAGAGAGAATATTATAGAAAATAAAATAATAGAGATTATAATGATTTGGTACACATACCTACATCTACTGCTAGTGTGAATAAGAAAAAATATCCACTATATCATCAAATAAATTATGTTAAAAAACTTTATGGTGCATAGAGAGCTTTCCAGAATGCCAAGAAGGGATATAAGAGAAGATATAAGGAAGAAGGGATATAAGAGAAGATATAAGGAGAGGTTGCACTAGAGAAGATAAGAGCAACTTTTCTACAACAAATGGGAAGAGAAAAAATAGAAATAAAAATGCAACACTCGGGTCTTCTCACCTGAGATGGGATGGATGATGATGTTGTAGACTTTAAAGAGTATCTTCTTAAAGCCACCAAATTCAGAAGTCGAAGTAAACAATGATGGTGAAAAATGAAAGAGATTCCTCTTAGAGCCCTTGGAAGTGGTGACTAATTCAGGGATATTTGGAAATTTTCTCATGAGTTGGAAGGGTGTTGGGATTAGAGTTCCTGGAGATAACTTTGAATTAGAAAAACATGATAGAAGAGAGAGTTTTAAAGATCTTTGGGCTCAGCCTGGGTGTCGTGCAACAAAGAGGAAGAGGAGGAGGTGGAGCTGGTGGGGATAGAGCATAAAAGGTGCAGTGGATTTGGGGTTTTAAAGAAGAGAGAAGGTAGGATAGAGTTGGTATAAGTGGGTTTAGCTTGTGTGATGAAGGAGGTAGGTGGTAGTTGGCCAAAGTGGTGTTGGGAATGCTGGAAGCAACTATAGCCTTGTGTGAGGGAGAAGAGGAGAGGCTTGGGATTCAGAAGATGCAAGAGACCAAATGGTATAGCGAATCTTGAGATACTAGTCATGTTTTTTTTTTTTAATTTTTTGAAATTGGTGTGAATGGGATGAGAAGAAACTGCATGCCGAATAAA
Source organism: Dendrobium officinale (assembly GCA_019514585.1). Taxonomy (NCBI): domain Eukaryota; kingdom Viridiplantae; phylum Streptophyta; class Magnoliopsida; order Asparagales; family Orchidaceae; genus Dendrobium; species Dendrobium officinale. The sequence continues at coordinate 52,632,980 of CM033690.1, read as the reverse complement.
CGAGCATATACAATGAGCGAGAAATCTGAAAGTTTGGAAGGAATTTGAAGCGATTTGATTTTTTTTTTCAAATAACTAACTATACACACACGCATATGCATGTATATTTTAATTTTCTCTAACAAATTTCTTGTCGCTTGTGTGTCCCAAAATTGCGTATTGTTGTCTTGCATGCAAGCAAATTTTATCTCAAAATTACGTGTTATTTTTTGCCTTTATGTGGCTACTCAAACGACATGAATGACATTTTCAGGTAATTTCCATGTTTCAGACATGTTGATGCAATTTGTTTTCTAAATAAGCAGTTTTCTTGAGATGTCATGTCAGTATTCCAATATTTTCACAGTGCTTACTCATAGTGTGCGCGAGATGCTTTTTTGGGTTAAATTCGACATTTCCAACACGTCAACACAGACTTTTTTGCAAACGGGCAAAATTCGGACAACTTTTAGACAACATCAAGTCCGTAGTCCATCATTTCCTTGCATTCGATCATGAGAGGTAAGATACTTTCCTTAGTATTTTCAACGCCCTGGAAATGTCGAAGTAGTTCATTTTATGAGTGGACAATGTTTGATTGGCTTCAGTCACAATACTCAATCATTGTCTTTGTCACCCTTACTCTAATCGGTCATGAAATGCAAACAAAGATCAACATGCATATCCAAAGTAATATTGTCATCTTCCAGTTTGCTTTATATTTATAAAACAAAAAAGTTATACCATAGAAAAACATTATAATCTTAGGCAAAAATGAGTAGCTTATCATGGCACCAGATATTATACTGAAAAAATAGAAATCAAGCAGGCAAAACAATGATATCAAAGGACACAGGCATACATGGTGGTAGAAAAACATGAGAACATACTCGAGATGTGGAGGGAAGGGGTAATCAACACCAAGTCTTGGAGCTATTGGCTCACCACCAAATTTCATGCTTTTGGGATGAACAAAAGCATCTTTAGTTGTTAGCATGGATGTACCAGAAGCATCCTTCAAAGACAGTCCTACACTTTTGGGGTTCATGTTTTTTGAAGTAGCCTTATCAGCACGATCAACTGTCAGCACCTTTCCTAGAAATCTCAATCTGAGATATTACCAAGTAACAAATTGTGAGGAATTAAATACCAAATAATTGATGTACGGTGTTCGCAGGTAAAATGAAGCACATATGTAAATAGTCCACAAACATTTTGGATAAAATTAATGATGAAAAGAAAATATAGATAGATTTTCAGAAAACTGATTTTAAGGCAGACGAGATTCAGGAAAATAATGAATTACCAATCAATACATCAGTAAAAAAAATGATAATAACAATGAAAGAATCAAAATGTGGCCACAAAATATGTTTTATTTTATCATTGCGTGCAACTAGTTACAAGGCTCTTGAAAATAAAAAAATAACTTTGGCCAAAGTGAAATGATCAAATTCAAGAGACGTACCGGTTAAGCTGCAAATGCGCCTGAGATGCTAAAGCTTCATCTTTAAAATCCACGAAGGCACAATTTCGTAAACTACCATAAAAAATAGAAAGCAAAAGCATAAGTGCCTAATAATAAAGGCTTGTACAGAGAGTAATAAGGATAACAAGCAATCAGTTTAACATAAGATTAGTTCAAATTTCAAAACTTAAAACAACGAGACACCATTCTCAATCCTAAAAACAACCTCATTACTCAAAAGAGTACTGTTACACACCCAAATAGATCCACATTTAGAATGACCACATCAAAAACATTAATGAACACTCTAAAAAAATGGAAGAATCTTTTTTGGACTATTTTTATAGATATAAAATTCTCATTCCAAAGGCAAGCTATCTTATCATAAAAAAGACAATTTATTTGAACAGTTTTAAGCTAGATATAAAGGTTAAAAAAATATAATTATTTTTACCTCTATATAAGCTTTTATCAGATACAAGATTTATTATTCAAATAAAAGATATTAAAGTCATTTATCAAATTAATGGTTTTTGTCTAAGACAAGGTATTTTACATATAATGTGTTTAATCCAAATATGAAAATCCTTAAAACATCTCTAATTTAGCTTAATTGAAAGCATGATTTAATAAATCTGGAATTGAAAAAGTATATTCATTTATAATTTAATAAAAGTTAGCCCATTCTAGCGGTATAACTATTGGAGTGCCCTATTCTTAAGTCAAATAAAATATCTAGATTGGTTGGTTGTAGATTGAAAGATTTCAGAATGTAAAGAGATTTAGTAAATCATGTTGAAATAAACTCCTGAAATCTTAGATTTACCAGGATTTGATAAATCCAGCATTTAAGCCAAAATTTATCAAATTTTGTTAAATATAAGATTTACTTTTGGCAGGATTTAGAAAGCCCTTATAAATTGTTTGAGAGAATTAGGCTAAATCCACCCTAAATCCGACTTGAAACTGACAACCAAACAACCCCAAAATATATTATTATAAGAATCCTCAGGAGTTCTTTGGTTGCCCCTTTTAAATGAGATTTAGGCAATACTTGGGCTAAAGCTTTTTACATGGTTTATAAATATCTCAAAAAGCAGCAGCAAAATAAACCAATGATTTAGACTTCGTTTGGGACAACTTTTTTCCTGCTTCTTAAAGTAGCTTTCTAGAGCAAAAATTAAAATTTTTGTACTAAAATGCTACTTTAAGAAGCAATAAAAAAACAATCCCAAACGAAGCCTTTATTGGATTTATTAAATCTTGGTTCAAACACAATCATCAAATCTCAGTAAAACTATAATTTAAAGGATATGAGCAATATTATCTCCATTAGCATGCTCCCTCTTGGCGGGCTGCACTTTCCTTCTCGCCCTTTTCCCCTCACGAGTTTCCTCATCATACCTATCCCAGTGCTTTCATTGTGTCTCACTATCTTTCTTTCTATACAAAATGTTTATATGATTTTCCTTGTTATGTACATGTAATTATTATGTTGTATAGATTATGCTACTCATTGTGAATGAGATCTATGTGTTAAGTACTGTAAATGAATCACATTGGTTTAAGAGATTAGTATGATTCATGGAGTTTTCCGTAATTTGAAATATTTTAAATAAAAAATATTCAATTCTTTTAAAACCATAGATCCTACAAACTTCAACCAAACAGCCAACGGATTTCACAGGATTTAAGAATTGGACAGCCAAACAATCCTAACGATTTCTACTATCAGGCTTTAGTAAATCCTACTTGAATAATGAATAGGATTCATCAAATTCTACTTGTAGCCAAATAGCCCATTGAAGTTAGTTGGCTTGTCTCCATTTCGAGAGTAGATTTATTTGAGAGAATTGCAAAGTTCTACACCAAAACATCGGTTCAAATTATTGTATCATAACTGCAAAGCTATTAGCTTCGTAGGCATGGCTTACAGCAAACATAATTTCATTAAAATGAGATGCAGAAGATGGACAAAAAGTTGACGAAAAGGTTCATACCTCCCACCTGCGCAAGGCCGAACTGAGGCTGCTCCATAGTGAGAGAACAGGCGCGAGAGCATATCATCGGGGATTCCCTCCGGTAAATGCCGAACCAGAAGAGTAGCTACGGTCCCCTCTGGTGCTTCTTTTGTATCGGACATCGTCGGCGGCGGCTGCGGTGGTTGTGGCTGAGGCGGCAGTTGCTGCTGCCGAATCTGCGACTGCGAAAGAAGCGGAGAATCCTGCTGAAAGTAGACGGGGAAGCTCTCCATGTCAACCTCGACTCCTAATTTTTCCTCGCCTTCTTCCCGTGCTCACTCGCCTACGAAGCCCTAAGAATTTCGATAGACGTCCATAGGAAATGTGGCAATGTAGGCCCATTGAAGACAATCCTTCATAAGAAACACGGCCCACGACTATTGTAGGGGAACAATTATTACGTCCTCTGACCTGGCGTAGAGGTACGTTCGGCCGCCAATAATATATCGCCACGTGCTCTTACTCTTTACCGCGCGGCCCGACGACTTGACCCGAAGTGGAACCCGGGAATGCTATGTTCGCGATTTTCTCGGTATTGCTCGGTATTTGCTCGGTATTGCTTTGCAAAAACGAGAAATACCGCTCTGTGAAGACCAAAATTATACAAATACCGAGTTGTACCGAGTTTTTCTACAACTCGGTACAACTCGATATTTGCTCAGGATTTGCTCGGTATTGCTACGGATTTGCTCGGTATTGCTAGGTATTTGCTCGGTATTGCTAGAAAAAACTAGGTACAACTCAGTATTTGCTCAGAATTTGCTCGGTATTGCTAAGGATCTGCTCGGTATTGCTAGGTATTTGCTCGGTATTGTTAGAAAAAACTAGGTACAACTCGGTACAACTCAGTATTTGCGCGGTATTGCTAAGGATTTGCTCGGTTTTGCTAGAAAAAACTAGGTATAACTCGGTACAACTCAATATTTGCTTAGGATTTGCTCGATATTGCTAGGGATTTGCTCGGTATTGCTAGGTATTTGCTCGGTATTGGTAGAAAAAACTAGGTACAACTCGGTATTTGCTAGATATTTGAAATATATCCAAAAGGTGATGGGATGTTGTTCGGCTCGTCAAGGAATTAAAAAAACGCACGCGCTAGAACCCAAAAAAAAGCGGGTCGGGTCGGCGACTTTTCTTCATGCTACGTGGCACTAAAACGTTGGTGGCCAGGGGCGGAACCGGCTTTAATTTTGAGGGGGGGCAAAAATACAGCACAAAAATAATTAAATATTAAAAAAATAATATTATATATCTATACATTACGAAAAAAATTTTAAAAAAATTAAGCAAGAAAAATAAAGAAAAAATGTGTAATTAAACTGTTATTAAAAGCATGAAAGAGAATATTAGAACTAAATGTGAAGAAATATATAGATATTTTAGGGTAAGTTAGGACAAAAGAGGACAAAAGAATTTTTTAGGGGGGGCAAAAAAAATTTAAGGAGGGGCAAAAAAATTTTTTACTCTCTTATAAATTTTTTTTTTTAATTTTTACTCCTATCAAAAAAAAAAATTTTTTTTTGAGGGGGGGGGCAATTGCCCCCCCTAAGCACACTATAGTTCCGCCCCTGTTGGTGGCCGAACGTAGAGGAGCGTACGTTCACCGAACCAAATAAAAGTTCATTGTAGGGCCAAATAAGTACTTAGTTACTTTAATAGTAGATGAAGAATATAAAACAAAGTTTGTGGCAATTTTTTTTTTTTACATCTAACTATTATATATTTTAAAATATGATATTTAAGAACGGTTGTGCCTTGAAATATTCACAGTGGTAAAGAAATGTATAGTTTAACGTCTTAGCTTTCTACGAAGATCCAGCACACAATCAGATAAAAATGGAGGGTGTAGCATTTACAAAAAACATCAAATTTTTCATGTGGAAAAGTCTGAAAGGGAAAAACACACGAGGCCTAGTCTAATTTGAATGAATCCACTAGTACTTGTAGTAAATTATAAATGAGACCCTTTATTAGAGGGAAAGCCTTGGCTTGATGTATCAAATACATCATATATAATGCATTATATGATGAAAATTGGAAGAATCAATATTGATATGTTCATTTGGTCAGCAGGACTATAGTTGGCGGGCTACAAAATTCAAAAGGACAGTAGTCGGCAGGCGATGGAGGTAAAAAAGATTATTGTATGGCAATGGAGATCGGAATGACCATAGTCAATAGGCGACGGAGGCCAGAATGACCGTAGTCAGCGGGTGATGGAGGTCGGAAAGATTGTTGTCTGGCAACGGAGGTCGAAAGGACCGAAGACGACGAGCAACGGAGGTTAGAAAGACCGTTGTTTAGCGACAGAGATCGGAAAGACCGTTATCTGGTGACAGAGGCTGAAAGGACCATATTATGACAATAGAAAGTTTGTAGTTGACAGTCGATAGTGGTCATAAAAATTGTATTATGGAGATGGAGGTCTACAAGATTGTATTCTGAGAACGGAGGTTGGAAGGATCGTTGTCGATAGACGACATTAGTCAGAAATATTATAATATGACGATGAAGGTCGGAAGGACTGTAGTTGAGGGACGACAGTGGCCGGAAAGGCCGAAGTTGAGTGACAGTTGGTGACCGAGCAAAAGTTTGACATTAGTTAGTAGTTTGGTGTATGTCCAACAATAATTGGAAGTCGGGTGTAAGTGTAATGTTAGTTAGTGGTCAGACAGAAGTCTGGCATCAGTCGGTGGCTGGGCAGAAGTCCGACGGTGACTGATGGAAGTCCGACGATGGACTAAATTCTTGTGTCGGGCAGAAGTCTGACGGAAGTCCAATGATGAGTGATGGTCCGGTAGAGGTCCGAGCGGTGGTCGAGGAGGATCTCGATGGCAAGAGATATATCAAATTTCGCTTCATTCCTCTCCTCCCTTTATTTTGGTATCTTTCCTTGCTTCCTTGCTCGGTACCCCTTCCTCCTTCCACCTTCCATGAGGAATGAGAGTTCTATTTATAATTTTCTAAGAGTGGCATGGTCATTAAATAAAGGAAAGATCAAGGGCGTTGAGAGTGGTTTTAATGGATGGTCGATATTGATTCTCATGATTGTGGACTATTTACTTGATATTCAAATGTCTTAATGATATCAGAATATGGCGATCTTGAGCTCGTTGGATTCGTCGAATCGATTCGCTCGATTCGACTACAAGCATGTCACATTTGGAAACTGTTTGGTAATCCAAATTATGGTTTAAACCTTTCAAATGTGCTTTGGGTATTTGATTTGGACTTGTTTGAGCTTGGATTGAGTCGAATTTGGTATCATTGGGTTTGTATTTTTAAGACGTTCAGTTTGACTGTAAGTTTGCCAACATTGGCGATCAAATGGTCCCATATTTAATTTTGAAAATTTCCAACTTGATTTTGTCTCTAGATTCGTGTCCGATTAAGATAATTTTTTAATGATATATCAGTTGCCCCCTATTTTCGAACGTCAAAACTCCAGAAGTCTGAAAGTATGTGTCACATCTTTTGAGAGATTTTTTGTGCGATTTAAAACTTGAAAATAATCCAACCTTGGGAATAGAAGTCCTAAATAGCTTTAAAAGCATCAAAATAATTTTTTTAGACAAATTCTTGTTCTATAACACCAATTTTTTATTTTTTCTTAAAAATAATAGAAATGCAGCCTTCTTTTTCAATACAAGAGTGTTCAATTAAGAGGAAAAAAAAAAGTTAATACAAGTTGATCTACACTTCAAATGAAATGCACTCATTTGAGCTTAGTTTGGGACGACTTTCTTCCTGCTTCTTAAAGTAACTTTCTAGTACAAAAATTAAAAACTTTTGTACTAAAAAACTACTTTAAGAAGAAGTAATAAAGCCATCCCAAATAAAACCTTACAGACACGAGAAGAATGGAGAATGGATGGAGAGAGAGAATAAATGAGATATTGTAAAATGCGCATCACTAGTCGATTAAGTTAATGACAAATTAGAAAAATAATAAGGCAAAATTAAGCTAGAAATGATCAATAATTCCTGGTGGCATTGTAATCGCTACAATAATAACAACATCAAATCTTTATCCCACTATGTGGAACCGGCTATATAAATCATTTTTCTCCATTGTGTTATGTCAAGAATCAAATTCTCATTTAAATCTAATAAAAAAATATCATTTCTAATAAAAACTTTTTAGGTATAGGTCTACATTTCATAATATAAACCAAAATTTAATACATCTACTTTCCTAATCGAGTCATCAAAATGCCAACATTTTATGTAACCAAACCATCTCTCTAATCTTATCTGTCATTGAAGCCACTCCAACTTTTTCACATATATACTCATTTCACATTCTATCTATTACAATGAAGCCACTCATAACACCAAAGCATCATCATCTCTACAACACTTAATTTAATTTTATACTTCTCTTTAAATGACCAACATTATCTACCATAAAACATTACAAGTCTCACCACCATCTTGTATAAATTTTTTTTTGGGGAAAATTATGGGCAATAAGCCCTTTCCATTATAACTAAAAACTAGTTACATGTAAAAGCTGAAGGAAAAACAAAAACCCAAGGCAAAAAGACAGCATTGGAACAAAAAACAAAAATTCCAATGCTGAAAAAACAGACAGAATGCTAGTAAACGAAAGGCCAGAGCATAGAAGCCTTCAAAATTGGAAAGAAAAAAAACGAGACCAACCGGTGGCAGGTAACAAACCTGGACTCAGGAATTGCCACCCACACAACCTGGTTGCAAAAATACGCAAGAGGAATCCTTGCCATCCAAAGGGGAAGATGGCAATTCATCATCATCGCCCATACCTGCCACCAATGCACGAATCAGAGCACAGGAAAACCAGATTAGAAGAGAATCTCCAGACGGATCCCACAAAACATCCAGCAATACAGCTATCAGAGACCAGCAAACTCAGGTGCAACAAATCACAGCAATCCAATAAAATTTCCCTCCTTTTCCAGCGCAGAATTCTGGGCAAAACAGCCCCTTTAATTCTATGAATTAAAGATGTAGACGAGATGGAAGAAGTCCCAAATTTCCTCTCATTTCTTTCTCTCCAAATGTGATATACCAAACAGCATACCAGGAGATAGTAAAAATCTTTTTCACCATGTTGTGACCCAGCAATATATTCAAAAAGTTGCATAAGATTAGGTCTCAACAACAAGAAGCCCAGTTTCCTCATCAAGCAAGAAATAATAGTGAAACAGTAGTCACATTCGAAAAAAAGGTGAGAAGCCGACTCATTATAATTGTGGCAAAGAGCACAAATGGGATCCACATTTATGCCTTTTCTAATGAGATTGTCAGCAGTCTTAAGCCCACCTTTAATGGCCATCCAACAAAAAGAAGAGTACCTAATCACATTTCTTTTGTGCCATACAAATTGCCACCAATTTACCTCCTCATAATCTTTATAGAAAAAAACCCGAAAATCTTTGTGCTTGCATTGTTTACCATTCCCCCAATACAGGTTAATATCAGCAACCGGGTCAATATTAATTTCCTGGAAAGCCTCATGAACAACAGTAGGGAGAAAATCAGGAATGGCCCAATTTCCCCTAACAATAATAGACTTAATGCTCTCATTAACAGGAAACAGAGAAAGGAAAGGACCCATAGCTACAATCTCATTAAGACATTTACCTTTATACCAATGATCCCACTATAAAGAATAATTAGAGTGAGAGTTTCCCTCTTACAAAAAACTATTTAGAATTACGCCCCGATAGAAACAATTTTAAAATGATTTATCAATTTCTTGTTCATATTAGACTAAAATAAAAACATCAAAAGACATGAAAAACATGTACTTTTTGAAATCATGGCACTTCAACAAAGATTTCAAATAAAAAGTCATCATCTCGCCTTTCCTATATGTGTAATGCACTCGTGAACATTTTTTCTGCAAACCAAAACATAATAATATTTTTATTATACAAGCATATTGTTCAACAAACATAAAGTCACACCAGATACAAACGCAGGGAAGCAAACTCCACTGCACATCTTATTCTGCAAATACTGAAAAAAAAGGACACACAAAGCCTCAAGACAGACAGTGAGAAAATCACCTTCAAATACACTCCTGCAATCAGAACAAACCAAAATAAATAAATAAAAAGTCACCATTCAACTTGCTACTAAGATAAAATAAAAGCTCTGAAGCAACTCAAGTACTTACATTAGTGAGGAGCAATCTTCCACCTCTGATTCTTTCCCTTAAGCCACTCCCAGAGTACAATTACAGTTCCTTCATGAACTCCACCGTGATCCTCATCGCCATTGAATGCATCAAAATTTAAACTAATGTTGTTGACCATTCTTATGCACCGAAATCCATCGCCCAAGTCACTGCTTTCAGCCCATAGGACAGATTCATCGAGAAAATTGGGCTTGTAAGGCACCAATTGGACCTGGTAGAAACACAAATAAAGAATGCAAATAAGAATGATGAGAAGTTGAGATCCTAATTTAGGCTTCGTTTGGGACGACCTTTTTATTGCTTCTTAAAACAGAGTTAGAGTAAAAAAAATAAAATTTTTGTACTAAAACTCTATTTTAAAAAACAATAAAAAAGTTATCTCAAGCTTCGTATGGGACGTCTTTCTTTTTGCTTCTTAAAGCAGCTTTCAAGTAAAAAATTAAAGATTTTTGTACTAGAAAGCTGCTTTAAGAAGCAGAAAGACCTAAGGTTTCGTTTGTAACAGCTTTTTTGTTGATTTCTAAAACAGATATTCAATACAAAAATTTATTGAATTAGATAGTTTTACAGTAAAAATCCGTTTTAGGAAGCAGTTTTAGGAAGTAGTACGAAAGCTGTCCCAAACGAAGCCTTAGTTAACTATGTATAGATTTCATATCATGGATTGCAAGTGCCTTGCTGTAAGTCACAGAGATTCATATCTGTAAATCAATAAATATGTCGTCTTTAGCACATTTTGAATCATCTTAAATCATCAAAGCTTATAAATGTTAGTCATAAAAACTACTTATGAGCTCGTGGTAGGATCCGTTTCCTTTTTGCTCTATTAGGGCATTGATAAAAGAACGCTAAGTGGCATGAAGTTCTAAGTTTTGAAGGGAGGTATGGTAAGGCTCAAGAGATTTCCCTTACTGATAAGACATCAAAGCCATTAGGATTGCAACAAACCTTGGCAGTCATATCTATTATTTTCATTAGCAAAAGAATTGTTGATCCTTCAAGATCGAGGTAAAGATGACTAGATCTGATGAAGAAGGATCCAAAGTACAAGCCTTCTGAATCTTTCATAAGCCATCAATAGCTGATAGCTGTTAAAAATATTATATTTTTGATATTGCTCAAACTTGGGTTGGATTGGCATTTAACAGGGTCTGTAAGCAATTATCAGCTTATTAACAAAATAAGAACAAAATCTTACTGGATGTGTTGCTCCAACAGAGTGTTTGATAGCTTGACCAGTAGCCTTGTTGACAAGAGCAAAAGCAGGGAAGCCCTCTTCGTCCTTCACTTTTGTGCTGTATTTCATATCTTTGAACCAGTGCTGAACACAACGAGCATGAGAAGAGGAGTAAAAATGGCCGGAAAGACAAACAAAAGATCAATTTAGTCAAACCCGGCAAAATAAGCTCATCAGAGGAATAAATAAAAACACAAAAACGGTTGGAAGAAGTAAAAAAAAAGGACCATGATGTTTGATCATCGTCCACCAAAATACATTTATAGAGTAGATAACAAACGGGAAAGTAAGTAAAATCGACAAAGGTAGTCTACCAGATAGCCGCAGAAACTAGAACATAACAAAATACCTACATCATCAACCGGCAAAAGAACGAAAACCGAAATCATCACAGAAAAATCCAAGGAAATAAAATCACGATTTGATCGGATAAGCAAAAAAAAAAAAACTCTAGGACAAAAGAAAGACGATGAGAGATAATCGACCAAAGGGAGGAAAAAATAGCAAATCCACAAGGAAGACGACCAGATCGCGTCAGAAACTACAGTAGGACACAATAGGCCAATCTTATAAAGCAAACAAGGCTTCTACGATCCACAAAACCTAATAGGAAGGGCCAAAGAGGATCTTGAAACCCTTGCCTGATACTCATCGCGGGGGTCGTGCCTCGTGAGTATAACCTTTCCATCACGAATCGAGAGCGAGTAATTTTCCTCCGCCTTCGTGAACACCCTCACCGTCTGCTGCCCTTTGAAATACTCGCCATCTCCCTGATGTCTCACATCATCGGAGTATCCCGGGCGGTGGTGTCCCTCCTCCCGCCCGTACGGCGTCTCGTAGCGTCCGTCCTGTGAAGGATCATCGGCATGATGAGAAGGACGATGCGGCGGATCCGGCTGAACTCCGAATAATGGCGGTGGCGGTGGTTCGAAGAACGGTGGCGGAGGGGCGAATCCCGAGCCGGGTTGATGGGAGACGTGGTGGATGCCTGGAGGGGTTTGGAAGACTTCAGGTAAGTTAACTGCCGGAGGGAACTGGGGACGAAGGCGGTTTCTTTCATCGTCATCGTCATCACGGTGGTGATGTTGGTGGTGGTGGCCGAACGGAAACTCCATTGTTGATATTTAGGAAAAGTGTCGGGAGGACTGAGTAGTTAAAAAGGCAAATCGAAGCCTAAAATGGTCATTTTCTTTCTCCATTTTAGTTAAATTATGGAATTTTTTGTAATTTTTTAATCTTTAGCACAATATAATTAATTGAAAGCTTATTAGTCAATGATTTATGTACAAAAATAATATTCTTGTTTAATAAATAAAATATTATATTTATTAAAACTAAATTCACATCAAATTGATGCTTAATTTATTATTAATATGATATCCAATTAATCTATAATTTTATTTTTAATTATAATTATGAATATCTCATTAATCAATCTTTATGATAAATTTCTTCATTTTAAACTTAGATTAATCTATATAGTTAATCATATATTTATAAATAATCTACAAAATTATATCAATTCTTTAAAAATTTTGTATCTATTTCAAGATATTTTTAATATAAATTATTCTTATATTACATTTAACCTCAAATTAGAGCTTTGCTTGACACAATTTAAACATTTCTATTTTTTAGTAAATATTGGTGATGCGTTGAATTTGGCTCGACTCTTCACTATAAGAAAATGGGTCAATGGCAACTCCTATTTGTTCATATGCTTGATTATCGTACGCTTCACAAATATATCAGAGATCCAAGGGATCAGAGCCCCTTGGTAGGGTTCGATATATCCGATCAGGTCGAAAGGTCAACAGTCAAACACCCCCAGAATAAGCTATGTATCACTGTGTACTATTTAATACGTAACTAATACACATCAATACATAGCTAATAGCTCATGTTCAATATTAGCGATTTGGACACAAAATTGTTATGCAAAGATATAGTTCTAACACGTAGAACTTTGATGATTATATAATACGAATTGAATTATATCTAAACCAATACTCGTGTGACATCTCCGGTTTCTAATAATGTTGACTCACAACTCCCACCATCACATCCATGCGCACGTGTTGGCACATGATCGCATCGCATAAAATCTACATGATAATATTTTTTTTTCTATAAAAAGCACGAAAATATTTATTTGAAATTCTAAGATTTTCTTATTGTTGGTTAAAATATAAAAAAATAAGAAAAATAATTTAGGGTTTTGATTGGGTTTGGGAAGGGATGAATCATCGCTGGATGTGTATTGTTCTGCCAGATGATTGCCGACATATAAAATAAAATAATTTGTAGTCAGATGATAATATTATTTAGTGGAAGATTAATCTTTTTGTCAGTTAAGATTTTTTTTTTTGGATTTTAAGAAAAATGATTGTAATGTAAAGTTAAATGATATGATGGCCGGTGACGGTGGTGGCTAGCGGCTGCACTGGTGGACGACGATTGGCTATGTCAGTTCGTAGTGGTAATGGCGATGATGGTGGTCAGGGCGGCAGCCAGCTGGAGGCTGATGGCATTTGCAGTGGGCAGTGGAGGTGGTGGCGATAACGTACATTAATAGCGTAGTTAGTTTGTAGTGAAAATGAATTCAATCTAAATTAGATTAGTTTTAAATACATAACAATGAACTTGCGAGAGAAAAAGAAATAAGTTGTCTATTTGTGATTACTTTCTTTCAGCTTTACTTTTTAGATCACAATCATAGTTTTCGTTATTTAAAAAAAAAAGTGCTAGAAAGCTAACATTTATAAGAGCTTTTAAAAAAGCTATTTTCGAAAATGACAATCTTTAAAAACAGATCATAAAATTTTAGACTTCATTACTTTTTTTTATCATATCAACCACCCAAATTTAAAAATGTCCACGTTACTTTTTCAACAGATTAAATAGCCCCTTTGACAGAAGTTTAGGCCTCAGGTGGTGGTCCGGAAGAAGTCTGGGCCTCAGGTGGTGGTCCGGCAGAAGTCCGGGTGTTAGGTGGTGGTCCGATGGAAGCCAGGGCCTTAGGTGGTAGTTCGGCGGGAGTCCAGGCCTCAGGTGATGGTCCAGCAAAAGTCTGGGCCTCAAGCGGTGGTCCGGCGGAAGTCTAGGCCTCTAGTGGTGGTCCGACGAAGGTGAGGGCTCAGGCGGTGGTCCGGCGGAAGTCTAGGCCTCTAGTGGTGGTCCGACGAAGGTGAGGGCCTCGAGTGGTGGTCCAACGGAGCAATGACATCAGGCGGTGGTCCGGCGGAGATGAGGGCCTCAAGTGGTGGTTCAGCTGAGCAACAACGTCAGGCGGTGGTCCGGCGGAACTCATGCGGTGGTCGAGGAGGAACTTCTTCCTTCTCTTTTCTTCTTATCTTCTTGTTTGGATCCCCTTTTCAAGAGAAATGAGGGGTCTATTTATAGATTTCTGGAGTGGCATGGCCCGTAAATAGGTGAGAGATCAAGGATAAATGGGGAGTGGTTGGATGGATGGCCGATATTGAATCCCTTGATAATGGACCGTTTGATGTACATTTGAATGTCTTAGTGATGTCGAAATTCAGAGATGTTTGGAAACCGTTTGGTAATCCAAATTGTGGTTCGAATCTTCCAACAGCTCTTCTAACGCTTGACTTGGACCCGTTTTGGCTCGGATTGGGTTGGATTTGGTGTCGTTGTGTTAATATACTCGAGACGCTCAGTTCGACTATAAGTTTGCTGAAATCGGAGTCGGATGGTCCCAATTTTAATTTTGGAAGTTTCTAACTTGATTTTGCATTGAGATTCGTGTCCGATCAAGATAATTTTTTGATGACATATTAAAGCTGTTTTAAGAAGTAGTAAAAAAAACCGTCCTAAACAAAATCTTAGAAAGTGAAGCAGTCATAAGCTGCCCCAATGGAATAATAAGTTGGTTAGGAAGAGCATAGTCCAATGCAAGGGTGGAACCAACCTATTTGTTTTGAGGGTGGATAAATTTTTTTTCATAAATAATTAATATAAAAATTAAAAAAAAAATACATAAGACATTACTTAAAAAATAATAATGGACAGCATATAAAACTAATTATTGAAATTAAGTCATATATATAAAATATTAAATTATATTTTTTTAATTTTCATATAAATAATGAGTTCAAATTTGATCTATGATATCATCATTATTAGTCTAATTATAATTACTTGGATTGGGTGAACAACAACTACTAACCATATAAGATTTATGTTTATTTATTATGTTTCATAATCATTTACTACAAATTTAATCTATCAATATAACATCACATTATCTTCTTTATAATAATCATAAATTCAATTGATTTTGCCTTTTTTTAAGCCTGTAATCGACAAAAATAAAATAATGGCTTCGGATTTTATGAATATCTTACACATATAAATAAACTAAGAGTAACACATCCAAGAAGAAGTTTTTATGAAATTTTTTAAAAGGGATAAATTATAATGCATGACTTAGGTTTTGTTTGGGACGATTTTCATACTGCTTTCTAAAACAGTTTTTTATTACAAAAAAATTTTTGAGCTAAGAATTTTTGTAATAAAAAGTTATTTTAGAAAGCAGTAAGAAATCTGTCCCAAGCAAAGCCTTAGTTAAAATAATTTCACGGTTAAGAATTAAGTATTATTAAGGATGTGTTTCTTCATTACTTGATAATATGGCATTAATAGTGAATGATATATAAATTCTACAATTATAATAAAATTAAAGGAGATTTGAAGTATCACTACCAAAAAATAAGGTAATCGCAGCACAAATTTTGAGCTATCGCGGTGGTTTTAACCGCCACAATTTTCTTTACAGCGGTTCTAAAACCGCTACAAGTACGCTATATTTACTATGCGTTACAACGACATTCCGCAGCGGTTTTACGACCGACGGGATAGCAATTACGAATTGCTAGCTATTAGAGTTGATTAGACTTGCATGAGTGTCATGTAATAGTTGATAGCGGACAACGATATTAAGGTGATGTTTATTAGTTGGCTTGGTTATTCTTTATAAAAAATGAATTGCATGATCGAACAAATAGGTGTAATAAGTTAAATGTTTAGATGATATTTGACAACAGCTAACAAGAACATCAAAAGATGAGTAATTGTAGGTTTTTGGCTTGATCAACCCCCCTAATATAAGGAGAATCAATCGATTAAATGTCGAGCATGCATAGGATGTCAAACATCAATCATTGTGGACATTATTGTGGGCTTCAAAAATTCGCACCCCGGCCTCCCTGCATATGAGAGTTTTAACGATGTTTCAGGTCAAATTTTCAGATGATAGATTGACTTTGGGATAAAGCACAACCCAGAGATTTCACCCTCATTTTGTGACTTTATAATATGGTTCTAGGTTTCTCATAGGCGCAAGAACCTATGGTTAATTACCCCTCCCATAACGAGAGAGCACTTTCGATTAAGGCTAGTCATTAAATATGTACAAAATATCTAGCATATAGTAGCAACATATGCAAATTTTGGAATTATAAATTTATTATTTTTATACTTAAAGAGGATGGTAGGGGGAATGATAATGAGCCTGATCAAGATCCCATGGTTTCGTTGTTCCGGGCCATCATGGTCTCAAGTCTACTTAGTTAGAGGAGGTAGTCGACCCAACCTGACAGAAAGATACTTGTCGGCAGCCATGGGATACTTCGTCCAATGTTACATTGTAGACATAGGGTGGATGCTTGTTTAAGGGGACAAATTTTAGTCAACCTTAGCTAACAGAAAGCTTTGTGCCTTATTGAGTGCACCCTATGATTCATTACTCAAGTGGATTTTAACCATTGGAGAACATACGTGCTTTGACCGTAACCGTGATATAATTGTGCTATTTTGCAACAAAACCACCCAGTCAGAGGACACATGCCATGTCCCCGCTGTCGAGAACTCATTTGAGAATGAATCACATTGATACATTCAATTAGACATTTTAATTTTTTGTGAGCTGAAGTTATTCTGAATTTTATCATTCTTAACAAATATTTGCAGATGATGAATAGATTTTTTGCTTTAAATTTTAAATAATAAATTTTATTTGAATATCATAAAATTTATCAAGATTTTGTTCCAAACATGATTTAATTTTAAAATTTGAGGGTATTTTAAGTGTTTGAAGTCCCCTCTGGTTGAGAATAGCTTTCAACACGGCCATCATCGGGGTGACCGATGTCACTTGAAAATATTGAACCTTAAATATTTGAATTTAGAATTTTTGGAGATTTTGGACTTTGTGAGTTTTGGATTTTTTATGAGCATTTGGGTGGCATTTTGAAAGTTTGAAACTAACCCATCCGGTTGAGATAAACATTGAACACGACCATCATCAGGGTTTTATTATAGCCATTAGGACCAGTGAACCTTTCATTTAATATGAACTTATAAAATCAAATACTCTGGTCAGCACTACAACCGTGTATTTGTTAATAGTTCAAGTTATGTCAACTACAGTCCATTTGAATATGAGGATTATACTTGAACTTAGGTTCCCTTTTGACTTGCGTAGCAATCTCAGATTTTATTTGTATCTCGTGCACTTTGTCCAAGCATATGTAGGATTTTAAAAATTAATATGCATGCTTCTCAAGATGATGACTCACTTATCAAGGCGATAGCACTCTTTTCAGGGCAGTTGCTTGCTTCCCAAGGCTGTTGTACACATCCTAGAGGCGTCGGGACCCTACTTGATACTATCTATTTTTATTTTGAAAATTTTATTTTAATGTAAGAAGGGGGCATTAAACGCCTTATGTTCGCTTGTAAACATGTTGCAGATCCAGTAGCTTTTATTATTATTTTTTTTCTCAAATTTGGCTCCTACTTATTGGAGTAGTTGTGCACTTATCCAATTAACTATATGCTTCTCAAGATAGAACTTTGAGATTGAATAAATAACATATCAAAATTGCTCTTCATGTAACTTTGAGGCGATTACTGCTTCACATATTAGATAATCATTATTCCTCCGTATGATAATCCACTAAGGTATAAGTTGGTGCAAATTTTTTGCACGCCAAGTCCATAGCTTAAACGAATCAATATAATCTCTCAAGTATGTTAACTATATTAGTCAGCAACACTTTCAATCTAGGTATTTTGGTCCAATTGACTAATACTTCGATCATCAGAATATTTAGACACTTGCACAAATGGACAATTTCGATGCCGAAGCATCACCCCTTCAATTGAATATTTCTAAAAAATTTCTCAGCAAATGTCTTTGTGGTTCAACTTGGAGTCATACTATATATCATGAATATTTGGACCAATAGTAAATAAAACACAAGATGGAAAATTTTCATTAGAAAGTTTATGTATACTTCCTAGTAGCAAGAACCCAATTCTCAAGATATACACATCTATTTTATTATTAGCTATTGCATATGCTTTAGATACAAGCTTTTTCTAAATTAGTAACCTTGGTCGCTCCATCAATATCAAGCATTAGAAGAAGTTCACCATATCAATGTAGCATGCATTCTTTAATAACTTTTCCTTTCCCATATTTTTATCAGGAGAGGAGAAGCTGAGACACGATAGACTTTGAGAATCAGGAGAGCTGAGGGAGTTACGTGAAATTGAGATAAAGATTAAGGCTTTCTTTGGGATGATTTTTTTTGTTGCTTGTTAAAGCGGTTTTCTAATATAAATATTTTAATTTTTGTACTAAAAAATTGCTATAAGAAGTAACAAAAACAAAAAAAGTCCCAAATAAAACCTAAGACTTATTATATTAAGTATATGTACAGGCGGTAGAGTTTCATGCAAAGTCACACCTAGCACTCTTAGAGCATCTCCAACCGAAAATCTCATTTTTCACTCCAAAATATCGTGAAATAAAAAAATGTCGTGATTCATCTCCAATCAAACTCCATTTTTCCTCCTTTTGCAGGTAACCGTCGTCTCTTCTTTCGCACGGCAAGTTCGGTAGAGACATAAAAATGGCGAAGATGAACAGTGCAACGCCAATATTGGCGTCTCACTATTCATCAGCATCCAAATAGCGAAAATTTTACTGTTCGGCTGGAGCTGTTGCGGGACGTCATTCAAGCGTTTGGAGTTCGGTTGGAGATGCTCTAAGGGCAAACATTGTAAAATAAGGCACGTAGAAATGTGGAAGGACAAAACCTTTGAAGGAAGGCACACGTAGATTTGGTTTATGAAATTGATAAGTTTTGTGTTAGGGAATGATATCATGAGATGAATTGATTAATACTTTTATGTATAACTTTTGATAATAATATCAATATCATTTTTTTTTATTATCAATTTTAATTTTAATATCACATTAAATAAAAAAAACTGGTATCAAATTTACTCTAATTACACAACATATTTAAAAATAAATTAGTTGTTCATTAATTTTGATTTTTTTATGATTTATTATTATTCTTATTTAATATGATAAACTCGCACAAAATTTGCATTTATTGCACATTTCAATGTCCGTGTCGTCGTGGCCTCCTCTACCAACATTTTTTTTATTTTCACTCATATAAGGATCCATGCAACATTATAGTCATTTATTGATTTTTTTTTTTGGTTCCGAACACAATGTCGTAATTGGTTTAGCAAACATATGACGTTTAGTCAATGTCGAGTGACATTTCGTCCGTAGTCCATCAATTTCGACTGCTTTCGTTCGATTGGATTGCGAGGAGTCTCTCTTTGATTAAATTCAATGCTCTAAACACATCGACGTAACATGTTAGACAAATTAGAAGCCATTCAGACAAGTTCTTTATAGCATCATGCTAGCTAAAAATCATACTTATCATCATTTTCGATCGAATTACGCACAAATAGCTCCTCTTTGATTAAATTCGATGTTGAATGTATCGATGCAGTCTATTTTATAATCGGTCACAATTTGGATACTTTCATCCCAGTCGAGACACATCGATCTTCATTCTAAGCGATGTCTTATTTACCAATAATAATAAATCATCGCCTCCTTTACTTGCATTGATCGTGCTACATATGCAGAGGCTAGGTCAACAATAAATGTATCGACTATATAGAATTACAACTAAAATTCCTTTCTAATACAGCTAAATGTTTACAATCTTTTTTTTAAAGAATATTTTGGGCACCCAAAACAAAAAGAAAATTCTTAAAATGCCTATAATAAAACAACCCATAAATATTGAAATATTTCATGGTATCATTAATGTAGTTTTGTTATTCTAAAACCATGAGAGGGATCATTACTAAGTTCAATTTTGTTTTCCTTTTTTGTTAGCATTTAAAGAAAAGATGCATGGATTATTGGGGATAATGAAGAATTTAAAATTTATTTTTGTAGTTTTTATAATATATGTGATTATAAATTTCACTTGATTGGAACGAATATTGATGCACTATTTATATTAAAAAAAATTAAAATTAAATTCAAAATTTAAAAATCCAATTTTAACAAAATTATAGTAAAATTAAGTGACTAAACAAGACGACAACTATGATAATAAATCTGATTTGATTTGAGCTCAAATGAGCCTAAATCAATTAATGCAAAGTTGAAAACTTCATAGCAATAATTGAAGGATTAAATGATCTTCAATTTTTAGAGACGGCTCGACGAGATGAATTCAATAAGCCCGTGATCACTCGATGTAATGCCATTGAAGTACTTAAAATATTGAATAAATAGTTCATGATTTATAGATTAGATATGAGTTATGTGATGGAATGTTATATAATCTTGACTAAATTTATCAAAATGGCACTTATAAAATATTATAAATAGACTTGTATTCTCCGCAAGAAAAAAGAGATATGGATATGAGTTTGAAGATATCTTTGAGATTCGAAGAACTGTAAAACTTTATCTGATGTCAACTTAGATGATCATCACTAGCAACTACACCATCCAAGTTCATTGTTTGATTGTCATCACTTGAGATAAACAAAGCTCGCCCAATTTTGAGCGAGAATAATTTACACCGCAAGCAAGTTCGTTAATTTGACTGTCGTCACTTGCCACCCACCTCGATAGCTGTCGGCAGACATATTAGAACACACTTCAAAGTTATTGGATTTTTTCTGAGATTAGTATAGTTTAGAATGTCATATACAACACTAATTTCATTATAAATTCAAGAGCTTATGATATATACAATTTGTATTAGAATATCTTGACACAATTTATTCCCGGTTTACGGCTAAATAATTGTAGAATTATCTTGAACAAGTGTGATGAAAATATTTTTTAAAATGATTATCATGCGAAGATTTTCTATTATATTTATCTTTATTGTCTTTTTTTTTGTTTTTTTTGTCACCATCAAAAGTTTTATTCTGTTAAAACCCTAAAAATTTTGAAATATTAAGATTTCAAGAGTTTTAGCGGGTTAGACATATTGGGTATCTCTAGAAAAGAAAAAAAAAAAAACTCATATATATATATATATATATATATATATATATATATATATATATATATATATATATATATATATATAATTCAGTGTAAAATTCTCCGCACATACGTAATAATTTCTCGCACAACTGATAAGCTTAACAAACTGGAATGTACAAATGATGGCCGTTTATGACGAATTAGAATTTAATAATCAATTTAAAATATATTTATATAATTTAAAATGTCGTTATAAATTGTAAAAAGTAAATAACAAGAACATATTAGTATATTACAATCAAATTCATATAAAATATATTTACAAATTTTTAAGAGACATATAATAGAAATTATAATTAAATATAGGACAGCTAACACTGCTTGCGTGATGACTCAGCCGTTAGTTAATGATATTAATTAATTAATTAATTATTTTATCTTATTTTTTTAATTTTATTCATGTAGATAAAATCTAAATTTAATATCCTTATAATAATTTTTTAAAATTATACTTCGAAAATGGATTTTATATTTTTAGTCTTAAAATTTTTTAAAAGTAATTTAATTTTAATTTGATATATTAAAAATTATCATACTGAACGTTTATTATTCATACAACTTCAAAAATATATTAAATAATTTGTAAAATAATTCATATTTTTTATCAAAATATAGTAATTTTACTTTATATAAGATGATAAAGAAAATTGATCAAATAAAGTTAAGTCATGCAACTTTTTTATAATTTCTCAATAAATTAATATAGGAAGAAAATTGAGTCAAAAAATTCAACTTAAAATTTGATCATAAAGAATTTTATATTCATAAAATTTATATATAAATTTATTTACATAACATTTTTACATCACATAGGTGTTAGCGCAAGAGTCGATGATAGGCATCAGCCTTATATGTGATGTCATGTGTCGACGTTTTTGGCAATAGGGGAGAAGAAATCAACAGGCATCGACGTTTGTATTGACATCATATATCAACCTTATATCATATGGTGGCAGGCGTCAATATTGTTAGCTATGGTAGACATTAGCATTTCTAGGAATGACATGCATCATTTTTATAGGTGATGTCATGCGTTGATGTAATAATCAATAAAGGATGATAATAGTCCAACTATTGTAGTTGAGAGTAGGGGTGACAATTTCCGATCATAGGTCGGGTTCGGGTCGAACCCGAAACTGACCCGGCACTATTCAAGTCAACCCGAACCCAACCTATTTTTACAAACATGTCAGTTTTTCAGACACGAACCCGACCAGTTTTCGGCCTTGATCAACCCGACACGACTCGAAACTGCATGTGAGAAAAATCAAGCTGATTGTCCACCCAACTTTCGATGTTTCTTGTCAACTTCCTCGTAATGCTTGCAAATTGCTTACGTTGGAACGCTCGGTCTCTCAACTTATACACACACGCATTTGAATAAGTATTTTTATGCATAAATTATAATAAAATGAAAGCAATACAATTCTCACATTCTAAGGTGTCCAATTTCCTACACCTGTTTCCATGCTAAATTCTATCCTCACCTTCTATTCAATTATCTAAACACCAATTCAGCTAAATCTCATCATATTCCTTAACTTTTCTTCAGCCAATTCAAGAGTTTATACAAAAACAAAGCAACCACAAAAACTAGAGTTCTTCTCTTCCGAACTATAAAAATCCCACCTTTAGCCCATCTTTGGCAAGCAAGCAGAGCAATTTACCAGAAAGAAACAATTCAACATGAGCCATCACCACCACCATGACGATCACCATGACCACCACCACCACCACCATGATGACCAGCACCGCCACCATTCTGACCAGCACGAGCAATACCGGCACCAGCCTCCTCCCTCGCAGCTGCACATCTACTCTGACCAGTTCACCGGTCAGATAATCCACAACCCCACCACCTTCAGAATCTACACCAAGGCCGAAGAAAATTACGCCCTCTCCATCCGCGAAGGAAACGTCGTCCTTGTTCCGGCGAACCCTCTTGACGAATTCCAGGCACCTAAGATCTCATCAATCTCTCTCTTTTTTCATTTTATCTCTTATATTTCTCGCCAAGATCTCATCTTTATGCATCAAAATCCACTCTTTGCAGCACTGGTACAAAGATTTCCGCTGGGGGAACGAGGTTAAGGATGAAGAAGAACTCCCTGCTTTCGCACTGATTAATAAAGCTACTGGTTTGGCCATCAAGCACTCTCTCGGCCCAAAGCACCCTGTAGGTTTAGCTAAGATACTCCATCTTTGCTTAGAACCAGATGGAATTAAGCACTAATTAACTTAATATTCTGTTTAAGGTTCGTCTGATACCATTCAATCCTGAATACATTGATGAGTCAATTCTGTGGACGGAGAGCCATGATACAGGGGAGGGGTATCGCTGCATCAGGATGGTGAACAATATAAGACTTGGTTTTGATGCCTTCCATGGCGATAAGGATCACGGTGGTGTTCATGATGGCACCACTGTTGTGCTGTGGGAGTGGCTCAAGGGAAAGAATCAGAGGTGGAAGATTGTTCCTTTCTACTGTGAGTATTCTTATCTCCTCAATGCTTTAAAGATCAAGTGCTTGTTTTATCGATTCTTAATTTCATTTGATGCATTTTGGTTGTTGTTGTTGCAGAGAGGGAAGGTATAATTTTCTGATATCAGCGTTCAGTGCTGCAGATTGGAAGAAGTTTGAGGAGTTGATTCAGCTGAAGATATTTGGAAGGATTTGTGTTTCTGTGTTTGTTGTTTTCTTTCTGATGTGTTCAGGTCTGCATTTTGAATGGTTTGAGTCTTTGAGTTTATCTTTTTATGTATGTGAGTTTGTGATTATGATTATGATTATGATTATGTCATGCTGTTTTTCAATTCTCTGTTAATTCATTTATGCTTCTTCTGAGTTCTCTCACTTGTTCTGATTTTTTATTTCAAGATTTAGATTTCGTTTGGGACAACTTTCTTACTGCTTTTTAAATCAGCTTTCTAGTGTATAAGTTTCTTAGTTCAAAAAACTAATATACTAAAATGTTGTTTTAAAAAGCAGTAAGAAAGTTGTCCCAAACAAGCCTTATATAGGCTTTTAATTAAATGAAATTGAACTAAATTTAATAACTGGTTATATAAGTTAGCATTGACCCACTTGTTTATTAATGTTTAGGAGCATACTTATATATTTTTTAATAAATTTTCATTAAGACCTATCGAGGCTTAGGTTGGTCGGTGGGCGAGCAAACGGTTGGGTCTGAGCGCGGTTGGGAAACCCAAGTGTAAGTCTGATGCAGGTGGGTGGCCTCGCTAGTTTCCACCGAAGGATTAGTTATGCCGTCAAGCGCTCTCTTTGGAGTGGCAGCTAGTAGATACCCTCGTTCATAAAAAAATCATTAAGAACATGATCAAATGCTTATTTAATTATGATTAATTATTTATCCTATGTTCTTATATCAAATTTTCTATTTTTTATGTATTTAAAAACTATGTATATTATTAAAAATATAAGTATAATAGGAATATCAAATAAATAGTTATATAAATAGATTTAAATACTTTCAACTAATATTTAAAGTTCAACAAATAATTTGAATAATATCCATTGATTAAGCTCTACATATATGACTTTGATGGTGGTTTTAAGAACATAAGCTCATATCATCCATCACACAAAAAGTGAGTCACTATGAAGGACAACTAATTGCACATAGGGCATCCAACAGATCATGTGTGCTCGAATTGAGAGTCAATTCAACGAGAAATTATTCTGTGTGTACACTGGACTGTCTGGAGGCAAATAAAAATGTGCCACGTCACTGATACAAAGCCGCGATACACAACAAATGGATGACGTGACGCGTTCTGATTCATCTCCGGATGGTGTCCGTATCCACATAGAATAATTTCTCCAGTTCAACAAGGCACTCTCGGCAATGCGACCAATATAGAGTAACATGGCCATGATGACAATGATGCTTCAATTTTGTTGTTAGTCCAACACAATTTACGACTAGCTCTGCATCCAAGTAGTCAAAATAGAAAACCATTATTTTTTATAAAAGAATTTTTTAAGATAGGGCTCTTTTAAATCTAGCTAATTCATGACCTATGACAATTTAGGTTATCAATTCAAAAATTAGGTCAACCTAGTGCCCGAACATTTATACTAAGAAGAAAATAAATATACTACTTGAGTATCTCATAAAAATCTAACTAGAATTTGAACTATTTCTTTATATATATATATATATATATATATATATATATATATATATATATATAGGGGCTTACATGTTAATATAAAAAGAGATTACAAGTCCTTACAGAATAAATAGCCCTCTAAAAAATAGCATTTGAAATAAACCTTACAAGCCTTTGATTCAATCTATACAATACCCAAGTAAAAGAAAAGAAGACCAAACAATGAAGAGGTCCTCTAGATGACTAAAAAGCCAAAGATGACTTGAATCAAAGTAGCAAGCCAAGCAAGACACCCCAGACGAACAACAATAGACCAGCCAATAGGAGCATTAAAAAAGCTGCAAAAAGAGAGACCAAACCGAACAAAGCCCAATAAACAACTCATAGCCGAAAAGGACCAAACAACCAGAAGCCCTAGAGAATAAGATCACAAGAGCTCCAGGCTGCAACAACATGCAAGGAAGGAAACAAGAGAAACAAGAAGCAATAACCAAACCAACAAAAATTAAACAAACCGAGTAACCATTGAGAGAGACCCCCAACACCCGACCCCCCAACTTAACACCCCAGCCAAACCTAGATCCAAACAACACAATCATCAACCATCACAGCCGAGCCCCACACCTAAAACACACTCAACCGAAAGAACAACACCCAACAGGAAACCAAACAAACACACAGGAACCCCCAGTCAACCGAGCACACCAACCAAACTCCAAGGAAACAACCAAGAGAAGGCCAACGATAGCAGAGAAGAATAAAACCAAGCATATTACTTCCTTTTATGTTTTCGCCTATCACGTTTTCCACCTCCAATGGAAAATACTTTTTTGATTATACGACCCACATTCATATTAAACATCTCATTGAACTCATCCTCAGGCCCATCCAAGTTCTCCCCAGCACCACCACCAGGCGAGGAAAATGACTCAACAAGCCAATCAAAATGATAAACACAAGGATCCTTTGTAGCCAACCCCAAATGAGCTCTCAAAGCGGCATTAGAGATAATAGAAATTGGAACATCAACAAAAGGCTCTACTTCAATCGCATTTGGAGACAAAGCCGGAACCACAAAATCCATAGGAGATATATTAGAGGCGACAAGCAATCCGCTAGAGGAATCATTCAGCACCATCATATTAACATCACAAGGTTTCAACTTCTCATGAGACAAACCAAAAGCAGATTCCATCGGATCATCAACAACAACAGAATCAGAAACAATATCAACATTAGAAACCAACACAACTAAATCATTACTGGTATCCACCTTAGACATATTATAATTATCAACACCATCCTCATAACCCAAATTTAAATCAATCACAACCGATGAAATACCATTCTCAATAGCCACGACAGAAGTCACCAAACAAGTATTAACCCCCAACTCATCATCAACTCCCTTTCTAAATTTACATTGCTTATAAATCAGGTCAATCAGAGGAGAAGAAATAGCCAAAGGGAGATGAATATTTTCTGGGACATTAGCAGAACCCCCACCCTTGGAAGACCATCATCCAACAAAATTTCCCCCACGGGACATGAACAATTATCCTTCTCCATATTTTCAAGTACAACATCCACCACATTTCCTCCCATGTAAGCAACTAGAGGTGTATAAGCAGTTTTCACACCGACAATAGGGACAATCTTAAGAGAAAGAAAGGGTTCCTTAGCTAAATGTGGATGTAGAGAATCACATTCCTTCCTAAGATGACCCAAAGACTTGCAATGATCACAAAAAGAAGGAATTTCATCCATTAAAACTTTTTGGATGTAGCCAAATTTCTCCAGACCAATCCACATGCAATCAAGATTTTTTTTTTTTTTTTGAAATGTCGAGTTCAACAAGCACACTAGCAACCGAAGGTCGTGAGCCATTTGAAGTTGCAGTATCACATTGGAATGGCTAACCAAAAATAGAACCAATACCATGCAAGAAAAGGGAAGCAAATAGACACGGATGAAGACTAGGGAACAAAACCCAAATAGGGCTAACAAGAGATTCTTCAGCAATATCAAATTCTGGAGACCATTTCGTTAATTTCATGAAACAATTATTCACAAAATATGCATGATGAGCAAAAGCATGATAATAATCTAGGTCATTAATCAGTTTGATTAGCAAAGTAATTGAAAATTCACCATAAAGTTTCAGATTAAAGAAGAATTTCCTAATTACTTCCAGCGGCGGGCGGCAATTAGGAAAATTGCTGACTAAAGAAAAGACAAAGGGAGCAAGGGACGCGATTTCCTCCTCTGAAATTCATAGCGAAGGCAAACCACGAAAAGTGGAAACTTTAAGTTCTGAAAATTTTATAGAAAAGACAAACCCCGAAAGAGCATCAAGAAACGAATTAGGAATATGATTTAGGATAAAATAATTTAACTTGATTAGCTGCCATCTGTGAAAGCGGGTAGCAAGATCAAGGAAATACATAATCCTAAATGGAGGGAAGGAGAAGAACTACATTAGCACAAAGAGAGAGAGTACTTTCCTATGAGCGAGACCAGATGATGAACATGCAACGGGCTCTGGGAACGATTAGGGGAAAAACCCTAGCAGGGCGAGGATAGGGAAAAAAACACACAGTGGATTGGCAGTTATTTGTGGAATTTGACGCTTAATGATCTTGATGATAATAGTGCTTTAGGTAATTTTATCAAGAAATTAATCAAATGTTTTATGAAATGACAATATGCTATAATGAGATTAATAAGATCAAACAAATTAATTATTAAAAAAATCATAATAAGATTGTTTGCATGCTAAATTATTCTCTATTATTAAAAAGATACAAGAAAAATTTCATAGAATATAAATTCATAGACAAGAGCAAATGTGCTATACAAGGCAACATAAATGATTGGAGCATAATATTAAATATTTAGGTCAAATTGTATTGAACAGATCAAATCTGATGGGCCAAAAATAAGTAAATAAATAAATTAATAAATATCAAGAAAATATCTTAATATTACTTAAAATTAGTTTTTTGTCTCCTTTTATGAAGAGAAAATTTTGAATAATGTAAAATAGCTCTAAAATTAAATATGCATTTCATAAAATATTTATCCAATACAAACTTGAGTTGAGAGGCAAATATGTGGAGTCAAGTATTATATTTTTCAAACTAATATATTTATTTATTTTTATTTATATTGAGCCAAAATTGAATTTGATTTAAATTTTCAAATATTTATTTAATATTAGTTATTAATTTTTTAGTTAAGCTCAAGTTATAATTTATCTTAATTAATTATAATATTTAGAAATAAGTGAACTTATAGTATTAATTAAAATTAATATAATTCAAAAGTATGATTTAAATTGTTTGAAGAAGTTCAAAATTAATAAGAAAATATTTTAATTTATATATCTAACTATATATTTCATATTTAATTATACTTTTTAAATAATCTGTATAATTTTTAAAATACTTAAAATGCATAAAAATCATATAAAAATAAAAATATAGACATAACCAAGCAATTAAATAAATTTAAATGATCATTTTATTGGTTTTTTAACAAATTAGTTGTTAAGACATAAGCTTGATATTAATGAATAGAAGGATTAGTTTTCAACTTGCTCATTTACATGACACTTTTAAAATTATTCAAATATATTTAAATAAATAAATAAATATTGAAATTAATATGTATGACTATAGAGCTATTCATTGAATGAAGTCTTAATCTTAGGCTTTATTTGAGACAGCTTTCTTAATGCTTTTGAAAATCAACTTTCTAGTACAAAAAAATTTATTTCAAAATATTTTTTTATTAAAAAGATGTTTTAGAAAACATTAAAGTTTCATTTGTGATAGTTTTTTTATTGCTTCTTAAAATAGTATTCTAGTTTAAATATTAAAATTTGCTTTCTAGTTTAAAAATTAAAATTTTTATACTAAAAAACTATTGTAAGCAGCAATATGAAATTGTCTTCGTTTGGGACGGCTTTTTTACTGCTTCTTGAAGCAGCTTTCTTAATTTTTGTACTAGAAAGCTACTTCAAGAAGCAGCAAAAAAGTCATCCCAAACAAAACCGAAGAAATTCGTCCCAAAGGAAGCCTTTAGCTATCATGAGCAATTCTACTAAAACTCAATAGAAAGAACAGAAAAGCTAATTAGAACACAGAAGAAGCTATAATAATTTCAGGGAGAAAACATAGAATTGAAACTCCATACATAAAAAAGATAACCCCAAAGACAAAGACTCTCACATCATTCAAAATGCATAACAGAATACAAACAAACAATGTCTCTTCAGAAAGAAAACCACAAACATGGAAACACAAATCCTTCTTAAGCTCCATTAAACAGTTGCAGAAGCAACTCCTGAAGCTTATTCCGATATGCAGCACTGATCGAACACTGGTAGCAGAGCATCACACACGGTTCCTTTCTGCAATAAAAAGCATAAAATGAAATCAGGAATCTATAAAAAGAAGAAATTGATCTGAAAGATTAAAAAGTACAAGAATACTCACAGTAGAAAGGAACAATCTTCCACCTCTGATTCTTCCCCTTGAGCCACTCCCACAGCACAACAATGGTGCCATCGTGAACACCACCATGATCCTTATCGCCATGGAAGGCATCAAAACCAAGTCTTATATTGTTCACCATCCTGATGTGGCGAAACCCCTCCCCTGTATCATGGCTTTCCGTCCACAGAATTGACTCATCAATGTATTCAGGATTGAAAGGTATCAGACGAACCTTAATTAGCATATTAAGTTAATTAGTTGTTAATCTCTTCTAGTCTAAATAAAGATGAATTAATCTAACAAAACATACAGGGTGTTTTGCACCAAGAGAGTGCTTGATGGCCAAACCAGTAGCTTTATTAATCAGCGCAAAACCAGGGAGACCTTCTTCATCCTTCACCTCGTTGCCCCATCGAAAATCTTTGTACCAGTGCTGAAAGATTGGATTTTTTATGCATAAAGATGAGATCTTGGCGATAAAGATGAGAGCAAAAACGAAAAAAGGAGTGAGCTTGGTGAGATTGTAGATGCCTGGAAATCATCGTGGTGGTTCGTCGGAACAAGGACGACGCTGTCTTCGCGGATGGAGAGGGAGTAGCACTCTTCGGCCTTGGTGTAGATTCTGAAGGTTGAGTTGTGGTTGTGGGGATATTATTTTCCCCACCGTAGCGTTGGGCGTAGGGATCGGCGTAGGGGTACGGCTGCGCCGGCGGGTACGACGCAGGCGGAGGAGGCTGGTTCCGATAGTGTTCATGGTTTTCAGAATGGTGGCGGTGGTGATCATGGTGGTGGTGGTCATCGTGATGGTGGTGACGGTCATCATGGTGATGGTGGTGATCATGGTGGTCACCATGACAGCAGTCATGGCGTTCATCAGGGTGATGATGATGATTATGATGATGATGGCTCATAGTGAATGATTTCTACTTTCAAGATAAGTTAATTGCTGTGGTTGCAAAACATTGGGTAAAGGTGGGATTTTTATAGTTGGGAAGAGAGGAATTTGAGTTTTTAATGGAACTTTATCTATTTTTTTGAAAAAGTTGAATGGGTGTTTATACATTTGAATAGAAGGTTTTGAAAGAATTTAGTTTGGAAATCATCATAGGTAAGTGGAAACCTAATAATATGGTAATTATACAATTATTTAATAATTATTTTATAAATTAGGCATGAAAATATTAATTTAATTTTATATCAATAATTCAAAGCATAATTTATCATATGATTCAATTAACTTTTATCATATCGGATATATCTTCAAAAAATTAGCATTATCGATACGAATCTCAAAGTAAAATTTTAAAATTTAAAATTTTTGAAATTAAAATCAACATCATATGAATCCTGATTTTAGCAAATTTATGGTGAACTGAACATTGTGATAAGATAAAATATCGAAAGTGGCTCAGTTTGAGTCTAAATAAGATCAAATCAAACTCTTAAAGCACCATTTCAAATAAATTTACTTTTACAAATTGTTATGATTATGAGAGAAAATAGGGCTTTTTACGTGAAAAATTCGAAAAGGGGAAAACTTATCGAGATTGATATAGCTGAAATAATTATATTAATGTTTATCGTCGATTACAAGTAACATTATTTCCTATTGAGACAAATTTTTGATATAATATAGTAGACATAAAATATACAGAATGAATTCAGTTGAGTAATGATGATCGTAGGGCTATGCTCGAGCGACGGTGGTCAGGAAATCATATCATGCCACTTTTTTATATATACAAAAAAGTTTTGGATTAAAAAAAATTCTTTTTAAAAACAAATGTTATAAGAAAAAAAAAACACTTATACAAATTATTTTTATTCAGCCCACTTAAATTCAACTCATTTTAATTTTTTTATTGTTTGAAAATTTATTTAAATAAAATATAGCATTTAAACAACAACAAATAGATATGAAGAATTTGAATGGATTGAAATACTCCTCTAATAAAAACGATATGAAAATCAAATTTGTAGTCAAATATTTTTTTGACACATTATGACTAAGTGATAGAGAGAGAAAGAGAGAGAGAGAGAGTTAGAGAGAGAGAGAGGTAAAAAAAGGAGAAATAAAATTTTATAATTTTTATAATCACAAATAACTACATTACACTCATAACATTACTCTTAATATAAGATCATCATGAAGTTTATTAATTTTTTTTTCAATTGAATTATTATTATTATTATTTTTCATTTATGAAATAAAAATTGCACTCTTAAGAAAATCTATATCTCCATTAAATAAATTGGATAAATATTATGAATCACTCAGAAAAATTACCAAAAAAATGTTAATAATAACTCTAAATAATTTGATTTTGGGTCCCAAATCCAATCATTTAAATTAATGAATTTTTTATAGACTTATTATCAAAATTTCTGGATTTAATTAATCCTCCAATACCAATAAAAAAATACAATTAACTTGATTACAAGTAGGCCAATTTCATCCAACAATGGTGCAGATGTCCATTGGTGAAAAACTTGGGCCAGGTCAAATTAGGAGTAATTAAAATAATCTCGAAATAAACTTCCAAAAATAAAAATCAAAATTTATAACATGCATGGTGCATTCATGACATTGAACAATGATGTAGTCATTATTTTCTCTGGGTTAAGAAAAACTAAAAAACAAAAAATATCTGAATATTTTAATATATTATAATTTATATAAGAATGAGTTTAAAAATTATTACAATTGTTTTAAGATTATTGCAACATAACATTAATATGAAAGTAAAACTTTGTTTGGATCAGCTTTCTTACTGTTTTGATTTTTAGATCGCAATTATAATTTCTATTTGAACATTGTTTTTTCGTCACTTCCAAATAATTCTTGTACTTAAAAACTACTTTTTACAATAATTTTAAAAAATTATTTTCTCTTCAGTAGTTTATAAAGCAGTAAGAAAGTTTTCTCACTTTAGGGGTGTCAAAATGAGTTTTTGGGTCGAACTCAAAATTGACCCGGGTCTAAACGAGTCAGCCTGAACCCGACTAAATTTATAAAAGGATGAGAAATTCGGACCTGACCTAACCCGTGAACCGATAGGCTCACTGCGATGCGAACCTAGATCGCTAACTGCGGAGTGGACGCGAGGCATCTAGGTCGAGGGGAAGGACCGAAGGAGAAAGGATG
The DNA here is from genome assembly GCA_019514585.1 of Dendrobium officinale. Lineage (NCBI taxonomy): Eukaryota > Viridiplantae > Streptophyta > Magnoliopsida > Asparagales > Orchidaceae > Dendrobium > Dendrobium officinale. Next base: position 52,599,895 of record CM033690.1, on the reverse strand, counting down.
CCTGCTCTCTCTTGAGGCGGAGGGGAAGGAGAGAGGGGCCGAGGCGGTGGATTGTCACTCTCGCTGGCTGACAAGGCCGACCTCAATGTGGATGAAGGCGACGAAGTTTTTGAAGGGCATCCAGAGGAGTCTGGATGCGAGCAGCGAATCGAGCGCGGGGCGAGTCTTGGACCCTTGGTGCGAAGTCCCTAGTCCGAACTCCGAACACGAGGCAAGTGAGGTTTCTAGTTTTTGGGTCATGTAAGTCATAAGGGATGAGACTTGAGAGTCAAGGAGACGACTAGCGGACGACGTTGACCATTTCGATGTGGATGAAGGCAGGCGGGGATTTCGAGCATCCAGAGAGCCTGGACGCAAGCCAAGCACGGGACATGGAATGGGTCTTGGACCCTTGGTGCGGAGTCCAAACTCGGACACGAGGCAATGGAGGATTCAGGTTTCTGGGTCAATCTAGTTGATTTCGAGTTTCCGTGTCAATACGAAATTCGATCCAATTTTATAAAACGGATCAGAAAAGAAAACTCGAACCCAACCGATCTGGCCAATGCATGGGTTGACCTGAACCCATAATTTTTTAGCTTGGTCCGGGTCGGGTTTCGAGTTGGGTCAAATATTTGCACCCCTAGAATTAGTTCTTTGAAGATAGTTTTCCTCTTACCACAATAATTTTATAGTTTTTTTTTAAGCAATGAAAAATTAGTGGCAAAAAGTTGTCTAAAACAAAGCCTACGAATTTATTTGGGATGGTTGCAATATTTTATTAAGTTGGTTGTCAGGAAATCAACTTAACTACTATGGTTATAAAATGCAGCTTTTCACAAAAAAAAAAAAAAAAAAATCTAAAAGGCATTAGTATAGCACCAAGAAAATAGTAATCAAACAAAATTGTGATTGTTATTTGAAAAAGCAAAGCAGTGCAAAGTTATTCAAAACAGACCTAAGTCTAACACCTTTCATGCCCATCATGATTTAAATTATGTAAAACATTACATATTTTTTTAGAGCAAAAAACTAATTTAAATATACGATTCAAATAAATTTAAAAGGTTTTTAGATTGTCAATTAAGTGAGATTCACAACATCTTATCCTGAGCCAAGAAATCATTATTAATTTACATTTTCTATAGTACTTCATTTAGATCAAGTTGGAAACTTCGAAAATTAAAATTGTGACCATCTGAACTCCGATTTCAACAAACGTACAATCGAATTGAATGTCTCAGAAATACAAGCCCAACAACACCAAATTCGACTCAATCCGAGCCCAAATGAGCCTGAATCAAGGGTTTTAAGCGCTATTGGAGGGTTCGAACCACAATTTGGAGTACCAAGTGGTTTCAAAACATGACGTGCTTATAATCGAATCGAGAGGCTCGATGAGACAAATCCAACGAGCCCAAGATCACTAAATTCTGACATCACTAAAACATTCAAATGTCCATCAAACGTTACCATAATCAAGGGATTCAACATCGGCCGTCCATCAAAGCCAGTCCCCATATGCCCTTGATCTCCCTCCTATTACGAGCCATGTCACTCTAGAAAATCTATAAATGGACCATCCTCCCTCTTGAAAGGGGGGTTGGCTCCAAGCAAGAGAGCAAGAGAGAGATTGGAGATTGCTCTTGCCTCCTCGTTCCTCCTCGACCACTGTCCGGAGTTCTGTCGGACCACCGCCTAATGCCCGAATTCTGTTGGACCACAACCTAAGGTCCAGAATTCTACCGGATCATCACCTGAGGTCTGGACTTCTGCTGGACCACCACCTAAGGCCCGAACTTATGTCGAACCATCACCTGAGGCTCAGACTTCTACTAAGCCACCACTTGAGGCTCAGACTTCTACCGGACCACCACCTAATGTCTGGACTTCTGTTGGACCACCACCTAAGGCCCGGACTTCTTCCGGACCACCACCTGTGACCCGGACTCCTATCTCCTGCCAACTACAGTCTTTCAATGCTCTATCTCTTGCTGGTTATGGTCCTTCTGACCTCTGTCGCCTACTACGATCCTTCCGACCTACATCACCAGACAATGGTCTTTCTGACTCCGGTCTCCTGCCAACTACGGTCTTTCGGACCCCTGTCTCCTGCCGACTACGATCCTTCCGACCTCTGTCGCCTACTATGGTCCTTCCGACCTACATCACTAGACAACGGTCTATTATATAATTTGATCCCAGTCTCCTGCCAACTACGGTGTTTAGACCAATGTCTTCTGCCGACTATGATCCTTCCGACCTCCATCGCCTACTACGATCCTTCCGACCCACATCACCAGACAATGATTTTTTTAACCCCAGTCTCCTACCTATTACGATCTTTCGGACTCATGTCTCCTGCCAACTATGGTCCTTTCGATCTCTATCGCCTACTACGATCCTTCCGACCTACATCACTTGACAACAATCTTTCTGACCCAAGTCTTCTGTCAACTATGGTCTTTCGGACTCCTATCTCCTGTCGACTACGGTCCTTCCGACCTCTATCGCCTACTATGGTCCTTCCAACCTATATAACTAGATAATGGTCTTTCTGACCATAGTCTCCTGCCAACTACGGTATTTCGGAACTACTGACTATGGTCCTTCTGACCTCCCTCGCCTACTATGGTCCTTTCGACCTTCATCACCAGACAACGGTCTTTCTAACCCTGGTCTCCTGTCAGCTTCGATCTTTCGGACCCTGTCTCCTGCCGACTACGGCCCTTCCGATCTCTGTCGCCTACTAAGATTTTTCTGACCTACATCACCAACCAACAATCTTTTTGACCCCGGCCACCTGCTAATTACAGTCTTTTCGACCCCTTTCTTCTGCCGACTACGATCCTTTCGATTACTATGGCCTACTACTATCCTTCCGACCTCCATTGCCAGACAACAGTCTTTCTGACCACGGTCTCCTGCCTACTACGATCTTTCTGACCTGTATGCTATCATTTATGCTCATGCCAACCAAACAAGCATGTCTATGTTGATTATTGTAACTCCCACCATGTAATGCACTCTATATGATGTACATTTGTGATATTAAGCTAAGGCTTTCTCCCAAGGAAAGGCTTTATTTGTAATCAACTGTAAATACTAGTGAATTCATTCAAACTGGGTCATGCCCCATGGTTTTCCCCCCTTTTTCATGATTTACACATAAAAACTTTTGTTTCTCTTATGAACACTACACCCTCTCACTTATCTGCTTGTGTGTTGGATCTTCATACAACACTAAGATGTTAAATTATATATTTCTCTACCGCTGCGAATACTCCAGGATGCAACAAGACAGATACACACACATTTCATATACAAAACTCGAATCCAAGACTTTTTAGTTGCTAGCCGAAGCTTCCAACAAACAGACTAAGGTGAGTTGTGTAATTTCATGGTCTCTATCCTCCCCACCTCAAAAGAGGACCAACTAAGCATTAAATAATTTCTTGAAGGAAATTCTCATGTCATAAAGGTACATTTAACTTATACCATAAAATATGTTTTATTCACTTTATATATACTATATTATATCAACATATTTTGTAATTATAACAAAAGGACATATTTTGTAATATAAAATAACCATTAGTAGAATTATTTTACTTGAACACGTTTATAGGAAGTCGAGTAAATTCATATAAAATGTATTGGTAATTGATGCTACACTTAGGGGTGTTAATATTTGACACGATCCAAAAACCCAACTCGAACTGGACCCGAAAATTCCAGGTTATGGTCGACCCATTTGTCAAACTGGTCGGGGTTGGGTTCAACAAATCTACCCATTCCAAAAATCGGGTTGGGTTCTAATTGACCCGAAAACCCAAGAATGATTCGGAACCAACCCAACCCTAACTCCCGCTGTAGAAATCTCGCTTCCCACAATCGCGAGTCAACCCGACCTAGGAGTCCGCCCCTCCCACGTCCTCGCCATCCCGCAGTCAGTGCTCGATTCGAAGTCTGAACCCTAAGCTAGCTCCGCACCGCCAGTGCTCGGTCCGTTCGTAATGGTTATTGCTATCATGCGACTATGCAAGGACTTGTCCAGTCGTCCGCCTCTCGCCGTATGGCCTGCACATAACGCGCGATTGCGAGAGGACTTGACCCAGTAAAATTTGGGTTACCTGTCAGGTCGGGTCAACCCAGTAACCCGACAGGTCAAGTCTAGGTCTGAACTTTCGACCCATTAATAAAACTGGGTCGGTTTAGGGTCAACCCATTTGAACATAAATTAGTTCCAAGTTTGACCCGAGCATGACTCGAAACCAGATTTTTATACCCCTAGTCACACCATACTCAATATATATAGAATAGTTCAAAAAAAGTCAAAAGAGTTAGTGGTCAACCCATCACAAATCTTCCATTTGACTAACCATGCCTATTAATGCTTGAGAAAGGGCATGCATATCGTTAGTTTTTAAATGATAGTAATATATTCTCCAATATTTTATATTAAAGGAGGAACCAAACTCATTAGAGAGAGAGAGAGAGAGAGAGAGAGAGAGAGAGAGAGAGAGAGAGACGAACCTTTCAAATAATCGTTGAGCGGAGTAGGGGCCTCAAAACTCATGACCTCAATGTTATACAATTGGAGGTATCAAAAAAAGGATTTTTTTTTTAATATTTTTATGCAAAGTTATGGAAAAATCAGAACATTCAGAACAACATAACTATTTTCTTTTTCTCTTCCATATATGAAAGATAATCTCATAAACTTGCAAAGCATTCAAACTGCATAAACTTAAGCCAATACAAACAAACCATTTCCTGACTCAGTAAGGAAAAGAAGAAAAACAAAAACAGACTCAGAAAACACAAACTCCTTCATAGAACTTCAGCTAGCAGAAGCAACTCTTCTCAAGAAACAAAGCTTATCGGAATATTCAGTTCTGAAAGTGATAGCAGCAATGATATATTTCCTCTCTGCAAAACCAAAACAAAAAAGCAGAAGAATTTAAAGCAAGAACTGAAGAACCAAGCAGTTGATCTGAAACATGAAAGAAATAAGGAAACTTACAGTAGTAAGGGACAATCTTCCACCTCTGATTCTTCCCTTTAAGCCACTCCCAAAGCACAACTGTGGTTCCATCATGAACGCCACCATGATCCTTATCGCCATGGAAGGCATCAAAATTAAGCCTTATATTATTCACCATTCTGATGCAGCGATAGCCCTCTCCGGTATCATGGCTTTCCGTCCACAGAATCGACTCATCCATGAATTCAGGATTGAATGGTATCAGACGAACCTAAATCAACAAATTAATAGAAATAATTAGTTCTTAATACCTTTCCATTTTCTAACGAGTTAAACATATAAAAAACTTACAGGGTGTTTTGGGCCAAGAGAGTGCTTGATGGCCAAACCAGTAACTTTGTTAACCAGCGCAAAGCCAGGGAGACCTTCTTCATCCTTCACCTGGTTGGCCCAGCGGAAATCTTTGTACCAGTGCTGCAAGATTGGATTTTTATTGAGAAAGTTGAGATCTTGAATAGAAAAAAAGGGAAGGAAGATGGAATGAAAAAAAGCGGCAGCTTGATGAGAAAGTGAGTGCCTGGTTTTCATCACGGGGATTCGTAGGAACAAGGATGACGGTGCCTTCGCGTACTGAGAGGGAGTAGTTCTCATCGGCTTTGGTGTAGATTCTAACGGAGGGGTTGTGTACCTCGCCGGCGTAGTGGCCGGCGGGAGATGGATGGTGCTGATACGCCGGCTGCGGTTGATACCCTGGCTGTGGATGATACCCTGGTTGAGGACGATAGCCTGGCTGCGGCTGATACCCTGGCTGTGAAGGGTACGTCGACGATTGGGGTGGGTACGACGATTGGGGAGGGTAAGATGACTGCGGAGGGTACGACGACGATTGGGGAGGGTAAGATGACTGCGGAGGGTACGCCGACGGCTGCGAAGGATACGACGACTGTGGAGGGTAAGTTGAGTGCGGCAGGTGCGCCGGCGGCGGTGACTCCTGCCGGTGATGGTCATTGTGTTTGTCTTTATGGCGGAAGAAACTCATGGTGGATGCTTTGTTATTGCAAATCAAACGATTTTGGTAACTAAAAATGGTGCAAAGGTGGGGTTTTTATAGGTGGAAAGAAAGGAGTTTGGTCTACTAAGTGAGTAGCTCCTTTGGAGTTTGAATTTAAATGATAAAAAAAAATATTGAATTTATGTTGGCCCTATTAAATTTTTTGGATTGGATTAAGATTTGAAGACTTGAATCAATTAAATTTCAAATTAAGTTACAGATTGATTTGAACATTTTAAATTTACTCAGAATTAATCTGATTACTACAAAAGATCTGATTAACTTGGTCTGCTTTGGGTTAAATGGGTCATGCTTGTGTTAAATAGGCCATGTTTAGATTAATTGAGTCGTATTAATCCAAAAAATTACGTTATCTATGTTATAATCGATTAAATGAATCAGTTTAACGTAGCTCATCATGACCTGTTGGTTGAGAGCTTAAGCTATCTACTAAGATTGCTTGAGTTCAACTATTTGTGCATGCGATATATGTGTGTGATTTTGTCTTAATTGACCTAAATGACCAAAAATTTTTGGCTCAGGTAGGTTTCGATGATCAAATATTTTGACTCATATAATAAACAAGTTATGATCAATTTCAGGTTAGACTCAAATCATTTTTTGTGGCAATTTTGAATTGGTAAAGAAAAAGATAATGAAATATGATGAAGTTTTTGGTTATCTAACTTCTTTGATAATTGGGAATTTTAATTTCTTTCAAAGGGCATAAGCTTGATGAAGCATAAAAAGTTTGAAGTTCAAGAATTCAAATATTAAAATTTGAATAGGGAGTTAAGCCATGATAATATAATTAAAAATAATAATAATTAATTAATATAATAAAAATTATATGCAAATAAAAGTATAAATAATTTTTCATTTCAAAAAAATATTAAAATATAAAAAATATAAATTATATCCGATTCAATTGTCAATTATTCGTCCATCAGTTCAATGGTTCTTTCTTGATTTTTTTATCCACTTAATTTTTTTAACATATTTAAGTCTTTAAACTTCATTTTAACCAATTTTTATCATAAGTGGAAAGGTTTTAATATGGTAGGTCCTTATATCTACTAATAATGATCATTAAATAATTTTATTGTGTTTCTATCAAATATATCCTTAAATAATTTTCTTCAATAAAAGGTACTAATCATAAATTTTGCACAATCATTTCTTGAGCAAAAACATTCAAAGAAAGCTTCATTGAACTTGTTAGGCTATAAATGAGCAAGTTACAATAACTTACCATTTGGCAACTTTGAAATTTTAGAGCTAATAAGAACAATTTAGAAAGTGTATGGCTAAGATTTTTAATCAATTTTGCTCCTCTCCTTGAAACAAATAATCTATGAAATTAAGGTGTTTTTAGTTTGTCAATTTGCTTCCACTTATATTTTTATTTATCATGAGACCAATTCAATGATGTCATTGTAATTTTCACATTGTTTTGAACTATTTGACAAAGTCATTCCATATGCACATTTCTTCCAAATAATAGGCCACATGCATCAATTTGATCAAAATTTCCTTTATATTTTTTTTTAAATGATTATAATTTCAAGAAAACCATATAAATTTCATTTTATTATTAAGAAAAACAAAAAAAATGTATTTTATGATAGAAATATTGCATGTATTTGTTGGTCTATTGGCGAAGTCAATCATAACATTTTTTTGTCATTCTTTTTTTTTTTTTTTGAAAAGAAATTAAAAAGAAAAAAAAAACAAATGTTAAAAATGTCTGTTATTTTGTTTCTTCTAAGTTTGTAATAAAATCAAAATTTGGAGGAATGTATGTTCATAAGAGAAAATTTTATAATTTCATATATGTATTTGATGTATTTTGTGTGCATATTTATTATTATGGTATTTGAGCTTTTTTTAATGAAATGATAAATTGTAATCAAATTAGAGAAATAATATTATATTTGTTTTTTTTTTTAATTTGAATAAGATATGTTTTAAGATATATATTTGAATCATTAATCCTTCAAAAAAAATATTATGAAAAGAAATTTTCACAATCAAATCTATTGGAATACACTATTACATAGAAAAAAATGTAATGCCCATAATAATTTTTAAAAATTATATATATTTTTTCATAACAAACATATATATATTTTTGATTTAAATATTATATATGATTTATATCTTGAATCAACAATCAACTATTTAATTTGATTTAAAAATATATAAAATTGAAGACCAATTCTATTGAAATTCAAGTTTCCAATGACCTCTAGCTGTATAACAAATGGCATGATATATAATTTGGTCAAAATAATTGGCAAAAGTGACCATTTCAAATTAAGGTGATCTACCTTGTGATAGGTAATTTGGTCAAAATAGTAATTATTATTATCACTCAAATTTCAAGCATCCAAATAGTGAAAGGGGAGATGGTTTTAAAATTAAAAAAAAAAAAAGATGCCTATTTTTTATACAATTTCTTAAACAAGTAGGAAAAAATCATAACACATTTAATAAAAAAAATATATAATTTGATATTTTTAAATCAATACTTTTTTTTTCAATAATTTTGGGTTATATTATACCAAAATCTCACATTTTTTTAATAGTTGAAAAAATAAAATAAAAAATAATCAAACACATTCTTATATTTTTTTACACTTTATTATAACCAAATAACATGCTTATATGTCGTAGCGGTGGAAACATCAAGTTTTTAGTAGTGTTACTTGGTAAGATAAACTGATTAATTAGGGTAAAACATATCGATTGACCAAGAATAATAATATGCCGGCCTAGTCTCTTCACTATCAAAAAAATAGGATTTTCGCAGCACAATTTTTGACCTATCCTGGCGGTTATATCCGCTACTATTTTCATTGCAGCAGCTTCAAAAACCACTACATTCCCGCTGTGTTTGCAATGCGCTGCAATGACATTCCGCAGCGGTTCACTAACACCCTAGGTTAGGGGACAAACCGATCGCGAGCAGGGAGAACCGGAGGAGCTGGACACGAGCGAACGACCAGACTTTGGTCTTTGACGCCGACGACCGGACGACCGGACTTCGCTCTTTGACGCTGACGACCGATCGGATATCGTCCATAGGGGAAGGTAGCGAACGCACGGAGGCACGGCGGAGAAGGGGACGGGATCGAAAGTGAAAACGAGTTGCGTTCCAACTAGGTTAAGAAGTTAAAATTGCCGCTTGTTGTATCGGTTAAAACCGCTGCTAGTTTTAACGGTTATAACCACTTCTAATACCCGATTTTGCCAGTGATTTTCAAACCGCCCATAATAAGTGCTGCAAAATACCACGTTTTTTGGTTGTGCTTCATGCATGACCATATATTAGAAAAAAAAAATTGAAAAAAATAAAAATAAAAATGGGTGAAGTTTAACCTAAAAACACCTATAAAACAAGAAAAAATAATTTAAAAAATAAAATAAATATATATGCTCCATTTGTCACACAATAAGTAATTTCATGTCGTTGCTAGGGAGTAAGCATCTTAAGCAGACTTGTGAGTTGGCTCGAGCTTGACTCGTGAATTGAGTTTGATGAGCTAATTAGTCAAGTTTGAGCCTGCCCCAACTCAACTGGTTATTTTGCAAGATGAGTCGTTAAAATAAAATTAATATAAAATATATTAGCATTTAGAAAATTTAACAGAAAAATTATTAAAAATATTTAAAAATTATATCTTATTTCATCATAGCAAGTGATTTCTTTTTCTTTTTTTTTTTAATATTCTTTTTAACCATTTTATTATAACAATTAATTGATCGAATCAAAATCATTTTTTTTTTCTTTTTTATAATAAAGGTGCGACTCATGCTGACTAGAACTTGCAGAATAAAGCTTGAGCTGAAGCTCGAGTTCAAATTCTATTAATTAATCAAACTCAAGCTCAAACTAGAATCACTTGAGCTCAACTCGACTTGTTTACAACCTATGCCGACATTGCCACTACATTTCTTCTTTTACATGCAAATCTAGTTCTAGCGGAATATAGAAAAAAATTCCATCAAAAAATGATTAAATTTTTTTACTATGATGAATTTTTATAATTATTATTTTCTTTTAAAATGAATATAAAATTAATTTAAATGGTTAGTTATTTATATAACATTCATCTTAAAATACATTCAATACTTATGAGACTCATCATAATCAAATTTTAATCAAGATTTATTAAAGTAATGCAATACAGAATTTGAATGATTTGTAAAGGTTTCATAATTAATCTTAATAGGATTATCAAAATTTCTTACAGAATTTGATATTTCTCTCTTTTGTGATAGTCAAAGTTGGACTTCTACTCTTACAGAAAATATATACAAGTAAAATATTATCATTACATACGCAACATACTTAAAAGTTGATGATGCCCCACAATTCATCGTAACAAAAGTATTGTGAAAATGATATATACTCATAACGAAATTATTACGTGTGGTTATCGGACATCGTCTGGAGGCTATCAGGACCCACCACGTCACCAATTCATTGTGAATCAGGTGACGTGACACGTCCTGATTGGTCTCCGGACTGTCCGATGACCGCACGTAATAATTTCTCCTGTTGACAAGCCGAGTTTTTGTGATGAGTTGTGGAAAGAAGTTGGTGTGGAATCCGGCGGAATCTCCTTCACGAACACCTGCAACTGAAGACCTGCTGCAAGAACTCAGCAATGAAACAGTGAAAACACTGAAAATGGTTTTTGGATAGATGATAAAAACTGCCTTTCTTACAGGGAGTATAGACTATATTAGTTGTATAATGCAAATGGCAATTCTGTAATAACTAAGATAAAAGCAAATACTAATGATAGTGTAATTAGGCAGGGAGGTGGAGGCTGCAAAATGATTCCTCACGGTAGTGGCCACGCTGGCAAACCGTTGCTGGAATGTTCCCCTGCCTCAAGCTGCATTATTCGTTATCTGGTACCACATCAGAAGTGTTTTTACATAACCAATAAATTCTATGCTAAAAATTTCAATTCTTGTTATCATTATAAATTGTGGTTTATAATGAATAGTTTGGCATCATCTATTCATAAACAAATAGAGATGAGAGAGAGAGAGAGAGAGAGAGAGAGAGAGAGAGAGAGAGAGAGAGAGAGAGAGAGAGAGAGGAATTTTGTAGGTGCTTTTGAGAGGGGCTTTTCTTCTCCTTTAAGAAGAAAGAGATGATGGTAGTTTTTGATTTCATGAAAAGAAGAAGCTTTTAGCTATAGCAAGGAGATGTTCTTGTTTGAACTCCTACCAACGAGAAGAAAAGACCGTTATGGTAGCAACAATAACATTTTCTTCTCTCTCACTTCTTATCTTCACATTGGATGTTTACATTCTCTCTCAATCATTAATATTAACAAAATTCTGGTTTTCTAGGGTTGGGGTTTTGTAAATTGTGGTTCCTTGACTTATGTTTCAATTTCTATAGATCTTAGATTTTCAAGCTGAGCCCTCAACAAAAAATTCTATTTGAGATATATAGCAATCTAAGAGGACCGTCATGGAACCACAATTTAAAACACCAAAAATAAAGCAGGATTAGCTTGCAAATCTAAGATCCATAGAAATCGAACACAAGTCATAGAACTACATTTTTCAAAACCCTAATCCTAGAAAGACACGACCTAAACAAGAATAGGCAGCAATCGATGTGATGGTATGATGAAACTGGACATGATGCGCTTACGATTCAAAATCCAAATCTCAATTCGGGAGAAGACCAAAAGGGGCAAAAAGCTGATTTATCTTTAATATATGATTAATTAATAGGCTTTTATATAGTAATAAAGTGTAAGTCTCCATATAAAAAATAAAAAATCAATGGCACTCACTTCTGATAATCATGACCTAATAAAAACTTTCATTTTCATTTTCTTTACTTTTTATCATTAATTTTTTTTGTTTGACTATAAAAATTTCTCTGGGAAATTGAATGTTAGTGTGAATAATGTAATTTATAAATTAATGAAATAGATGAATTGGTTTATGGGTTGTTATTAGGTGTTTTAATAGGTTGTTATTAGATAATTCTGACTATGATTACTTATTCAGACAAAAAGGATGGAATTCAAATTCACGGCAACATTTTTTATAGATTAAAAAAAAATTACACATTTGATGAATTTGTCTTATGCAACAACAACTTAATCTTAAACTATTAAATTGAAATTTTATAGTCTTAAAATTATCCTAAAAGTACTTCAAGGATTCATATGAGTTCAAAATTATTTTTATACAACCTCGTCAAAAAATTGTGGGCTTCCTAATAAAACACACCAAAAACAAGGAATATTGTTTCCGTAACATCCACGGGCACGAACTAAGGGCATCTCCAACCGAACGCCAAACGAGCCTATGCCGTCCGTCCGTCGCTCCAACTGAACGTAAAAATTTCTCCATTTACTTGCAGGTGAACAGTGCGACGCCAATATTGGCGTCGCACTGTTCACACACGCCATTTTACTCTCTCAACCGGTAAAACACGCGAAAGGGAGAAGATCGTTAACTTCCGAAAAACACCTAAAATGGTGTTCGATTGGAGCAGCACCACGCCATTTTGGAGTTCTGCATTATTTTGCCGTAAATTTTGGAGTTCTCCGTTGGAGATGCCCTAATCGAGAGTATTTCAAATGAAAAAAACGCACAGGTCCATATAACATCTCTTTTGAACAATGATCTACAATCATCTTACAGAGAAATGCATCATTTTATTAATTATTTGCTTCAATTTGAGTTGAAGACCCACTCTTCAAAAATTAAAATAAATAAAATAAAGGAAAAAAAAAAACAACTTGTGATGTAGTTCCATGGAAAGGGAGCCTTCCAGTGTAATTTTTTTTAGGAGAACTAAGAGATAGTATTCGGACTCACACACACAACACATATTCATAACTCAAACTCAATACCCCTTAGTTGATAACCAAAACACCTAAAACAACATATATACCAAGGAGAGCTGTATAGTACAAAGTATTTCCATGCTGCTAAAAAAACTTGCTCAACAAACCATTATGGAAGTCGGAAAAACCCCAAAAGTGAATTGAATTTCTTGGAAATTTGTTGTCAAGTATCAAATGGTCCATTTTATAACTAGAATTAGGTTGTCATTACAAAAGAATTGCAATAATAACAAAGAATAAGAGACGAAACACTTCTTCAAGTTAAAACTATGATGCCAAACAAATGGCAAGTGTAAAAAACAGCACCAATCCATGGAGTTGACATCACCACACTACTGTAACATACAAGTAGAAGAGCAAAAAAAATTAAGAAAATTGTAAAAAAAGCATCATAAAAAATTACCAAATTTTTTTTCGACTTGCCCGAGCAGCAGAACGGTGGCGGGGGTGGGACGGTGGTTGTTGGTCGGCGCTATGGCAGCAGCGTGTGGAGAAAGCACTGAGATGGATTGATCAAATGGAGAAAGGCCGAATGAGAGGAGGAAAATGATAGAGAAGCTCGCAAAACGAATGAGAGGTTAGGGCTCTCTAAAGAGTTTTTTGCGACTTCTATAGCGGCGTTTAAATCCACTCGTAAAAGCTATAGTGAGTAACAATCGGGCACGACTATATGGATTTACTTTAACCAATCACAATGTATACATAAGAAAATAAATGCAACCGATGCTCCAACCATTAGTTGGCATCACTTGCATGCAAATAAGACGTTGGTTTCTAAATTGACCGAATTAAAAATACTTTGAAAATGTATTTAGATGTTAGTCCTATTCCTTAATAAATTTTATTTTATATATATATATATATATATATATTAGAACTAGAATATGTGTACTCTTGGAGGAATTTTTTATAATAGAATTCAAGTATAAAAATTAATTAGAAATATTTCAAACTTATTTTATTTGATTTAAAATAAATCTAATATTTACTAACACAAAAAATAATCCTTATTTCTTCCGCTTTCCAACTTCCAACACACGCATAACGACATAACCGAGCGAACGTGGGGAGAGAGAGAGAGAGCGAACGATGGGGACGGTGGATGGCCCCATTATCGTTGTCCTCAAGGTTGAGATGCACTGCGAAGATTGGTCACCGTGAATGGGACCATGGACGTGAAGAACCTTCCGGGCTTTTTGACGGCGAAGCTGAGGAAGGCGGTGGAGGTCGTCAATCTGAAGAAAGACGGAGACGGTGATAAGGAGAAAAACGAGAAAAAGGATAACGGCGATGCGGGAAAGAAGGAAGCCGCAACGACTGCGACGGCGATGGACGCGAGCAAGATGGATTACTATGTCGGTGGTGCGTACGGTTTCTATCCATACCGCATGGAGAGTGTGCAAGCACCGCAGCTCTTCAGCGACGAGAACCCCAATGCGTGCTCCATCATGTAATTGATCTCCTGGTAAAAAAAATTTCTTTTCCAAGTTCGTAAATATTTTTTGGGGAAAACAAGTTTGTAAATATGAAGAACAAAGTAACAAACATAAATTCTAGAATAAAATATTAGTCGTAAATTGCTGTTCGTATTAAATATTATTTTTTAGTATTATTTTCCGTGGCTTTGCTGTGGGGAAAAAATTGAGTAGGCTATTCCCAATTTCTCATCGATATAGTAAATTTAAAATTATTACCTTTTTTTTTAACAAAGATATATACATTTTAAAATAAATTAATAATCTAAGATTTATTTTGAACATCCCGCAAATGTCAAAAAAAATATTTTTTATATTACTTTTTATTTTATATAAGCACAGTTTAGTTTTAAATATTTCTTTTTTATTTTTATCTCGATATAAATTAGAGAAAATTTATACTCTCTCTCTCTCTATATATAGATAAAAGCTCATCTTATATGTTTTATTAATCAGTAAATTATAATTATATTGTATATTCTAATAAAAAAATATTTATGGTATAATTTAATATATTAATTAATAATAAAATCTCTAATGACAATGGAAAATGTGCGGCTGGCTAGAGAAATTTAGGTCAAAATATTCTGATTAAATTCAAATCGAATTTTTTCTATTTATTTTGAGATAAAATTATCAAAATATATTTTCTATTTATTTCAAAATAAATTTAATAATTTATATGTTTTTATCATAAATTTAATTAGAATATATTAGGCCTTCTGGTATAAAGTATGAATTAATAGCCGTTTGATTATATTTCATACTTTGCACACTTCAACAACAGCTTTACTAATAACTGTCCACTGTAGCAAGCTAGCAGTTGGCTTTTAAAATGCGAAACCAACTTTGTCGCTTCTTCTACTTGGTAGTTTCTTCTGCCTGCTTCTACAAGAGGTTTGTGCTCTATCTCCAACTGCTTAAGGCCACATCCAAACAACTATCCGAACTACAACGGTCAGATGGATTTCACCTGAAAGACACGATTAAGCCAAAAATTCATGAAGAGATTCTTAGCTCGAGAGGAAGAAGAGGAGATTGGAACGGAGAACCAGTGAATTTGACTTGTTTATGCTCCTGAATACTATAAATTATTATGTGAGGTGTCCGGAAATGTTAGGAGGCTAATCCGGAAGTGTCTCGCCACTCAATGTACTATGTATTGGGTGACGTGATCCGTCTGAATTAACCTCCGTACCCATATGCGCCTCTAAAAACGAGCTTTGTATATTATATCATGTATGAGAACTAACATATTAGGGAATTCCAGGGCGGATGAGATCGGTAGAAATTTTGCAACCAGATCTCAAAACTTGGATTCTTTTTTTAGTGGAATGATAGTCTTTTCAATGATTTTAATGAAATAAATGAGTGGACGAATTATGGTGATCAATTATTGTTTACTATTCACATGCAAACTTCTCAACTTATATTATATATAATAATAAATTGCCCTACGTTCATGGGCGGATGCAGTGTTGGGGCCATGGGGGCAGTGGCCCCCACTGACTTTGGGAATAACATAGTATTAATAATATTTATAAAACATTAAATAAATAAACATTAAGCTGTTATAGTAAGTAGTAACACATTAATAATATTTTCTCTCAGGTTCTCAACTCATGCTTCCGCCTTTCCCTATTCATATTCCGACTTTCCCTATTCCTACTCCGCAGAAATTCGCGGACCTGTTTTTTCTCGGCGCCGGAGGAATTCGAATCCCGCCGCCGGCCACCCGTTCAACGTCGCACAGCACCCCTGCTTTTCTCGGCGCCGGAGGAATTCGAATCCCGCCGCCAGCCACCCGTTCAACGTCGCACAGCAGTATAGCACCCCTGTTTTTCTCGGCGCTGGAGGAATTCAAATCCCGCCGCCGGCCACCCGTTCAACGTCGCACAGCACCCTTGTTTTTCTCGGCGCCGGAGGAAGTCGAATCCCGCCGCCGGCCAACCGTTCAACGTCGCACAGCACTCGTTGCCTACTTGCCTCAACCCGGTTAGATTACTTTCTCATATGAAATATTTTTTTTGTTGTGTATGGCTTAAGAAACAAAAACTTGAATTTGCCAAGCTTTAAAACTAGAAGCTTGCTCTTGCCAAGAAGGTTGAAGTTTGGTTTCAGAACCGCCGTGCAAGCAGCCAAGCAGGTATGCTGATCTCTTGCATTTTGTCTATTATTTTTTTATTGCATGAAATTTTATTCATGTAATTTTGTCCATTGTTTTTTTTCTTTATAATATACTACAAAACATTATGTGAAGTTTGGTTGCCGTGCAAGCAGGTTGAAGGTTGAAGTTTTATTATTATACTTGAACTTGAAGCAAGTTTTATCTTTTTTTTTTTATAATTGATATTTTTTTTTTCATTTAATTTAGCATGGATAGGTATTTCAAAAGAAAAGTTGTTGAAGATGACTACAAAACATTATGTGAAGAAGACAATACACAAAGCAAACATACCCGTGTAGAAATTAATTTTTCGGATATCCCTGCCGATCCAGGATTGAGGAAAAAAATTTTAGATTATCATCCTAACGAGAGGGATAGTATCAGGAGACATTATTTGTTAAAAGGACCGTGTCAACCGCGTGATCATGAATTCCCGCGTACTCAATTTGGTGATAGATTTCGCAAATTTAATCCTGCATGGTTTGATGATCACAAAGCTTGGTTGGAGTATAGTATATCAAAGGATGCAGCGTATTGTTTATTTTGTTATTTGTATAGATCTCAAACTGGAGAACAAGCTGGTGGTGACAGTTTTGACACAAAGGGTTTCAGAAATTGGAAAAAAAAAGGATAGAATTCAAATTCACGTTGGTAACAAGAATAGTGCACATAACATTGCTAGGCGAAAATGTGAAGATTTAATGAATGAGACCAGTGATATCAGGTTTGCATTTGAAATACCTTCTGAGCAGAATCGCAAAGACTATCGTACACGATTAAATGCTAGTGCTGATTGTGTTCGTTTTCTTTTACACCAGGGATTAGCATTCCGTGGGAAAGATGAATCAGAGGAATCTGAGAATTAAGGGAATTTTCTTGAACTTCTGCGTTTTCTTGCAAATCACAATAAAAGCATAAATAAAGTTGTTTTAGATAATGCTCCTGAAAATAATAAACTAATAGCTCCTGAAATCCAGAAGGAAATCACAGAAGCTGCCGCAATTGAAGTCTCAAATGTCATAATCAATGAATTGAAGAATAATGTGTTTGCAGTTTTGCTTGATGAATCTCGTGATATATCAGTTAAAGAACAAGTTGCCGTTGCTTTACATTACGTCGATACATGAGGATGCATTATTGAGCGTTTTATTGGGATTGTTCATGTAGGTGATACAACAGCTCCTACACTAAAGTTGGTCATTGAACATCTTTTTGCAAAGTATGGGTTGAGTTTGACACAATTACGTGGACAAGGCTATGATGGATCGAGCAACATGCGAGGTGAGTTTAATGGATTAAAAACATTGATTATGAAAGAAAACCCTTCAGCTTATTATGTACATTGTTTTGCACACCAACTTCAGCTAGCATTGATTGCAGTAGCAAAAAATCATGTCCAGGTTGCTTCATTCTTTAATTGAGTTATCACAAGTACTGCAAAGAAAGGATCAGGATATTATAAATGTCATGACTTTGGTGAAAGTTTTCAAACAAAGACTTCAAAACATGAGAAATGATGGGTGGGGAAATTTGTTTAAAGAGATTAGATTGTTTTGTGAGAAGAATAACATAAATATTTCAAACATGACTGATACATTTGTGATGCGAGGAAGATCAAGACGTCGTACTGAAAGTATAACAAATAGACATCATTATCAAATCGAGTTATTTTACACTGTTATAGATTTGCAACTTCAAGAGAATTTTATCAAATCAAGTATAATTTTGCTTCGTCTTGCAAAATTTTATCCGTCAGATTTCTCTGAAATGGATCTCATCATACTAGACAATCAAATAGAAAATTTTATTATTGATATGAGATCGAATGATGCATTTATGAATTTAAAAGAACTTGGAGAACTTGCTCAGAAATTAGTTGAGACAAGAAAGCATGATATATTTCCTTTGGTGTTCTCACTTATAAAGCTTGCTCTGATTTTGCCAATTTCTATAGCAACAGTTGAACGAGCTTTTTCTGCAATGAAAATTATAAAGAATCATTTACGCAATCGCATGAGAGACTCCTAGATGAATGACTGTTTACTTACTTATATTGAAAAAGATATTTTTAGTTGTATTGACAATGACTTGATTGTACAACGATTTTAAAAAATGAAGACTCGACGGAAGAAATTATAGATAACATAGAAGAAGAATATCAAGACTATGTTCTCAATTGTAAGTTTTTTGCTTTACTATATATTTTATGTTTTTATAATGAATCTAATGCTTTTAAAAAAAGTTTTAAAACCGTCAATGCCGGTCCCAAGCCCCGATGAAAAAGGTTGAGGATTTTTTTTTTTTAACTTCAATATTTTGTGCCCCCACATGAACAAAATCCTGGCTCCGCCCCTGGTTACGGTAGCAACAATAACATTTTCTTCACTCTCATTCCTTATCTTCACATTGGATGTTTACATTCTCTCTCAATCATTAATATTAACAAAATTCCGGTTTTCTAGGGTTAGGGTTTTGAAATTGTGGTTCCTTGACTTATGTTTCAATTTTTATAGATCTTAGATTTTCAAGCTGAGCCCTCAACAAAAAATTCTATTTGAGATATATAGCAATCTAAGAGGACCGTCATGGAACCACAATTTAAAACACCAAAAATAAAGCAGGATTAGCTTGCAAATCTAATATCCATAGAAATCGAACAAAAGTCATAGAACTATATTATTCAAAACCCTAATCCTAGAAAGCCACGACCTAAACAAGAATAGGCAGCAATCGATGTGATGGTATGATGAAACTGGACATGATGCGCTTACGATTCAAAATCCAAATCTCAATTCGGGAGAAGACCAAAAGGGGCAAAAAGCTGATTTATCTTTAATATATGATTAATTAATAGGCTTTTATATAGTAATAAAGTGTAAGTCTCCATATAAAAAATAAAAAATCAATGGCACTCACTTCTGATAATCATGACCTAATAAAAATTTTCATTTTCATTTTCTTTACCTTTTATCATTAATTTTTTTTGTTTGACTATAAAAATTTCTCTGGGAAATTGAATGTTAGTGTGAATAATGTAATTTATAAATTAATGAAATAGATGAATTGGTTTATGGGTTGTTATTAGGTGTTTTAATAGGTTGTTATTAGATAATTCTGACTATGATTACTTATTCAGACAAAAAAAAATCCTTCCAAATCTCCATTAAACAACTGCTGAAATAACTCCTGAAGCTGCTTATTCTGTTATACTGTAATGGAACTGATAGCAGCGTTTTGATACCTTCCATCTCTGCAAATAAGAAAAGCAAAAAATAAAATGAAATCAAGAACTGAAGAAACAAACACTTGATCTGAAACATTAAAGAGAGAATTAGAATACTCACAGTAGAAAGGGACCATCTTTGGACCATCAACAAATTAGTAGCTTTTTTTATCGGTGCAAACTGCAAAAGCAGGGAGATCTTCGTCTTCCTCGACCTCGTTTGCCCAGCGAAAATCTTCGTACCAGTGCTGCAAGATAGGATTTTTATGCTTAAAGATTGGATTTTGACGAGGAATTAATAGATGAAACATAAAATGGAAAAGGAGGGAAGCTTGATCGATCAGGTATTTATTTACTTCCTGCAATTATTTATCTTTAGGGTTCGTGACGACGTCAAATTTCTTTCTTTGTGATTAAGATCTATCCGCTTGACTAAATGAGGGCGGCAATGGCCTCTCTGGCCGGATCCTCTTTACACAGAGAAAGAAGATTGAATTTCGCACAAGACGATGGATTGATTTGAGGCTCCGAGCTACCGCTTTACAATTTAAAAAAAAAATGGAGCTGATAGGAAAATAACCAGCTTTTGGTCTTTTCCCAAATTGAGATCTCAATTCTGTCACTCGATTCGTGACCTTGATCCTCCAATCAATGGCGCATCACATTCAATGTCGCCATATCACCACATCGATTCTTACATGTTCTGGTTTTGATAATGGTTTTCTAGGGTTAGGGTTTTGAAAGTTCTGATTTTGTAGCTTCTGTTTCTATTTCTATATAGCTTAAAGTTTGAGTTGAGCCCTAAACAAAAAATTTAATTTAAGATCCATATAAATCTAAGATCAGCATAACTACATTTTAAAACTCCTGAAATAAAATAAATTCAGCTTGTAAATCTTAGAACAGAAGTCGTGGAACCACAATTTTCAAAACTCTAGCCATAGAAAATCAGGACCAAAACAAGAATATGCAACAATCAATGTGATTTTATGATGAAATTGAATGTAATATGCTTTTGATTTGAGGATCGAGGTCACAAATGGTTATGTATGTTGATGTATGTTGTATCCCAAGCCAATAAAAGGGAATAGTAAAATCTCTCTCTCTCTCTCTCTCTCTCTCTCTCTCTCTCTCTCTCTCTCTCTCTCTCTCTCTCCAAGAAGAAACCTCACTTTCTCAAAAAATTTCTGGTCAGCAAGATCAAAGGGGAAAAGGAGGATGATTCTTGTAATCAAGAAAGAGAGGAGGTGGTCGCATGTCGATGACATGCATCGGAGCAAGTCCTGCATGCATAGTCAATTATGCGGGATTGGATTGCGCACCGAAGCAGGAGTGAAGGCAGAGCCTTGGGTGCATAGGCTAGAGGCTAAAGGGAGGTGAGGCTCGCACAATAGACGTCAGCACACTAGGTGCCGAAGATGGGTCATGATTTCATGCAAGGTGGGCGCAGAGCAACCTGGTGCCTCGAGAGGGAAGCTCGAGCAAACGCGCACGGGTGGACGTGCGCAAAGAATTCTAAATTATTTTGACTGTTGATTACATATGCCGATGTGGATCATCTCAGCTATAATATTGTTTGGGAACAGTATAGATCTAATTTGTTGCATGTTTTTTTTAGAAATTTCTAGGAATTTCTTTTGATATATCATATATAGAAGGTTTTATAGGATGTAAGGGAATGAAGAATATATTATTGTTTTGAGCATTGAGCTTGTTATTTGATTTCCTATTTGGTGTTTGTTCTAGACTATCCAATCTTGTACCGATCCACAACATCAGTTAGTATTAAAGCTTGAAGCTCATGAAGAATGATGGACTGCAGAAAAGATGGCTATCCACAATGAGCGAAGCAGAATAAGGTGGGTTGTCAATAACAATCGATGCCAAAGAAAATGGGCTGACTGATGATGAAAATCGAAATCAAAGACGATGGGTTGTTGAGGACTATTGACGTCGAAGAAGAAAGGCTGTGGATGGCGATCAAAGTCGTAAAAGTCTTTTGGTAAGCTCAAGTGATAGATGAGATAATTTCACTCATTCCGTAGAGCAAATAGGCACCTCGGTGCTTCGCTTCTCGGCTCCTACAGTTGAAGCTTATTGTTTTGGAAGCTTTATGGAGACAAAAGTTAATATATATCAGACCTCAACCATGAGTTCCAATGGGAGTTCATTTTCCTCAGTTTCTGCTGCAGGAGTGCAAATGCTAGGTCTAAATCTGACTAACAAAGCCAATCCAGCGAAATGCTCCCAAGCTGCTCGATGAACTGTCTCTGAAGGGTCTGATCCCAAATTTGTTGGGCCAAGAGAGTCCTCGATGGCCAAACCAGCAGCTTTATTCATCAGTGGAAAAGCAGGGCGACCTTCTTCCTCCTGTACCAGTGCTGCAAGATAGAGTTTTTATGTTTAAAGATTGGATCTTGACGAGAAATCAGATGAAAATATAAAATGAAAAGGAGAGAGATTGATCGATGAGGTATTAACCTGAGGATTCGTCGGAACAAGGACGACGTCAATTTTCTTTCTTTGTGATCTATCCACCTGACTAAATGGCAGCCCTTCAACGTACTCGCATGCGATTTTTAAAGCAATTGGTTATCTAATTGTATCAGGTCTGTGATTATTTTGAAAGCAATTATTTATTTCGATTCATTGGACACTGTCATTTTCCCATATAGATCTTAGGTTTTATTGAGGATTTGATCCCATATTCTGCTCCATAATTTATCTTCACAATTTCTAAAATGATAATACATTATAATTAAAATTTGAGCAACTTTATAAGTTTTTTTTCTTTTTCTTTCATTTATTAGGTATTATTTTATCTACATATGAGGAACTATATTACAATAGACATGCATTATACTCAAAATTTTGTGCTATAAAGTAATACACCCTTTAGTAGTGGTAAGTACTATTATTGAACCTCGCGCCTATATATATTTCGTAGCATGAAGCAACCGATCATAAATAGGATGCAATTGACCCACAGAGTTAGATCATGTTCAAGTAACCATTGATGCATTTGTGATTCGGGTGCACTATCATCCACGACTTGACATTCGTTATTAGCATATTCAATCTTAACGTAGAATATCAACTAATGAGGAGATGTCTTAATTATGCATATCGATAATCACCTTCGCATGAATTTTAATAGGTAGAGATCGTGTCATGACAAGAGTCTTCTCTCTGAGAAGCAGAACTCTCCAAGGACTCACCTAGGACCACAAAGAAAATTCCCCAAAGATATCAACGAGTGTCACTCATTCACATCAGGTAAGGAGCTCATCCTAAAATTGGCGACCGTAAAGTTCCTGATCAAACAAACATATCGCAATTCATCTCAGTTAGGTCCTCTTCCTCCGAGCCTACTGGACTCAACTAAGGATTCCTCGACTCATGGTAAGTTGATCAGTCCACATTTTTTTATGAATTGATTATGTTATGATGCTCTTCAACTTAAGCTTAGTTTGGGATGTCTTTCTTATGCTTTCAAAAGCAGCTTTTTAGCCCAAAAATTTTATAAAAACAACAAAAAATATGCTAAAAAATGTCCCCAACAAAACATTAACATCTTTTGAATTAGATTCTTGAGACATATCTCAACACACTTGATATATCCTCAAAAATCATCTTGATCGGGCACGAATCTCGAGGTAAAATCAAGCCGGAAATTTCAAAATTTAAATCTGGGATCACCTAAACTCCGATTTCAGTGAACTTACTGTCAAACTGAGCGTCTCTGAAATACAAACTCAACGACACCAAATTCGACTCAATCCGAGCCCAAATGAGTCCAAATCAAGCACCCGAAGCACTATTGGAAAGTTCAAACCATAATTTGAGTTACCAAACAGTTTCCAAATATGACGTTCTTATAGTCGAATCAATCGGCTCGACGAGACGAATCCAACGAGCCGTAGATCGCCGAATTCCGACATCATTAAGACCTTCAAATGTCTGACAAACGCTGCACAATCAAGGGATTCAATATCAGCCATCCATTCGACCACTCCCTATTTACCCCTAATCTCACACCTATTTACAAGCTATGCCACTTCATAATATCTATAAATAGACCTCTCATTTATCTTGAGGGGGGACCTAAGCAAGAAGAAGAGAAGCGAATGATAGGAGGGAATAACTCATCGACCACCGTCGGAGTTCTGCCCGCCGCCCGAGTGACACCGAAATTCTGCACAAGTGACGTCGGAATTCTGCCCGACGCCAAAGTAAAGCTAGAATTCTGCCTGACGCCGGAACTTTGCCCGACATTGTAATAGGATTTCAATCCGGAAGTGAAGTATTGTAATCTGATCGTCCTAAATTTTAAGAACGAATTAGCATCTTGTACTTCAAACAAACACTAGTGGAATCTTTTCAATTGGGCGTGGCCCCGTAATTTTTTCCCTTTCCGGGGTTTTCCACGTAAAAATCTTGGTGTTATTATTTCACCTTTGTTTGTGTGCTAGATATCCGTGCAACACTAAGACGAAAATTTTCTAACTCTATCGCCGCATATATTTTAAACCGCAACAGCACTTATTTTGAATATATGTTTTTTTTAAAATACAAGAATAGTCCCCATGGCAACTCTCAATTGAACGATTTATCTCATTATAATAAAATAAAAAGTCCCCCAACATAAAATTTATTTAAATAGACTATAACTATGTCAATCTACATAGTAAAATGATAGAAATAAAGCACAAATAAGAGATGCACTCGCAAGCATAATACTAATAGCAGCCGTTACGGAAACGGCGGAGCGAAACACACGAAAGCATAATAGCGGCCGCCAAACGCTTGCCGTTTCCGATGCCCACTGACGACGGAACCCTAACCCGAATCCCACAAAACCCCGCCCACCAGACCTCCCACTCTTCCAACATTCCATCTCCGCCCCATGGGATTCGCTCGCCATCCTCACCGTACGCCGCCAGTGAACCTTCCGACGGATCCACCGCCTCAGAGTTGTTGCCACACGGCCGCCGAGTGCGCCGCCGGTGCCTGCGGGATCTGCATCTGCTGCCCCATCGCGACGCTCTGTTGCTGTGTGCGGCTACCAATCCGCGTCTCTCACAGGGTGAGGAAAACCGCAACCGACGCCTCGTGCTGCGGCGGCCGTCGCAGTTTATCGGGATTCTCGTCCTCCTTCTCCGACATCGATTTCGAAGCCGATCAAGCGGAAGGTAGGGGAATTCCCCGGCGAGTGCCGGAGAAAGCTTCGAGAGCTTCGATTCCTCTCTTGCCGTGGCGATCGTGCTGCCGCTTCGACGTTTCCTGATCTTTTCTTCTCATTTGGGGGATGTTGAGCCTTGCGATTAGGGGAAATGAGGAGGGATCATTATATTTAAATTTATTTATTTATTTTAGGATTAATTTGAGCTACATTTGTCCTGCAAAATTTTTTCTGGAAAATGTTTTTTTTTATTTTTCAAATATCTTTGTATAATATAAAAGCAATGCAATGCTTGTAAAATGTAATTACTACAAATTAATTTATTTTTAATATTTAAATTTGCATAAATTTTCAAAAAAGATTAGGACCAAATTATATATGTGACTTTAAATAATTAAAAATTGTGAATAATTTTATATATATTGTAAGTAGATAAAATATGAATATAGTCAACTATTTTTTAAAAAAAATTGCGTCCAAAATTAATGCTTTGAATATTTGCCGAAATAAAAATATTATAAAAATAAAAATTACTTTTAGTGTCCATTTGAGACTATGGTAGTATTATGTAAAGTTAGTTAGAAAGCTCATAAAAAAAGTAAAATTTTTAGGGCATTTTATAAAAAGAAGCTTATTGTAAATTTAAATTAGCTTAATGTGCATTATAATAAAAAAACTTAAAAAAGAACAAATACGAAACTTATCTGGTTTCAATAGAAACCGGAAATTTTTTATCCGTTTCTACCTTGACTGAAAATCAGATTCTATAATTACATTTTCTTAAGAAACCGGATTTTTCATGTTCTTATTTCTTAAACAAATGAAATTTTTTTTATGATTTATATCATTTTATTAAAAAAAATCAATTTAATGATTTCTAAGAAAAACAGAAATCAATTTTCCGGTTTCTTAAAAAACTAGAAATTGATTTCATTGTTTCTTAACAATCGTTATTTTATAATATCATCATAAACTCAAATGCTTCATAAAATTATTTCAACAGTTTTTTGTTAGTACAATTTTTTTTTGAAAATAACAAGCAAGCAGTTGCCAAATAAAAATTATGATTGCAATTTGAAAAATAAAACAATAAGAAAACTATCACAAATTAAGTCTTAATCTACTACCGTTATTTCTAAGCCCTCTTCACCAAGTACTATTTTATATCATCAAATGCCATTTAGCACTCTTCTAATGAGGATTTTTTTAAAAAAATTCCCTTAGAAAGCATTATAAAAATTTTCCTAATGATTTTTTGAGAGAATATAATATATTGATGTTAGAGTATCTATTTGATTATATGCCAAAAAAAAAACATTTATTGTAGCAATGTTCTATACTAGCAAAAAAATAATAAAAAAATAATTAAAAAGCACAAAGAGGATCATAAAAGATAAAAAATTTATCATAGAATGTTTCAACAATGTTACAAGTTTATTTGCTTTCTCTCTTAGATTGATTGGCCTTCCATTTAGATCTACTTCACTATTTTGATGTATGACAAAATGACAGCAAGTAAGATGTTCTTCTTTATCCTGTTCATGAATATGGATGGCCTATTGGGCTTTGGTTATTTAGGTCTCCAATGTTTAAAAAACAACTAACAACGAAGCTTTTCTTATACGACGACAATTTCAGCCTCAAATTGGCGGTGAAAATTCAGCAGCAAATCTGTCGTAAAAAAATCGTCGAAAATTTCTACCACAAATTCTTCACCATTTCCAAGAAAAAACAATCCACTGTAAAGACCACCGCAAACTGCCGACTTTCTTGTAGTGTGGGTGACATGTATTGAGATATTATCGACGACAATAGGCGACGAAGTTAGCTTGCATTAGTATTAGCGTCGACAATGTTCAGTGGCCTTATAGGTAACAACGTGCATCAATACAGTTGACTACAGCAACTGATAACATTGACAGGCGTAGTGTAATAAGGTGATAGTGGACCGAGCACAATCATCTGTGCTCTAAAGTTGAAAAATACTTACCTAAATAATCACATAAAAAGTTTAATTTGAATATATAATATATAAATTATTATAATTTGAAACAAAATAGTTTCAAATTAGTCATATTGAGAGAAATAGTTTTTATGGTTTTTGTAATCGAGGTTGAATTAACCAGTTGGATTAATGGGCCAACTGTACTAGTTTATGTAAGCCCAATAATTCTTGGGCTTGGCTTTATGGGCTATTGCGCGCTTATTATTCTCTAGTCTCAGCCGTAAAATTTCATAAGCTCCTGTCACAAAGGCATTTTATTATATGAATTAATAATTTTTAAAAAAATAAAATGAAATTAATACTTTTAAGTATAATTTTTAATAATATTTTTAATAGCAGCATAATATTTCTTTTTTCATTTTTATATGACAGAAAGAGACCCATTGAATGGGAAGCCAAAATTTTAACATGCTTGAATTCTTCTATTTTAAATGGAAAAAAAATCCTCTATAGTTTCTTCTTATCAAAATATATTTGAAAATTATTGAATTTATTATAAAATGAATAAAATATAGAATTTCCATATAAAATATTAATTTTAATGGAAATCTAATATTATTCTGATTAAAATTATATTAAGATATTTTAACATATTTTGAAATCCAATAAAATATAGAATCCTTAGCACCCTAAATGAAAATAAATATTTTTGTTTTTATCGGCGTATTAGTAAAACCGAAGTTAGAGAGAGGTTTTAAAGAAAATGAAGGGTGGAAAAGCTGTTGGATCTGATGATATTCCAATAGATGTGTGGAAATGCTTATGAGATGAAGGAATTTCTTGGCTTACTAAACTTTTAATATTATTTTGAAGACTGAAAAGATGCTAGATGAGTGGAGAAGGAGTGTGTTAATCCCTATTTTTAAGAATAAAGTTGATGCACAAGATTGTGTGAATTATAGAGGAATTAAGTTAATGTGTCATACTTTAAAACTATGGGAGCGAGTTATGGAGCATAGGTTGCGGCGTGATACCAATGTTTCTCAAAATAAATTTGGATTAATGCCAAGTAGGTCGACTATGAAAGTCATACATTTTTTAAGAGGTTTGATGGAGAAATATAAAGACAATAAGGAGGATCTACATATGATATTTATTGATTTAGAAAAAACATATGATAAAGTTCCAAGAGAAGTGCTATGGAGAGTTCTTGAAATGTATGTGTTCAAACACAAGGCGGTTTGCCCAAGTATTTTTCTATTTCGATTGGGTTACATCAAGGATCAGCCTTAAGTCCATATCTTTTTGCTTTAGTCATGGATGTTCTCACTAGACATTTGCAAGAGTATGTACCTTGGGGTATGCTTTTTTGCTGATGATATTCTTCTTGTTGAGAAGACTAGAGAGAGAGTTGAAAGTAAACTTGAATTATGGAGGTCAACATTAGAGACTAAAGGTTTTCGCTTGAGTAGATCTAAAAAGGAATATATTGAGTGTAATTTTAGTAGTAATAAACCTAGTGAGGGGATTGTGACTTTGGGCGATCAAGACATTAATAAGAGTACGCATTTTAGATATCTTTGATCTATTGTTCAGAGTGACGGTGAAATGGATGGGGATATTATCAGCAGAATTCAAGTTGGATGGTTGAAGTGGAGGAATGCATCGGGCTTGTTGTGTGATAGAAAGTATCCCTCAAACTTAAGGGAAAATTCTATAAGATGGTAGTGAGGCCTGCAATGCTTTATGGTGCTGAATGTTGGCCATTAAAAGAGAAGCATAATACTAAGAAGTGTGGCATAGATGAGGATGCTCAGGTGGATGATTGGCTTTACCCTTAGAGATAGGATACGAAATGAGCATATACGTGAAAAGGTTAGAGTAGCTCCAGTAGAAGATAAGATTAGAGAGAGTCGCCTTAGATGATTTGGTCACATAAATCGGCGGCCTTCCAATGACCCGGTTAGGAGAGTAGAGGTATTAGATTTGACTTATGTTAAGAAAGGTAGATGCAAACCTAAAAAGACTTGGTTAGAAAATATTAGGAATGACCTTTCTTTTATTAGATTTAAACGAGAATTTGACCTTTAATAAGACACAATGGAGAAAAAGGATTCATGTAGCCGACCCCACGTAGTGGGATAAAGGCTTGTTTGTTGTTGTTGAAATCAAATATTATTCTGATTAAAATCTAATAAGGATATGTTTGGTGCAACTGTATCATTTAATGAAGTTCATTCCGAAGTTGTTGTACCGATGTTGTTGTACCGAAGTTATTGTAGAGAAAATAACTTCGCTATTATGATTGCAAAAAATAACTTTTCATCACATAATTTAAAAAAAATAATGAAAAAGTAATACCCGAACTAAATTTAAGTAGCCGCCTCAAAAGCAAAGCAGCCAAAAGTTTTTACAATGTCTGTAAGTGGAATCAGTTCAAACTAATTAAATTTTCTAAAAATTGTTTTAATTTCTAATAAAAATATCCACGTCCCCATATGAATCCTTAATTAGTCCATATTTCTATGCATTCTAGGAAAAACTTTTACAGGAGATAATTCTTAGATTTGGATAATCATAGAACTCTCGCGGTCATTTGGAACCTCAAAGTGTCTAGTATCAGATTTTACTTATCCAGACTTCCACTCCATCTTTCTAGCTGACCCCTCGACTTTTCTCCAACTAGGACAATCATTAGGGGTATCAATATTTGACACGATTCGAACTCGGTCTGAAAATTTTAGGTTATGATAAATCTGTTTGAGAAATGGTTTGGGTTCGGGTTCAACAAATCGAACCGTTTTAAAAATCGGGTCGGGTTTGGGTTGACCCAAAAACTCGAGAATGACCCGAAATTCCGCTGCTGACCGTGCCTGCTAGGGGTGTCAATTTCGGGTCACGGGTCGGGTTCGGGTCGAACCCGAACTGACCCGGGTGGAAAACGAGTCGACCCTAACCCGACCCGGGTAGAGAAACGGGTCGAAAATCTGAACCCGGACCCGACCCGGCGGGTTGCCGGGTTGACCCGACACGACCCGACACCGCGGCAGCACGCGGCGGCGCGATCGACACGCGACACGGCTGCAGCAGGCGACGGCGGCAGCGCGCGCGGCAGCTCGCGGCAGCGCGACTGCGCGAGCGGGCACGCGGCAGCGCGCGACACTCGGCGGAGGCAGCGGGGCAGCGGGGTATTGGGCAGCGGCGCGTGGCACGCGGAGGGGGGAGCGGGGCAGCGGGCAGGGCAGCGGGGGGCAACGGGGCAGCGGCGCATCACGCGTGGCAGCGCGAGCGCTGGGCAGCGGGGCGGGGCAGCGGGTGGGGCAGCTGGGGCAGCGGGGCAGGCAGCGGCGCGTGGCAGCGGGGCAGCGGGCAGCGGGGCAGCGGGCAGCGGGCAGGGCGGGATTTCGAAATTTTTTAAACTAAACGGGTTGGCGGGTTGACCCGACAACCCGCCGGGTCAACCCAGACCCGACCCGTTTTTTAAACAGGTCAATTTCTGGAACCCGAACCCGACCCGTTTTGAAATCGGGTCGGGTCCAACCCGGATTTTTCGGGTCGGGTTTTTGTGTCGTGTCAAATATTGACACCCCTAGTGCCTGCCCGCATCGCCTAAGTCGCATGCCTACGCCTGCCCGAGAAGCCCGCCCCTTGCGTCTGCCCGTGTTGCCTAACCGCTCTTGCCCAAGTCTCACACCTGCGTGTCTGCCGGAATTGCGCTATCGCCCACCTGCGAGTCTACCAGCGTCACCACTCGCCCGTTCGCACATCTCTTCGAAAGTAACTGTCCCGTCGTTGCCTTACGAGTCGGGTCAAGTTGACCCAAACCTGAAGCGAGTCAGGTTCGAGTAAGAAAAACTGCCCCGTTTGCAAAAACAGGTTGAATTTTTGGTTAACACGAATAATGACAGGTCAATTCTGAGTTTGATCTGAACTCGATCCATGACCTGATTTTGACACTCCTAAGGACGATCATATTAACCACTTTCACTTGTTTAATTTCCAACAGTATAGTTAGGTGGCAACTATCACCGTTAATATCCATCGCCACATGTTAATAACCTGAGCGATTATTATGAGTATGCATGGTAAAAGCTGTGTGTGAGAGCCGATATTACTATGTAGCTCATTATATACCGACAGTTATTTACACTTGTATCCCTGTTTTCCCTATATATACGTCCTGTAACAGTTACTTGAATAATAAGATTGATTTACCTTTCCTTCCCAATCTCTCTCTCTCTGTTTCGAGTCTCTTCGTCTCTCTTAGCTCTCACATGGTATCAGAGCTAGAAATGGGAGATTAAGAAACCGCGTCCTCCATCCCTCCCGCTTCCGCCTCCACTCTCGCCGGCACCATCACCGAGCTCGTTCTTCCCGCTTCTCTCAAGTTCATAATATCAAAATTCAAGAACCTAATCCCATATCGTCTTACCGTGGACAATTATGCAATCTGGAAGATCCAGATTTATCAAAACCTCACGGCCAACGGTGTGAGATCTCGTTCCCTTACTGTTCCTCTTTGAATTGGATTTTTCTCCCAGGATCGGCCGGGACGATATTGAGATCGTCCAGGCCGATCAGTGCATTGAAAACGGTTGATTTCTGGAGTGTTTTCTGGACTGGATCGTCCAGGCCGATTTTGGATCGTCCTGGGACGATCAGTGCATGGCAAAATCCCGAGAGCAAGGGTTTTTGGCAAATTAATTATCGGCCTGAGGAATCGTCCTGGACGATTGGATTTTGTTCACATCGTCCTGGACGATGTGGCGATCGGCCGGGCCGATCAGGCTTATGATATAAGCAAATCAGCTCATTTTGAGGAGAGAGAAAATCATTTTATAAAATAAAAATATCTGAGGAGAGAGAAAGAGAAAGGAAAAGAGAAAAAAAGCTTGGTTTCAGAGGCCGCGGAGCGCTTTTCGTCCGACGCCGCTGTTGGGAAAAGTGAAGATCTCGTGGTAAGGACTCCGAATCCTATTTCTGTTTTCAAAGTTATTGATTTTTTATCGAGATGTGCACTGTTTTGTGTTTTCGTAGTCGAATTTTGGACCTGATCTGGTATTGATAAAACTTTCACCGCACAACTTTTAGAATGTTATAGATATGAATATTGTACACGATTTGAGTATTTTCTACGATGATTTTATCGGTCGGAATTGGTTCTACGCGATTTTAATTGAATAGAAAAATATCATGATGTTATTTGATATGGATTCAGTAGAAGAATAGTCTTATATTGTTGTCGTGAACATTCTGTTGTAATTTGGTGAATTGTGATTTTTTAGGATTTTTTGTGTAAATTTGATAGACTGCCGTTACGCTGCCGAAATTTCGTACGATTTCCGATTTTTCTGAGATTTATAGATTGAATAGATATGCATATGAATGTTGATATGATTGTTCTAGATTGTTCTTATATTGCCTATTGACTATTGACTATTGAATTGACTATTGATACTGAAAGACAAGTGGAACCTGGTTGAACGTTGGTTAGAGATTGATTGACCTGTACAGGATGGTGGGCCGACGGGCTTTCCTTTAAACATCGATTATGGATATATGGATGGGAGTCATAAGGAGTTCTTATAGATATGCCGACGGGCGGCCGACAGGCAATAGAGTGACGACTCTTTTTATTGAAACCAACGTATGGATATCTACAACAGCAATATGGATTCTACAACAGCAACATAGCCAGTTGATTGTACTTGTTCAGTATTATTATATTGAAATGCATGTTTACTGTATTGATATACGGATTTATAGATTTATTGCTTTATCGATTTCTGCTTTATTGATTGGATTGGATTAACATATTTTCTTTTACTGTACGGATTTCATTAATAGATTCAGAGCATTGACTGGTCTTTGAACATGGATACTATTGAGCATAGATATTGATATGGATGGATATAGATATTGTATTGATTCAATTGATGTTATGGACTTGACACTATAGATTCATTGACATTATTGATTTTAGACTCATTGATACTATTGTTTCTGCACCGTATTACCTGCTGCATTTGATTCATTGCTAGTATAGATTGAGATTTATCGTATTGCTTTTTGTTTTTCCGATAGATTTTATTGACTAGATAGTATTGATTTGATAGATTGATTCGATACGATTGATTTGAATGATCGACGGATTCTCCTAAGATTTGACGTACTGATTGATTGAGTTTGGTTTATCGGTTCTTCTATCGCTGCATCGATGATTAATAGTGATTGATTTGACAGATTGATTGATTTTCAATTGTGTACGGATTTCTTCGAGATTGACGTGTATTGATTGAGTTTGGTTTATTGATTTGCCCGCTGCTGCATTGATAGACTTGATTCCATTGACTATGGATTTCCGTATTGCATAGACTCATTAACCATTGACTGATATGAATTTGATTGATTGACATGCATATTGATAGCATCGCCGTGCTTTGATTTCAGTTATAGGTATTAGGTGACCTGCTGGGCTTTGTAAAGCTCATTATATGTGGTTGATATTTTTCAGGTCAGGGCTCGGGAGCAGGGGGATAGAAGTTGATCAGGATCTACAGGTTTTTAGTTTTTTTGATGATTTTGATTCTTTTGTACTAAGGACAGGATAGATTTCAGTATCTGTGGTTTTAGCATAGTTCCTGAGTATTGTATATGATGTTTTGAGATATGGATCGACTTGTATATGGATGTTTTAAATTTATAGACTTTTTTTTTTATAGACTGATATTAATTGGAGACTATAGATGACTCTGGTAAATGGCTGGGTAGATCGACATTCTTTCTAAGTTAGATCTTGGGGCATGACAAACGGATACTTCGACTTTCTCACCGGCAAGACTGCTCCTCCCGTCGATCAGACCTCGCAAGAATACGCTTGCTGGAGACTTATCGACAGTAATCTAATCTCTGCACTCTTTTCTGTCATTTCTCCGACCCTTCTTCCCTATGTTATCACTTCGTCTTCCGCTTAAGAAGTTTGGGAAACACTCGAATGTCGACTTCAGTCGACGTGCCGGTCTCGAGTAATTCAACTCAAGAACGAATTGCATCAAGTCCAGATGAATAATCAAACAATGCAACAGTATCTCTCCACTGCCAAGAACATAGTAGAGAATATTGCCGCTGCGGGAACTCAAATCGACCAAGAAGATATCATTTTATACATACTGAATGGTCTTCCGACGTCTTACAACGCCTTCAAAACCGCAATTCGTACATCTTCTTTACCAGCGAATCTTGACAAACTTTACTCCCAGCTCTACAGCGAAGAGATACACATCACCAATGAAATCAAGAAGGAACAATCCCTACACAACTCCACCTCTGCTCTTTATGCTGCTTCCGTTAATTAACAAAAGAATCGCACATCTAAACGCTACTTTAAAAACAAATTTTCTGTGACTCGTCAATCAGAGACGAAGGAAGCCACAAATCCACTTCTAATGACCGGCCAACTTGCCAAATCTGTGGCAAGATTGATCACATTGCATTAAATTGTTGGCACATAAGCAACTACAAATATGCCCCAACCATTCAGAATGGACCGCGCGCTCTTCTTGCTCAACCCACGCAACAACAGAGTTGGATTCTTGACTCCGGTGCGACAAATCACATAACACATGACAGCACCAGTTTTCATCAATCCGCTCCGTACACTGGCTTCGACTCAGTCACCGTAGCTAATGGCTCTTCTCTGTCCATCCATAACTACGGTCAATTTGCTACCACTACCCGACACACCTCGTAAGCTCAATCTTCTTCGCCTTCTCCACGTTCCTAATTTAACACACAATCTTCTATCCGTTTCTAAGCTTACTAAAGATAATGGAATAGCTATTACTTTTGACTCTAATGGCTTTACTATCAAGGATATACAGGACAACCGCCCTCTTCTTCGTGGTCGTCTCCATAACGGGCTAGCTATACCAACTCGACATTCCGCCGACTGATAGCCCGAAAGCCTTACAAACTACCACGGATTCCTCGCTCACTTGGCACGCTCGTCTCAGCCATCCGAACCATCAGACGCTTCGACATCTAGCTAGCAATTCTCATGATGTTAAGAACATTTCTTTTTCCTTTCATTGTAATTCGTGTAAAATGGCAAAGAGCCACAAGCAGCCATTTAGTAGAAGTGTTTCGGTCACCACACATCCCTTTGAACTTGTTCATTCGGATGTCTGGGGATCGTCTCCCACGATTTCTTTTTTCGGTTTTCATTATTTTGTCATTTTTATAGATTATTTTACGAGATTTTCGTGGATTTACTTCATGACTACGAAAGATGAAACGCTCAACAAATTCAAAACATTTTACAGCATGATCCAAAATCAATTTCATACAACCCCTAAATTCTTCCGCTCCGATGGCGAAGGCGAGTACACGAGTTCTGCGTTCACAAATCATCTTCAAGCGCTCGGCATCCTTCACCAACTGTCCTGCCCGCACACTCCGGAGAAGAACGGTTTAGCCGAGCGCAAACACCGACATCTACTGAACCTCACAAGAACTCTTCTACACGCCTCTAGTCTACCGGAAAAATTCTGGGTTGACACCACAGACACTGCTAACTATTTAATAAATCGGGTACCCTCTAGATCTCTCAGTCTATAATCGCCTTATCAAATTCTTTATAACAAAATCCCTTCCATAGCTCACCTTCGCACTTTCGTATGCTTGTGCTACCCCTGGCTCCAACCTTACACAGCTAACAAGTTTTCACCTCGGTCACAGCCTTGTGTCTTCATAGGCTACTCGTCGCGCCATAACGGCTACAAGTGCTATAACATCCAAACAAACAAACTTCATGTCTCTAAGCATGTAGAATTTCAAGAACATGTTTTTCCCTATTCTAAGTCTCTACCTACCACTAACACACCGCCCAGTCCTGTTCCACCTCAGTCTCACCCCTTAATTCTTGTACCCACATCAACCTTACGCAATCCTTTATCTACTAGTACTGACAACCTCACTACATAACCTGTTCCTATCAACTCACGCAATTCCACAGAAATCCTAGATCCGCCTCCCTTTACGCCTCCTCTTCAGGTCCCGCCTGAACCAGCTCAACCTCCTATTCATCAGATGCAAACCAGGTCTAAGTCTGGTATTCACAAACCCAAGCAGATCTTCATATTACTCAGTTAAGCCAATGAACAAATCACTCTAACAACCTACAAACAAGCTGCTAAGCACGAGCAATGGAAGAAGGCTATGCAGACCGAGTTCAACGCCCTCATCAACCAAAATACTTGGACACTTGTCCCACTTCCACCAAACAAACGATCTCTTGGGTGCAAGTGGACATACAAGATCAAACTTCTACCCTCCGGACAAATAGATCGTTACAAAGCCCGCTTAGTAGCTCTTGGGTATGATAAAAGGTTTGGCGAAAATTACACTGAAACCTTTAGTCTGGTCGCCAAGATGACTACGTTTCGCATGCTTCTCACGTTAGCAGTCAACCGGCAATGGAATGTCCTTCAATTGGATGTCACAAACGCCTTTCTTCACGGCGATCTACCTGATGACATCTATATGCGTCAACCACAGGGCTTCGAAGATCCGCGCCATCCACACCACGTTTGCAAACTAAAGAAATCTCTCTATGGATTGAAACAAGCGCCACGTCAATGGTTCCAGAAATTCACCAATTTTCTTCTCACTCGTGGTTTCAGGTTTAGTCGTTCTGACTCTTCGTTTCTCATTTATTCCAAGCATAGCATTCAAATATTTCTCCTAATTTATGTTGACGATATACTCTTGACAGGAAATAATCCAGACAGCATTCGGCAACTACTCCGTGACCTTCACACTGAGTTTGCTTTAAAACAGTTAGGCAACATATCCTTATTTCTTGGAATCCAAGTCATTCAAACACAAAATGGATATTTCCTGACTCAGGAACATTACGCCAACAAACTCATACACGACACTGGATTCGATCAATGCAAGAATGCTCAGACACCGATAGCTCCTGCGACCTCCAAAAGACCGCCCAACTCACCTCCGTTTCACGATCCTTCTCTCTACCGCCGCCTCGCAGGATCGCTTCAGTACCTCACTATCACTAGACCGGACATCGCATTCGCCACCAATCAAGCATGTCAGCGAATGCACAAACCCACCGATCAAGATTTCAAGAGCCTCAAGCGGATCCTTCAGTACATCAAAGGAACCAAATAACTCGGTCTTCCTATCCAACTCGGAGACTATCAACTTCAAACTTACACCGATGCGGACTGGGCATCCGACACAACCGACCGGAAATCTATCAGCGGTCACTGCACTTTCATAGGACCCAACTTAATCTCCTGGTCCGTCAAGAAACAGATAACGGTCGCCAAATCATCAACTGAGGCAGAATATCGTGCCTTGTCCGCCGCGACATCCGAAGCTATTTGGCTTCGTCGACTATCCGTTGAGCTGCAATTATCTCAATTCGCTCCGACGATCATCCATTACGACAACATCTCCGCCATCACCATCGCCAAGAACTCCGTCTTCCATGTCAGGACAAAACATATCGAAATAGACTACCAGTTTATTCGTCAGCACATTACCGATGGCATCATTCATATTCAGCACATTTCTTCTCAAGAACAAGTAGCGGACATCTTCACCAAACCATTCTCTAGTACTCGTTACAACTATCTTCGCTCCAAATTAACCATCAGTGATCCGGATGATTAATTTGAGGGAGGATGTGAGCCGATATTACTATGTAGCTTATTATATACCGACAATTATTTACAATTGTATCCCTGTTTTCCCTATATATACGTCCTGTAAAAGTTACTTGAATAATAAGATTGATTTACCTTTCCTTCCCAATCTCTCTCTCTGTTCTGATTCTCTTCGTCTCTCTCAGCTCTCACAGTGTGCACCATAATTGTTTTTTTACTGCGCACACTTACAGAATCTGAACAGTTCTCCAGTCTGGACTCCGCACGTAATAATCTCTCCAATAATTTTGACAACCATTTATTTAATAACGTAAACCACTTCTCTTCTAATTATATTATTCCAAGATAATGAAGTCCTTTTCTTCTATAAACAATTATTTAGCATTTAATTAGTGTATATTTAATATCAATTAAAAATAAATCATTTTCACTTTATCACCAATTTCTTCAGTTATAATTAATTTAATATTAAAATCAATATAAAATCTAATTTAATATTTTTACTATT
This sequence comes from Dendrobium officinale, assembly GCA_019514585.1. NCBI lineage: Eukaryota > Viridiplantae > Streptophyta > Magnoliopsida > Asparagales > Orchidaceae > Dendrobium > Dendrobium officinale. The sequence continues at coordinate 52,561,794 of CM033690.1, read as the reverse complement.
TTATGAAATGTCTTCTTCACACTAATCTATGGTGATGGTTTGCTTCGTTGACTGGTGATATAATTACGTTTATGTTTGATACTTGCACTACTCCTATTCTCCTCATACTCATTTTGTCAACTTAGGGAATTTTTGCTGAATTATCTAATGAATGATTTTAATGCACATTTCTTGAGTCATATGGAATAATATAACATAAAGCTCTCTAATCACTCTTTTCTTGGTCCAAATTCCTCTCTCTCTCTCTCTCTCTCTCTCTCTCTCTCTCTCTCTCTCTCTCTCTCTCTCTCTCTCTCTGTTAATGTAGAAGTTATTCTGTGCAATCATCGGACTGTTCGGAGGCAAATCAGGATGCGCCATATCATTTTTTGTTTTGTACTGGTGCTGTAAACAGCTATGTACCAAGCGACGTGGCGCATCCTGATTCGCCTTCAGACGGTCTGGTGACCGCACATAATAATTTCCACTTTTAATGATATTGGTAGGCATTTGCATATCTTGTTCTTCTTCGCAACCATTTGCTTTTTTAAAATTGAAAAGGTAAGGTGATATCTTTAGTATGACCTCAGCTAACTATAGTCAACTCTATGGTTAACATCTTTGTGACTTCTACTTCTTAAAAAATATCAAAATATGAATGCCAAATATAGGAATAAAAGCAATGAGGTATTGTTGTCTAATTATTGGTTTAGAACTGATGAATTAATTGGTGAAACTTGCAAGTGTTAAAATTCATTTAAATTAAAAAAAAAAATATTCAAAATATGATTGTAATGATCTTTGTTATAGGATTTTAATGTTTTATCCTTCCAATATGTGGTATTAGAGTTTGATGATTTATTTGGAAATTATTCATGTCGATGATTTTGTTGAAACAATCTCCCCCCTCTCAGAAACCGTCAGACCCCAATGGAATCGAAGGCCTGCTTACTAATATGCAACGAGGGACCCTTTCTCGCCTAGCCCTACCTACTTCAGTTTAGCTAAAACCGAAAAACCATCGATAACGGGAGAACGAAATTAGGATAAAGACCAATTCCAATTACATGTAGAAAGATACAGATGGAAACAAATAGTTCTCATGGTTTGATTGCATATTACACCAGATGGTGCTGGCAGTGGAAGCACTAACGATTAGGTGTTAGCATTGCTAGCAGGCAATGGCTAAGGTGATTTTTATTTTTTTTAAATGAAAAAGGTAAAAAATAATCTAAAATACATTGATTTGTTATCGAAAATAAAAAGCATAAATAGCTAAAAAAAATAATCCAAATATGTTTTAAAAACAACAAAAAGCCACAATAGAAAGTAACCCCAAACACCCACTAATATATTGAGTTCATTAATTTAGGCCTTTGATATTTTATCCTTCTATCAATCTGTAGTTATTAAATTGTAAAGCTTTTATCACCAAAGATTTCATTTTTTATAATAAAGGAGAAGCTTAAAACTAATATCCAAACTATATAATAGAATTCAGTCTGTATATATACAACATAAATCAGAAGCATTTTTAAAAAAAATCAATAAAATTGGATTTATCAAAACATCTAAATAGATATTTTTTAAATTTATTGTGTGTTAATGATTCAAGTAAAAGTGTATATTGAATCCTTAAAAGCTTTTAACTTTAAGAAGTTGTTTAGCAGCACCCAGGATTTCTTTTAAGAAGTATTTCGTAAAACCTCTAAATACGGATTCGAAAAATCCTAGGGTGGTAAAATCCTAAAAACTATTTGGTAACATTTATGATAAATCCTGTGTAACTGTTTGACTATTTTGAAGAGGCGAGAGTGAGAAGTAGAGGCGAACAGCGCTGCTTTAGTTTAAATATGCCGAACGAGAGGATTTTGGAAATCCGGGATTTACAATGAAAAGGCGAAATTTTCCGTCAAACATGGTTTTCATTTACCGTGAGATTTGGTTTTGCATTTTAGGCTTTGTGGCTGGATTTCGCTCAAATCCGCCTCAAATCCGGCCAAAATCCTTCTACCAAACAGCCCCTAAATGTTGTTGATTATGCTTGCAATGAGGTAAACTAAAAGGTAGCCTTCAAGATCAATATAAATTTTCTCTCTTTGATTAAGGCTTTCTTTGGAACAGCTTTCTTACTATTTTCCAAAGCAAATTTTCAATAAATATATTTGTCATTGAAAAAAATTTTGCACTTAAATTTACTTTAGAAAATAAAAAGAAAACTATCACAAACGAAATCAAATATTTTTCCAATTCTATTCACTCATTGTTAAAATCCATTTACATGCTCTCTCATTCTCTAATACTTATAAAAAACTGACAAGTTTACCTAACCAATCTCATGTGTAAGACTACTCTATCTATATGAGAATATACTATGATGACAGCATGACACAATCATATCATTTTTAATTGCAACTTTAGGTAGAGATTATCTACCTAATCTGCCTAAGAGATAGTATATTTGTTTAATATGTTTTATGTAAATGTTGATTTGTTAATTTTGAGAAAAATATTAAGTTGAGGTATGGCATATGTCAGCTTTTGGAGCTCTGCATCTGTTAATTTAACTGTTGCAGTCATTGTCATATTTGAATTTAATACTGTTTTTGCCAATTTAGTGAGGGAAGACATTTGACATTAAACACCTACATTGCTTGTTTTATGGCTCTTATTAAGCACATGTGGAGATTACTTATCAAACTTGTTAAGCTATGATCATTAAAAATGTATATGTTGCAGGAATTCTTTCAGATTTTCAGTTTGCTTCCTGAAAGGGGACTAACCTCAGAGTCAAAAAAACTTGGAGCTGGTAACAATTTTCTTAAGAATATATCATCTGATGTGTTCTTCTGTGTTCCAGTGTCAATTTGATTGGGCTTATGGTTTTCTATTTTGTTTTAACTTACAGAAGTTAGTTTATGGATCACAGTGTTCATTTTGCTGTCAGAAATCCATTTCAATGAACAAATTAAGACAAAAAAATGATTTGGTTTGCACTGTCTGCACCTATTCTGCAATGGATCATCCTACCAGGAAAGCAAATAAGCATATGGCAGTAGAAAAATAAGAAGTTAACCTTTTCTTGTTAACTTAACATCCATTTGCCAATATCCATCCGAGATAGTTGCAATTGTTTGCAAAGTAGTTGAACCAAATACAAAGAGAAATAATAAATCAAAATTTGTTCCGAGGACTCCTGGAAATCCCCGCAGGGGCGCTGCCCACTTGGACCCCCGACATATCTGCCAACAGTTGCTTATAAATTTGCCCCTTGAAATTTATGACTGGTTCCGCCCTTACTCACACTATAGCATATATGATTGTAAAAAATTACTTCTTGCTACTAAAATTATTTCATGTGTGTGTGAGAGAGAAAGAGAGAAAGATAGAGATTGTTAAGAAAGTCGTCCCAAATGAAGCCTAAGTTTCTAATCCACTTGCAGTCATTCTTTCGTAGTAGCTTAAGCTATTGTGATAATAAATATCCCAAAATTAATATATTGAGTTGAGTCTCTTATTTTTCGCCTTCCTAACCAAAAAAAAAGAGTTCATCATAAACAGTTTAGCACAAGTGTGGACCAATATACTGATTCCACCTCTTTTCTGCATTTTTTACTTTGCATGCGTATCCCTTTCTCCCATTCAATCCATTAGAAAAATCAAGTAATTGAATACAGTTGTCCAAAGAGTCTTCAAAAAGAAAATCAGACATCAATGCACGTGTTTACTTTGTCATCCATTGAGAGCTACAGGTTCAATTAATTATATTAAACCACATTGAAAAACCGAGTCATGAAAACTTTCGGTGATAGGGATGCTCGAGGAGAAATTTTCTGAAGAAATGTTATTATAATGGAAACTGAAAACTGACAGAACTCTACCATGGCTATAGCTGGTGCTTGCTTCTAAATATGACAACCTTCAAAGCTCTGTATGACTGCGAGCAAAGTGGAGAAAATACAATAAATACAAATAATTTGCTTATGAATCGACAATCATTGATTTGCGATTCTGAAGTTTTGTTTTATTTCCTTAAATTCAACTTCCCAGCAAAGGTTTCTTGTTGATTGATTTTCGTTTCCAAGCTTTTGATGTTTCAGTTACAATGATACAAAATTGTGAGGTCATTTGGTTTGATGTTATTTAGATAATAATGTTGTAATATTCATTGAATGGTGTACTTCCACTAAAAAATTATCTTGCAGTAATGTAACTGATAGGAAACACTTGTAGATCTGAAGTATTTCCTATCAATCTTCGGAAAACATCGATTTCTCCACAAAAATCCACACAAAACCACGAAAACAGTAGATAATTTACACTATTTGATGAAAAGGAAGCGGAAAATATCAAGATACAATTGATCCTCTATTCGAGAGGAGGATCGATCTTGCCCAATTTTTAGACGCCGCTAGAGCACAAAGGAAAACCTAAATCTGGGAGATCTCAAATTTCAGCCAAATTCAAGATGTCCTAACCCTAGAAAAACAAACTATTTAATGCATACAATTCAAAAGGAAATTTCTAAACAGTCCATACATTCAAACTTCCCTCCCAAAACCCTAAAAAAATCCTTCTAAAACAACCCCCGACGCATTCGGCACGTACAAGAGGGCCGAGAGTTCCGCCTGTTTTGCGTAAGCCGGTCCCGTTGGACCGGCTAGACCAGTTTAACAGTAATCTACAATGATTAATGGTTATTATAACAGTAATGTTTTTGTTATTTCAAGATGTCATAGAATCAAACTATTAATTTCTGCTAATAGTATAACATAACATTACAGATCAGATTTGTAATGATTATAACAGAAAGGGTTGGTTCTCTTTTTGGATGTTTATCATTCCAATCTGATACTTTTCAGGTTTGGAAAAAGGTTAGTGGTTGGGACTGCCATCTGACCAGAGAGTAGCTTGGTGAGAAAACTAGACTTTGTTGAAATATATATAAGATGATTAGGTGGATGTTGAATCTACCTTGAAAGCGATTTAGATGATCCCCTTCTAAAATCCTAATAATGAAAGTAAGTTTCATAAATGGATGACTATAATATGGATTGCCAAAGCACTTAATATGCCAATGCTTGTATGATTAATACCATTATATTTCCTCAAACAATAAACATCTTTCTATCTTCAATATGCACACAACAGCAATGCTACATACAAAAGAATTCTCAAGGAAACATCATCAAGAACATCTGAAATTGGATTAAAGCTTCGTTTGTGATAGCTTTCTTACAGCTTTTTAGTATAAAAATTTCTTGAACTGAAAAATTTTGTACTGAAGAGTTATTTTACAAAGCATTAAAAAAGCTGTTATAAAAGAAGCCTAAAGCTAAACCAAATGGATTATATTAAAAAAAAAAAAGGTGTGCCATGAATATGCTATTAGATTCCTTGTATAAAGAAGTCAATTTGTACAAAGTTCAAGTGGGCCACTAAAATTTCTATTTTATTCAGCTTTGATTAAAGCATCAATCTAATAAGGATTAAGTGCTATTAGAAATACTAGATTGATGTCCTAAAAGTCTTCCTTTACATTTTCATCAAACAATCATCTTTCTAATACAAGGATAGCTTCTTTGAGATAAGACTTGGTTGACTAATATGTTATTTCTCCTAATAAGAAATCTACTTCTAAAAATATGGAGAAACATTTTTTTCTTCATGCTCATCCACCTCAGGCATAGGGGCAAAGTGGAGAAATAGGTGAGCCACCAGAATATTCCACTATCCTTTTCAATTAACAACCAATCCTAATAATAAATAAATAAAATTACTTCGATTATCTCAACAATGTACCATATCAGTTCAATTCAAAGATTTTTATTATAGGTCATTTAAGAAGGATTTCACGTCAGAAATTTTATAGGTGGAAACTAACATATTAGTCAACCAAGTCTTATCTCTAAGAAGCTATCCTTGTATTAGCAAGATGATTGCTTGATGAGAATGTAAAGGAAGATTTGTATTAATTCTAAAAGCACTTAATCCTTATTAGATTGATGCTTAAATCAAAGCTGAATAAAATAGAAATTGTAGTGCCCACCTTGAAGATGTCCTAATAGAAGCTGGGATATGCAAGAAAATAATAAATGAGAGAAATCATTGGTCACATGTTATAATTTCTTCACACTCTCTCTTTTTAAGGAATTCATACCAATCATCATTTATTTAACATGTTCACAATTATCCTATAGCTCAAACATAAGTTAGTTAGCATCACGAATCTCTGGCAAAGTTTTCTTTTTTTGGGACATTTAGGTCAATTATGACAAACTCACACACACATCACATACGCAAGACTCGAAACCCAATGCCTCTTAGTTGGTGGTTAAAGCTTCAGCCAACAGACCAAGCAGAACTATGTTCTGGCAAAGTAAATAAAAATAAAAGAAAAAAAGAGAGATCTGATAAAGAGAAAGATTGTATTATTTAATATAAAAAATAGGATAAATAATACATCTTAAATCATCCAAGAAGTTATCATCAAAGCGTTGAGTATCTACCTCGCCTCTTTCATAGGGTGTGAACCTAACCCTGTACTCCTAATATCCAAATGATTATTATATTTTTCTAATTGATAAGGATTCCTTTTCTTACATCAATTCAAAGATAAGTGTCATGGTATAATGTACTTGCAAGCATTAACTCGCAATGAAAGATAACATCCATTGGCTATCAATCAGTATGATGAAATTAACAATATCTAAATTTTTATTAAGGAAATATGAACCATGCTTCAACATATACCCCAATCCACAAACTATCTACCACTCCACTATTTCTATTACATCTTAAGAGTTCTTTCAAAAGAATTATATGGAAAATTCTTAATATTTTCCATTTGTCTTTCCCCGCATCCCCATGCAATAATACAATTGAAGCTAACTTTACAAAAAAGAGAGAAAAAACAGTATACCAGAGAGCTCTTTAAGCCTTCATTCTTTAATATCTTAGTTCCACTATAACTGATGTATATGAACTCATTAGAGGCTACCAATGTTAGAATTCCTCAGCAATGGTTGGCTCAACAAGCCGTACTGTGAGACATCAAACTGGCTGGAGAAGTTTGGAAACATATTGAGATCATTCTGTTTCTTCAAAAACTGCAGAATTCCACTGCTCTCTTCAGAATTGCAGTCAGCCATTTTTTGGCGCTTTGCACCAATGGAAACAGGGGAATCTGCCTGCGAGAGCTGTGGGAGAAAGTAACCAGTGCCGTTACCTTCTCGGCTTTGATTTATAATGGTTTGAGATAAAAGTGGGTGGCCAATAATGGAATTGGTATCAAACATTGGAAGCTCTGGCTGATTATCCAAAAGATTCAATAGCGGGGAGTAATCTTTGAGGAATTCTGATATGGATGAAGCTTTTTGTAGCTTCATTCCATGGTTCTGTGGCATCATCTGGTTTTCCATAGCTGGAAAGCAGGTTTCTTCCCCGCATGGATCTTCTTGTTCTTGATCCGCCATTGTTGGCGACAGGTGATTGCTCTTCTTATAGATTCGGCAGAGAACCCAATCATCCAGCTGAAATTAGGCAAAACAGGGGATGATAAGATGCAGCAAACAAAAATTAGATAACAAGTGATACCAAAGATCAAATTTTTACCCGCATGGAATGATCTCGAATTCTGATGGGCTTGTAGCTATTGCTTTTGTTTGCATCTGCAAGTCTATATTCATGCATGATCCAATTAGTCTTGAGCCCTTTAGGAGGCCGGCCTTTATAGAACACAAGCGCCTTCTTCACTCCAATGTTCTCACTCCCAGAGCTAATAGGCTTATCAGTCCCCGTTGCTTTCCAGTACCCAGACGCCGCAGCGCGGTTCGGCCGGATTCCGTTTGGGTACTTTCGATCCCTCGGGCTGAAGAAATACCATTCCCGATCACCAAACGACGCTTTTTCTGCACAGAAGCATAGCGTCAAATACCATGTTTGCACTGTGTAAAACTTTGGAAAGAATGATAAAAAAGACACTTTTATGAATCGTAGTTACGAACCAGGAAGCTCCCAAGGATCAAATTTGTAGATATCGACCTCGGCGATGATGGAAGCAGGGCATGGGGACGAAGATGCGCGATTTCTGAGGTAGTGTAAGATGAGTTCTTCGTCGGTGGGGTGGAAGCGGAAGCCCGGTGGGAGATGAACGGCAGAGGTTGACATCGCCGAAGTTGACGTTGCGGCGAGGTGATTGGATTGGAATGGAAAAGGAAGATCTTGAAACTTTCGGGACTGGAGGGAGAGGGGGTGGATTTATGGGGGATGGAGAAGAGTTTGGTGAGGACAAGTCTGTAATTACTGAATTTGTTTCTGCGTGGGAATTTGGAATTAGTGTTCACTTGCCTGCGTACGGTCGCGGAGGAGAGAGAGACTTGACCATCCAGGTGTTACGAGACACGTGCCGTCGAAAGAGAGCTCGCCGGCAACACAAGGAACACCGTGGCCGTCCACCTCCGTGATGGAGTCGACGCCGTCCGGCAGACGGCTGCCGCCCGATTGGTTAGAATTCGGTACGACCATTTGTAAAAAACAATTATAGAATCATATATACATTTTTAATTATAGTAAATAAAATAATTTCTAAAGAGAAAAATATCAGCGTTCTCGTATATATCATATCTCTTTATCATAATTTTTAAATAATAATAATACGCTGTGCGAGAACGGAATAATTTGCCGCGAGAAAGGCTTGTTGTTGTTGTCGTCCTCATCATCTAATTAGCAAAGTAGCGGAAAAAGAGAATCAATTGAATCTTAATAGAGCATTTTGTTGAAGTTGCCTCGAATTTGGCTAGACATTTGTTTGTTATTGTCTTTGATCGTCGTATTCTTTGTATATATGTCGGAGATTCAAGCGGGCAACACCCCCTAACAGTATTTGTCCAGCTTGCTTAGGTCATGGGTCACGGCACAGTGCCCCTGCGAGGGTTTCTAGGACAGCGCACCCAGAAGGAATACATTTAGGCTATAAGGGTATTTTAAAATTCCACCTGTTTTTAGGTACCCTATTTTTGTCTTATAAATGACTTCGGGTTTGTAAGATTTTGTACTTCGTCTCTTCTCTATAATGAAATTGTTCTTCTTTCTCCCCGTGGTTTTTTTATATTTGAGTTTTTCATGTAAATCTCTTATGTTGATTTGTGTTTTGCATATCGTCATTTTTAATTTCTCTTTGTGTTTGGTTCTTCGTTCTCCAAAACACTTAAATGCATTAATTTAATTAGAATTCTACTATATATATTATTATTATTATTATTATTATTATTATTATTATTATTATTCAAAATAATTTATGATAAAGGAGTATTGTTTTCCATCAAATTCCTAATATATAACACAAATATTTTTCTTTTTAAAAATTTATATTATTTAAAATAACTTTTAAGAAAATTATTTTTCCTATAATGATTATATTTGCAAACAGTTACTTTCGTACCGAACTCGGATCACCAATCAGACGACAATCATCTTCCAGATAGCATCGACTCCATCACGGAGGTAGATGGCCACAGTGTTCTTTGTGTTACCAGCGAGCTCTCTTTCAATGTCAAGCTTCTCATAACACAATGAAAGTTTTATTTTAGAACATTTATATCAATAAAGATAAATTCGCACACATATCACATACGCAAGCTTCAAATTTGAAATATTTGATTGGTAGCAGAGCTCTTAACCAACAAATCAAAATGAGCTGCATACTAATATAAGTCAAGTCACCCTATCTCTCTACAACCATCTTCAAGCAAGTGAGCACTAATTCCAATAGCCAATGTTGAAACAAATTCAATAATTACAGACATGTCCTCACCAAACTCTTCTTCATCCCCCCTAAATCCACCCCCTCTCCCTCCAATGTCAAAAATTTCAAAATCTTTTTCTTCCATTCCAATCCAATCCTTTAAATGAATTAATTTAATAATTTTTTCTAATTATATTTATGCTCATATCTCAAAATAATTTGTGCTAATTTTTACTGGATTTTCTATCATATTTTGTGAGAGCAATTTTAGTAGGATTATGTTGTTATATACGTCAAAGGATAATCTATTTTGTATTAATGTAATAAATATAATGTTCATAGTTAACTATTTTAAAAAATATATTCATATGATTTTCAAACAAAATAATATTATTTAGTTCAATAAAGATAAATAAATTTAATGATGCCTAACTCGATTGAGGTTTCATTTGGGATAGTTTTCTTATAATTTTCTAAGATAACTTTTCAGTATAATTTTTTTTGAAAGTAGCAAAAAATCAGCAGTCAAAATCTGTCCCAAATGAAGACCAAGTCCTATAACATTTATCATAATAAAAATCGGATCTTAGGTGTTCAATCGTATAATATTGAATACAACTTCATCTTATCTAATCTCAATAATATTTCAAAATTGCAATGCATGAATTCTAAATCCCATAAAATAAAAATTCTCTCTACAGTGAATTTTTTAAAAAGTTAACTCCCATCTAATACTACAAAAGAAGACGTCATTTTTCTGCAATCGTTTCCGTCTAAAAATGGATGAAATATGTCAGTAATTTATATTTCTAGCGGATTTCCAACGGAAAATTTTCTTACGGGAATTCACGCGTTAGAAAACAAACTTCCCCCGAAAAACCAGAAGGAAATATTATGTCAGAATTCGCCTGAAAATCCACCGAAAATATTTCATCCAAAATCCTCTAAAAAATCTATCGAAATTTGTGAGGGATTTATTCATTAGCATTTTTTCTATATTGTAACTCAAATTAGCTCAAAATCCTACTAAAGTATTGATTACGATAAAAGATTCACACGCATCTCAATATTCATGTCTATCTAAATACTATTTTTAAAATAATTAATCATCATTATTATATTGATTAAATTAATACAAAGCAAATTAATAACCATTTAATTAGTAAATTCACACATAATTTTAATAAAGGTGAACCCACAAACTAATAGAAAACCCCACTTTGATGTAGGAACATCTTAGCTTATATTATGCTTAGGGACTAGTTTACCTTCCTTAGTCTAGATAGTTCTATTTTCCTCTTTAAATAGTTGGCTATTGTAAAGGATGAAGGTCATTGAATGAAATATTAGTCTTTGAAGTCTTAGAGCTTTCTTCTTCTTCTTCCCTGGATTGGGAAAACTGAAATCCTTCTTGCAGGTCGAGTCTTCTGACGATTCATTACATCACACTTTGAAGCGGTTTTCATTATAATATCATTATATAAATGAAAAAAAGTAGAAATAATAATAATTATTTAATTAATTTTTGCTCTCTAATTTTTTTCTATGAATTAAATACTATGAGGACTACGTTGATGAGAGCGACGCATGCATGAGTGGTGGGCCCTGTATTGATAGAAGGGTGGGTTCGTCCCGCATAGGACAATAAAGTTAGTTGTCCAAATGAAGACTTAATTTCATATTATTATTACACGTACTTAGATTCATTTTTTTATTTAAAAAATTCCCGCATGCGAGTTAGGCTAATCGGGAATTTCATGATAACTACGTGAGATTAATCCGTTTAAACAGAAAGAGTGTCCCTATGCGACTTTGATGCCGTTGAAATTGTCAATGACACGTGGCATCTTTCGTACAAAAAAAATTTATTATTATTACTGATAAAAAAATAAAAAATTTCCCTAGGTGAGTCCGACCACATCATCCTTAGGGGTGTAAGTGAGCCAAACTGTCTCGAGCTTGACTCGTAAATGAGCTCATGAGTTGAGCTTGTCAAGACACGAGTTTGAGCAAGAGAATATACTTGGAGCTCGTATATTAAATGAGCCCACATGTACTCACTAATTGGCTCGATCAGATCTGATCAAGCCTGATAAAATCCATTGTGACACAAGCTCACATGTGCGACTTGTGGGATACATGATTATTGTAATGGTGATGTAATTAGTGATAATTAATTGTGATTAATTATTTGTAATCCATTGGGGGCTGATAAAATCGGCTTATAAACCTATATATGGTATTTCACTAGTCTTGATAACGTTGATTAGTGCTGTCATTAGCATAATTAATGCTCAACAAAGCTTCATTAAGCAAACCTCACAAGCAAACTAGAGAGGAAGAGGCATGCATCTAGTAGAAGGATAGAAGTTTCATTCTCATATCCACTAAGTAACCTATTTAAAGTTAAACCAGGTTGTCGTGTTGTAATGAGACCCATTATAGAAAGTTGATATTGATAACACCCAAAATTATCTATGGAACTAGCTAGCAGACATGCTTGTATTTTGTTCACACTTGAAATATTTTACAAATCAAAGTTCAGTGCAGAAGAAATAGACTTTTGTAGCATTTATTTTATACTTTTATAACGGTCTGAACTGCGAAAAGAGCTTATAGTGATCCGAAACCAATGCAATAGCGTCTTCATCGTTGTCCCTTGCAAACATCTTTCACAACTATTTTGCGATCGCTGGGTACACATTAGGGCTGTAAAAAAAGGGTCACGGCCGGTCGAGTTCGGGTTCAATTTGAAACTGACCTGATACTAGCTGACCCAACCTGAACCCGATCCGTTTTTGCATACGAGTCAGGTTTTTAAACCATGTCATGACCCGCGTGGGTTGAAGCTACCTGACCTGCGGCAGGGTGAGGCGTCAGTGACTCGACGAGTCAACGGTGAACTAAGACAGTGAAACCACAGGCAAGGTGAGGCATCAGCGGCTCGGGGAGTCGATGGCAATGGCAGACACACAAAGCGATGGCAAGTACTCATGACGGGAAGGCATGCCACCGTGGGCACTCACGACAGGACGATGCGGGCACTCAACACGACTTGGGCAATGGACGTGATGGCGGGCAGTCGACACGACTCACGTTAGACGGGGTCAGTGTGGATGGGACGCGACAGGACGTGGGTGTTTTTCCCAGGTTAACCCAGGTTGAGTTTGGGTTTCGGGTCAGACGAAATTTGATCAGTTTTTTCAAACAGGTCAAATTCAGAAACCCGAACCCAACCTGTTTGCGAAACAGTTTGACCATATACCAAAATTTTCATGTCAGATTCAAGTCGGGTTTTTGGGTTGTGTGATTGTGTCAAATATTGACACCCCTAGTTGACCTACATGATCGTTAATTTTTAAAGCGGTTTTAACCAAATCAAAGCTATATAAATTATAATGGTTTAAACCGTTGCAAATTTAGGCTTATAGCATCAGTTTTAACCCTTTATGAAGATCGAAGATATGAGCATTTTTTTACTTTTACAAGTAAAATTTTATTTAATTTTTTTTTAATCCGAGTGTTATGATCAGTTAATGAATGGGATTCTCTTAATTAGGGTTTTGTGTAATATGGAATTATAAGTAGAGGACACGCGATTATAAATACTGAAATATTAATTGAATGATCAATATTCTTCGATTATAACATGATTATAGACTTATAGTCAGCTCGAGTGCTTGAGTAGTCGACTCAAACAATTTAAAGATTATTCGATTCTGACATCATTAACGCGTTTGAATGTTTAATAAATGATATGTTTAATGGACTCAATATGGACCATATAATAGGAGTAATTATTACGTTCGGACACCGAAGGCGTCCAGAGACCAATAATCATGCTCCACGTCACCTGGAGCTCTGTACCGAGCACTCTGTATTGCTTGGTATATGTCCGGATTTTTGATTTTTAGTCCGGACATAATAATTTTTCATATAATAATGTTTCTCTAAAAAAGACTACAAATAATGTCTCATTCTACGTTAGGCAGAGGTTGAAGGGCCGGAAAAGCTAAATAACTCTATTATATTTTTCAGCGATCACTGCTAATAATCACCATCAGCAATCATTGCCATCATATTCAAACTTTTGTGATTCGATTATTGTCGCTTGTTTTTTAAAAATACTTTTATTGACACCTATTTTTTATAATTTATTTAATTGTTCTCAATTATAAATAATATCATCTTTTTTTAATTATGGAGAATGGAGTATTCTTCTATCTCCTATTATAAATAGATTAGGACTCATGATTTTTTCGCTTTTCTTAGATTTCCATGTAAAAAATTTTGATCATTTATAACTTTTGTTTTTCTCTATGTGGTAGAATTTTTATCCAAAGTTAATTTCTAAAGCATATATCCTGCCATCATAAATTTCTAAATAAAATAAAATAATAATAATAATAATAATAATAATAAGCTTATAGATCTATTAAAATATAATTATAGTCAATGGGTGCGGGGACTGACATATTTTGACTTATTTTTTGGAAAAAAAAAATCTTAATTGGGAAAAATTTTCTTGCTCTAAAAAAAACGGCAAATCTTTGCAAAAACATTATGCAAGTCATTTTAAAAAATTGCAAAACGTTTTTCCTATTTTAAAAGACGACGATAAAGACATTTATTAATAAAAATTTATTTTGCAATAAATAAAAAAATACAATGCAAAATAAAAAATAAACATTTTATTATATTGTCAACATTTTGTGCTATAAAACAAATATTTGAGAACATCAAAAACCGAAATAATTGTGGTTAGAAATTTATTTAACTCAACAGGTTTTTAAACGTAAAATGTATTTTTCATCGCGTGTTCTGTCCTTATAAATCAAAATTGTATGAGGGCCTAATTGAAAAAAACTCCATTGCGATTTGCGATTATAGCTGTAAGATTAATAAATTAAAAATAAATAAATCAAATCAAATATTGTTTGTAAAAATAAAAATTAAAATGCTAATTTTCTTGAATGTCAATATACGCAATAGACTCAGATGCTATTATGCACCGACACTCCGCTTAAATAGGGTATGCAGTGTCGGACACATGTCAGACACGGACACGCATCCGACAGGGCATGGACACGTGTCCGACATGGGATTGGAGTGTCGCAATTAAAAAAAATTAAATTAAAACCGGACACGCATGTCGGACACGTGTGTCCGGTTGTTAAATAATAAAATCGTCCGATTCGTTCTATTTAGCCTTTTTCGCGAACGAGAAGCCCTATTTTTCCGATCCACAAAAGAAATCTTTTAGGACGGACCAGGCAAGCTCGCAACCGACGCCAAAAGGAGCCTGCTACCTTCGCCTCCCGTTCCTTCGTCATTTCTGCTCGAGCCGAGGCAGAGTCGAGCTCATCTTTCCCATCCCTTCATTCCTGCGTGATTTTTGCAGTCATATGAGACAAAGTTCGCAATCAATGCCAAACAGAGCACCTTTTGCGCCCAAGAGAGCCAAGACCTGTAAGTGGATTTCACCATTTATTCTCTTCATTATTGAAAATGTCTAGATTAATTGAAATATTAATTGTTGTTTTTTTGAAACTTACTACTGTGGCATCTATTGGATGAGATTCATGCCGATATGTTTCGTTAGGTACATGCTCGGTACCGAGCAGGTACATGCTTAGTACCGCTCAGTATACATGCTCGATACTGCTAGGTATCACTAGGTGCATGCTCGGTACCGCTAGGTATCGTTAGGTACATGCTCGGTACCGAGCAGCTACATGCTCGATACCCCTCAGTACATGCAGCTCGATACCGCTAGGTAACTTACGAACTTTAAAAACAAGCAGGTCGAATCCTGCTAAGGGGCAGCGCCCCCTTGGACCCCTGACAAACCAATATAATATTGTATTCATATTGTTTTATTATTAGGATATTTTGATTTCACTTCATATCAATAACTTGATGTATTCCTATGTATGATTGGTTTGTTACAATCTTATCCAGATAAAAATAATGAATAATCAAAGGTATCTAGATAATGTTTTAAAATATGTCAACTAATTTGTTAAGACCTTTTTCTTCTATTACTCCAGTGTATTTTAAAGCAAAATGAGCTCTGCTGCTGGAGGGAGTGGATTAGGTGAAAGTTCAAAAGAGTTATCTGTAGAAACTGATAAGTCGTTATGGATTCATGTTACAAAGTTAGGAAAAACACTTGAAGGAGGAGGAAATGTGTCATTCAAATGCAATTATTATGGTGGCATCTACAAAGGATCTTATTCTATGGTGAAGACACATCTACTTAAGATTTCTGGCTATGAAATTAAAATGTGTCCTAAGATTTATGCGTCGCAGTTTATTGAATTGAACAGACAAATAGTTTTTTGCTTATATTTTTATGATTGTTCTAGACATTTTGTACTAAACATATTTATGTTATAAGCTAAATAAGTTATCATGACTTTAATTTATTATTGCTTGCCATTTTTAATATAACGTTGCCTTAATTTATATATATTATATTAAAAAATTATTATGATGTGTCCACGCCGCACTCATGTCCTATATTTTTAAAAAATGACGTGTCCCATGTCCTTGTCGTGTCGTGTCCGTGTCGGTGCATGATAGCTCAGATGCAATCTGGCTTTCTCAAATGGTATTAATTATCGAGCTAAATTAGGATTATTTTTTATACATCTCCAAAATATTCTCATAATCAACGCAAATCTCGATGCATTATTTTATATTAGAAAACTTTTAAAATTTAATTCAAAATTATATGAAGACTAATTTTAGCGAATTTTAAACATCTTGACAGAACTAACCAAACAACAACAGAGGCATTTCTGTCTTAGTCCATATATATTAAGCCAAATAAAATATATGAAGTATGGTTGGAAACTTCATAAAATTTATTGAATAAATAAACTATACAATCATATTGAGCGACTCAACGAGACGATCAAATGAGCTAATTGAAGATCATTCAATTCTAAAATTATTTAGATGTATAATCAAAGGATCCAATGTTGATAGTCTAATGGATTGTTATGAAATTTTGGTCGCATATTATGTACCTTAAAAGGGACTTAAGCTTGAGATTGAAAAGAACTTGAAGTCTTAAGAATTCAATATCTTTATCCGATGTTTGACAATGACAAACACAACCAGCCATCGCCGTTGTCCAAATGTTGCATAGGATTGCTATCCTCCGACTGATGTTGCTCAACTATTATCACTGGACCGTTGCTTTTCATACACCATCATCTAATCATCACAATCCGTTCACAATCATTTGACTATGATCGTCTAATTATTATTGTCCAACCAATAATTGTCTATGTTGCTTACTAACATAATCCGACAACCATCATCACTTACATACTAATTTTCCACAATCACTTCTATAACTACAACAGATCAAAGAAGTGCTCTCAATATTATAATCTCCTTTTCTCCGGTGTTGGAGAAGAGACTGATAACTTCAAGCATATAGTGAATTATTTCAGCTTGGTAGGTCTTACAGCATTTTCCCTTTACAATTTTTTCGTGTAAAAACTTAATTTAGTATCTCCTACATTCGCCTTTATTTGTCTGTGTAAATACCGGATCTTCAAACAAAACTATGTTGCAATTTTTCTAAAGGCACAACAATTGTCTTAAATTATTTCACTCTCTCTTTTATGACTTCTAATGTAATAATCTATTTATTGCTTTCAAATCCCTTATGAGAAACCCATAATTCACAATAATGTGTGCTTCCATTGGTAATTTTTGGGTGTTATAATCAATTTTGCATGATAAGCAATTATTATATATCCAAGTCTGACACGAATTACAACACGATAACCCTGTTTTTCCTTACACATGTTAGTGGACACGATAATGACACCACCATCCTCCTAGTTGCTTGTCGCCCTCCTCTCCTTTGCCTTTCAAAGTCTGCATAAAATAATTAATTATTCTAATGATAGACTAATCCAACTTTATCAAGCTTAATTATCTAGTGTGGTTGGATTTAATGCCCTAAAATACTATGATTCAAATAATTTGGATGTCATTTGGAATGATGAGAGATGATATTTTTGTTTTGTTTGGGATAGCTTTCTTGCTGCTTTCTACAACAAATTATTTGCATAATAATTTTTTAAAAATAGTAAAAAAATAGTGATCAAAAGCTATCTCATACACTTCTGGAACAGAAGAAGAAGCAATACCAATCTCTAATCCTTCCTTGATTACACCGCTAAGCATTAACAAACACTTGTGAGTACCTTAATAAATGAAGAGGTTTGGCAAGTAAAAAGGTTTCATTTATGATATTCTAAATTAAATTTGATTAGGAATATAAATATTATATTTTAATGTAGTAGTTTTTTCATAAATTATATTTTTTCCTAATATAAATAAATGGTCTAAGATTATAAATTTATTTTAAAAATATATGAATTAAGCTGTAATTTTATAAAAAAAAAACACAAAATTTAACTACTGATATAAAACACTTCACATTCTTTTAGATTAGTCTATTTCGAGAGAAATTATTTTGTGCAGAGTTCGAACAGGAAAAATCGTCCGGATATGAGAGTGTACACACTGTGTTCAAATTTATACACAGTATGTATCAAATCAACGTACACAATGTGTATAGTCGGAACGATTCTTCTTTTCCCGACTCTGCACTTAATAATCTCTCTTATTTCAGATAGCTTTCGCACTACTTTGCTTTTCAGGTTGGCTATAATTTTGTTTAGTTAATGTTTTCTCACTGTGTTCTAGAAATTTTTGAAATGGTAGGCTGCTTTTTACAAGCAGAGTTAGATTTCGTTTGGGACAACTTTTGATCACTATTTTTTCGTTACTTTCAAAAAAAATTTGTTCTAGAAACTGTTTTAGTAAGCAATCAGAAAAATATCTCAAACCGTCAAGAAAACAGCTCTTCGATTTAAAAAAAAAAAATCTTATTTATAATATCTACAATAACTTTTCAAAAAGTTATTTTCTCCCCTTTACATAATGAGTTATTTTTAGAAGATAAATGAATACTTTTGCAATAAAAAGAATGATTTTATGTGTTCGAATTGAACAATATTACTCCTCAAAATATCCGATACTAAGCTTTTTCAGCTGACCTTTTCATAAATTTCATATTCAAAGAACTATTATAACTTTCTAAAGATCAAAGGATAAGGTACATTATTAGAATATATAAGGGCTGAACTTTTCTTTTCACTAAAAAAGATAAAGAAAAAAGAGAGTAAAATCACTCATAAAGATCCCATCTGCCCAAGCAGATGCGTCTGGAATTGCGCTTATTATAGTTCAAAGTATATTCAAAAGCTGTATCAAACGTGCACTTAAAGGAGAAACAATAAACAGATAAAGAATTAGATGCGATGCATTTAACAGTTCCTGAGAGAAAAGCATCTGAACTTTGACCTGAGAAAAGAAGATATTATTTTGTGCGGTTTACACCACCTCCAGAGGCCAATAAGAATGCGGCGCCACATTGTCTAATGCATTGTGCATTGGATAATGTGGCGCGATTGGATTGGCCTCCGGATGCGTCCGTACACCGCACATAATAATTTTTATGAGAAATGAGACGCCTATGAGAGTTATTAGAATTGATATGTCAGAAAATAAAACGAGTGTGGAGTTATAGTTTTATTAGTTGCACTTTTTTTAGTAAGTCCGAGCCTTTAAGACCATAATAATCGATTGCCAATTCATTATTGTATCAGGGTTTGTTTGGGGCTGCTATAATGTTTTATAAAGCCGTTTGTAATGTTGTTCTAGAGAAAATTAATTATGACAATGCTAATAATTTCTCATTGTCATTATCCTAAACTTTTGAGTTAATTTGAGTTAATTAATATCTATTTACTATTAATATTAAGCTCAATTTGAGCCTCAACAATCCACTATCCAAATATTCAAACATATAAATACCATAAAAAATGAAAGCAACCCTAATTATTCTAATTAAGGTTGAGAGTGACTTAAGCTTCATTTGGGACGGCTTTTTTCCTGCTTCGTTTAGTACAAAATTTAAAATTTTTGTATTAGAAAGCCTTTTTAAGAAGCATGAAGACAGCTGTCCCAAACGAAGCCTTAGGCTTGTTTGGGATGACTTTCTTACTGCTTCTTAAAGTAGCTTTTTAGTACAAAAGTTATAAAATTTGTATTAGAAAACTATTTTAAGAAGCACTATAAAAATTGTCTTAAATAAAATCTTAGACTTTGTTTGGAATAGCATTAAACCATACTTTTTTTCTTGCTTTTAGGAGTTTTGTGCTGAAGAACAGCTTTACAAAAACAGCTGCCCAGCTTTTGGCCCCTATTATTTTTTTGTTTTAAAAAAAAATTTATATAAAAAATTTGTCAAAGAAAGCATTAATTAAAAGTAAAACCACAGTATCCTCCTAAAAGAAGAAAAAGTGTGAATACATAGAACTTCATCTTCCTCCCCCAAAAGTTGTGAATACATAGAACTTCATCTTCCTCCCCCAAAAGTTGTGATGCTTATCTCCTCCTGACCACAAAAGCTGGCAGCTTAGCTGGTTTATTTCAGCCAAGAGAAAGGTATATTATCCAAGATGAAGAAGAGGAGTTGATCAGGTACTCTAACAACACTATTGGACAGTGTGATTGACAAGAAAGATTGAATATTTGTACTTCGTTGGGGGTTAAGATAGCGATGGGTAAAAGTAATGGTACACGTGTGGCTTGCAAGATCCAGCAGGTCTCTTCCACATTAATTTCTACGTTAGTTTGGTCAGTTTCAGATGTGATATGATAGGATATTTCTTTTGAAGAGCTCCTTTCTGATATTGGATCTCATCCGTAAAAGAATGAGAACACATCATGTTATTTTTTTATTGTGTATGGATGTTATGTATCAAGTGATGTGGCGCGTTCTCATTCGTCTCTAAACGGTCCGGTGTCCGCACAAAATAATTTCTACTTGAAAGAAATTTAGTTCTCAATGGAGATATATATAGATTTTTGTACATAAAAGTACTGATTAAAGAAGTATTTCATGTGAAATATATCATCGGAATCACAGTGAATCAACCTTAGTTCTTAGGAAGGATAAATTTATACATAACACATCTACATAATGTATTTAACTATGCAAAGGGAGCAATTGTCTAAATATAAACCATAATAATTTAATTTTTTTAGGGGGTCAATTGCCTAAATCCTCTATAATAAAGTGTACAAAAAAGACGGAGGGAGGCAAATTACCTAAAGAGTTTTTAAAAAAAAATTTGGTAGCAAGGCCCCCCCTGGCAATAGGGGATCCGCCCCTAAATTCAGAGCTAAAATTAAGCAAACTAATGTAGGAATAAATGTTTTAGCTTAAAATTATTTGAACATATAATTAAGCAAGATGAAGTGAAATGACTTTCCATGAATAATAAAGTCAATATTTTTTTCCATATCATAAATTTCCCATATCATAAATGGAGAGAAATCAAAGCAAGATTAAGTAGTAGTTGAACAAGAACTTGACTTATAGGTGTTGGCATGGGCTACAATACTCTTACTAGCTTCAAAGACCAACCTTTCTTTAGCTTATCAAATGAATAGGTCATTAATTTCATTAAAACAATCAGATAATTAATCAAATTATATCTTTGAAATAATAGTAATTTTGAGTTTTGTTATGTACTATTGTGAAGAAAATGTGTATGAAGTGGTTTTAATAAAATTAATGTCCTACAAAAGACATCAAAGATTATATTAATGAAGTATTAAGGGCCGAAAATTAAAGAGGTTTTCCTCTTATTAGGTTTTCAACTAATATTTATTGAATATAAAGATGCTAGCGTGATGATAATCTTTGGATACTCCAAATCAATAATGATAGAATATGCTCTGATCTATTCGATCATTCTTTTCCAAAAGCCATAGAACATATAGATTTGCCCGTCAGCATCTCTAGCTTCTTGTAGCATCAACGCATGATTCTCAACTAACGTCACTGAAAATAATATTTCGTAAACTTGTTGTATTACAATTTACTATTAAGTATATATAGACATAATTATAAAATTTAAATATAAGAAATTAAGAACAATATAAAAATAGAGCAAATTAATAAAGCCTTTATAAACAAATAGACAATTTTGATAAATTTATTATAGTGATTAAGCCTAAATTATTGGGTTAAAGTGAATGCTTCAAATATTTCTCCATAACTATTTGAAATCATCCTTGAAAACCTCCTCCCCAATATATATTCTTTTAAAAAAAATAACCATCTTCCTCAAATATCATATGCTTCTGACCATGAAATTGAAAGTATTCAGGCCTTCTTTAAATGAGATTCTCTAATCATACAATTTTGTCATCCAATAATGATAAAATTTATTAGGAAAAAACAAAGAATTATAATATTCTGATTCAAATTGTATCAAGATGAATTTTTTATCTATCAAAATTAATTTAAGATAAATATAATACCTGATTTTTTAATCAATAATTATAGTATTGATATATCATCAAAAAATTCTTGGAATAGTAGAATCGTTTTGATTGCAGGTGGTCACATGGTTTTTTTTTCCTTTTTCAATATTTTTCATATCAAAATTCTGATGTTTTAATGTATCTGTTTGTATGCTGGAAATCCATGCAACGCTAAGACAAAAAATCCCTCACTTTACTGTCACGTATATTCAAGCCTACAATAAGTACATTTATCTCAACAAATATTTCTTCAATTAAAAATTAAGTATAAATAAATTTAAATCAAAATATTTTTACCTTTTTTCAAATAATTCTACAATTTGAAAGTAGTTTTTTCCTCAACATTAGCAGTCGCATGTTAGTCATATTTATTTTAATTATATTTTTCTTCTGTGACATCAATATATATCATCATCTATTTGACCTTCATCAAATCTCTCTCTCTCTCTCTCTCTCTCTCTCTCTCTCTCTCTCTCTCTCTCTCTCTATATATATATATATATATATATATATATATATATATGTGTGTGTGTGTGTGTGTGTTTTATGAATCAAACTCATTTTTTCGATACTTTTATATTTTTTTTCATCTAGTATAATATTATTTTAATTTATTTCAAAACTAAAAATATAATGCCCTTTATTGAATTGATAAACATCTTAATACAATGATATAAATATATAAGCAATATAAAAGAGGAATAAAAGAAAACATACTAAATAAAAATTTCCTCAACAATAGGGATATATTACAATACTATTGATTCCTAGTACAAATATTAGCACGTGTTGTAATTTATATGACAATGATGTATTTCATGATGTTACTATTGCAATCATTGAGAGCTTGCATAACAAATCCAAAAAATGTAAAAATGATTGTAACTTCGTAAATAAGTTCATAACTTGTAGAAAAGAAGAAACAAAGGCAAACCTAGCTAGATTGCCATGTCGGGTGGAGTTTTTTATTTTCTTGCGATGTTGGTTGGCTTCATCTCTGTTGGTGGTGGGTGTTATATTGGTCTCCTCTTTTATTTGCATTTTCTAGGTTGATGTCTTGTTGGATCTCTTCTGGTGTTGACATTGGTTGCTTCCTACTGGCTACTCATGGGTGGCTCTCTATGTGGTTCTAGCCTTTGCGTCTTTATCTTTTCTTTTGCTTGATTTTGTATTTAGACTTAATCTAAGGCTCGCAGGTTTTACTTTAAATGACATATTTTAGAGGACTTTGGATTCATTAAGGACTTATATCATTGCTTTGAATTAACACGTAACCCCTACGATTGGTTTTATTAAAAAAAAGTGTGATATGACAACCAATCTCGATATGCTTAATTTCAATCTTTCATGAAAGATTGAGTTGTGAGTAATTTGAATAACACTTTATCATAATTGAATATTAGGTTTTAATAAATGCACAAAATGTATTATTAATACTTATAAAAACATAATGATGTTTCATAAGAAAAACTTCATAATAACAAGACGTACATAATGAAATTTCTTGTTAGCAGAGGGTTATAAATATGTATTGGATGAACAAAAAGTGCAAGATATTGTAACTTTTCAGTATTGATTTGCCCTCTTTTAGTTTGAGTCATATGACATTTAGTTCTACTTATGTTATTTTAGCCTTAGTCATATTTCTTCTTCCCATTTAAAATATTTAGTTTGTATGATAACACTAAGAATATTATAAACTAGTGCTATTTCGAACTGTAGTGATTAGAGCTGGGAAAAATCTTATTCATTATCTTTCAACAAAAACTATTTCCTCCTCGGTTAAGCCATTTGATTTAGTTCATATCATAGTGGATAAAATCAAATGATTACTCTTCCCTATAAGCTAGAATTACAATGCCCTAGATTGAATTGAATAATATGTTGATATAAAAATGACTATATATAGGCAATAGAAGTGAAAAACAAAAAAAAATTATAATAAATGAAAATATTATTATTAATGAGAATATATTATAATAATAAATAATATAGATTCCTACTATAAATATTAGACTCATGCTATACTATTCATGTGACAATGAATAATTTCAACAACTTTAATTTTATGCATTTAAATAATTTTCTTATACATTAAAACTTTTTATATATAAAAAGCATATTAAAGCATATTAATTTTATAAGTATATATATATATATATATATATATAATATATATATATATATATATATTGTTTTTTTGAAAAGAACCTTTACGTTATAAAAGTTTGAGAAAATCATTTCATAAAAGTTTTCTATAAGTATTTAATTATTACAAAATCACAATAAGTTGCATGCAATATGCAACTGATTTTAAAGAATATAGATAAATCTAAAAGGCCCAAGAATCCATCCATTTTGAGGCCCAACATTATTTGAATGTCCTGAGTAAGTTGGCCCAACTCTGTCTCAGTATCTCAAACCATTCTATTAACTCAATAGCTCAGATATATATATAATATGAAAAAGTGGGTCATAATTAAAAAAAAATCCATTATCCACTAAATGATACGCTGATTCCACCAATCTCTCCAGCTTAATCCGATTAATCCTTTCACTCATCCGTCAAATCAAATATTGATCGCTTTTTTGTGGTCTTAATTAATCATCAATTAATGAAAAATATAATATAATGAGGATATGTGGCTTTTATGGCTTACTTTGAAGGAAAAAGTTTATATCATGATTTTTTTATTAATTTTTTATTGTAACAAATTTTTTTTATGCCTTTAAGTAAATATACTAAAAATTATTTATATATTATGTTTATGTCTAAATTTAGATGATATTTTGTAGGGGTGTCAATTCGGGTCAACGGGTCGAACTCGAAACTGACCCGACATTGTTCGGGTCAACCCGAACCCGACCTGATTCTGGTCCGGGTCAACCCAACCCGACACGAATAACCCGAAGTTGGCCTAAAATTGCTAGTTTTTGGGTCAATTTTCGATTTTTCGGGTCAATCTCGGGTTTCCGTGTCAAATAGGAGTTTCGTGTCAATTTCGGATCATTTTCGGGAAAATTTCGGGTTGCTGGGTCAACCCGAACCCGACCCGATTTTTAAAACGGGTTGATTTGTTGAACCTGAACCCGACCCGTTTCGGATCCAGGTTGACCCTAACCAGGATTTTTCCGAGTTGTCTCAAAAATTGACACCCCTACTATTTGGTTGGTTGAAAAAAGATTGAAGAGTAAAATGAAATGCATTGTAATAAGAATGTAATGTATTTGAAATGTTACGATAAATGTAATGTAACATAAGGTCTTTATTTTTTTTATTTAAAATGAATGTAAATGTAAAAGCACAAATATGATAGTGGTCGGTGGTCGGTGGTCAGTAGTCAACGGTGGGCGGTAGCGGTCTGCCCAGAGATATTGCGATGGCTCACATCTATTAATTGTGGCTGACGCGAACGATGGCCAATAGTGGTGGCCGGTCCTTAGGTGGTGGTGCTCGACACCGGCAATTGATAGTTGGTGGGCAGCAAAGGCTCATCCAAATCTAATGCAATGTAAATGCACCAATAATATAAAATAAATCAAAAATTCACTCTTCATTTCTTATACTTCAAATCAAATATCAATATTTTTAAAATCTCGCTTTTAAATATTTTACATCCATTTTACTTTAAACCAAACAGCCCCTTAACTCTTATGGACTTTAAAACTCATCATGATCCCTTTTTTATCAAAATATTTTAATAAAAACTTTTTTTTAATGCATTATTTTATATATTTTGTATATGCATTTTCAATATGAACTTATGAGCAAAAGAATTTATTTATTAGAAAATTAATAATTTTAAGTGCAAATAATAATTCTTTCATGTTGAAAAATAAAATTTAATGTGGACGCAATTAGTTCCTCCTACTAAAATATCAAAAATAACTCTTTAAGGCTTAATTATTGATTTTGGAGTTCAACATATATACGAGAAAAAGACACCTTAATTTATAATATAATATAAAGTTTAGAATCAAACGAATTATAAGATTTGAATAACAATCAATAACGACTAATAATATATTAGTTCTTAATCACAATTTAATATTTTTTTCTTAACGATTAGCAATATTATAATTAATAAGTTGACCAAATAGTATTTTTTATTACTTAAGAAAATGATTATAGATTGGTGGCTTAATTTATGATGAAAAGTACTAATTGGAAGTTATTAATCACTGATTAAGAGAATGATAAAGAGATTAGCGCAAATGAGTATTGCATGTCAAGGAGAAATTTTTTTTCAACAAAAAATGGTCAAAAGTAGGCTCAAGTATAAATAAATTTATATATTATCTCATGAAAATAATAATAATTTAGTCAGACCACATTAATTTATTATAAAAGGATTATAGTATATGAGTAGAAATTTGAAGGGAGATTTACATACTCAAAATATTTTGATTTACACATTTTATATATAATTTAACTATTTAAAATAGAATTATGTTAACTAAGCTAGCTAGGATTTCTGTCGAATATCGTCATATATCATTGAAGAATCTCACCAGAGCTCTTCATTGGATACCCATACTCACCCACGTACGTACCAACCCATACCCAATATGCATGAGTGGGTATGGATTCTCTCATGACCTTGTGGATTAGTATGGGTGGATACTCAACATCGGGGGATAAAAGAATTTAAATTGCTAATCACCGTATATTGTATATTACCGCAATCCTCACTACACATTGCACATCACTAAACAACGCTATGACTACGGAAAATTTTGATATGCTGCTTGAAAGTTTGCAGTCAAAGCAAAGGGCAACAAGCGTCAATGCCATCAATACGTGGAGAACTGCATTCAAATAGCGTGGTTAGTGAGTGAGTATGGGTGGGTAAGGCATCCCGAAAGTAAACAGTCGCCGCCCACCAACCATCGTGGGCCACCATCGATATCCACTGTCAACTGTTGCCACCTGCTCACCACCACTATTGGTCATGGTTCGTGTCTTCATTTGGGACAACTTTATTAATACATTTTAGCATAAAAAATTTTTAACGAAAAAAGTTTATACCAGAAAGCAGTAAGAAAGTTAACTCAAATGAAATCGAAATTGAGTAGAAAATAAATATCACATTTTTTACACGAGAATTCTAAGCACCAAGTTTTGGATGTGGTGGCTGATGTTTGGCGGCAAAATTTTATATCTTTGATATCTTCTACAATTTACTCAGTCTATTGATTTGTATATATGATGAATCTTTATAAAAATACATACATAATAATTTCTCTATTTCTTTATAACTACAAATATTCTGACATGCATAATATTTATTTAATTTGTTCGATAAAAATAAAATTTATCTTTATATAAACTAGACAATGATAAATAATAATATGATTTTCATTAAACATGTGAAACACAATTCTCAACAAAAGAATTGCTCTCTGACCTCTACAGCTCTAAAATTGCCAAAATATGGCTATTAAATCATCTTTATTTGTAATGTTTCAATTAAGGCTAAGGCTTCGTTTGTGATGATTTTTTTTATTGTTTTTAAAAACAAAGTTTTAGTACTAAAATTTTGTTTTAAAAAGTAATAAAAAAATCGTCTCAGCGAAATCTGAGTATGAAGCAACTTTTAGCACTATTTAAAATAATTTTTTTAATTTAAAATTTTATTTCAAAAAAATTTTTGCACTGAAAATGATATTAAAAAGTAGTAAAAAAATTATCCAAAAAAATCTAAATATACAATTGTTGAATACATATATTACTTATTTATATTAATTTTAAAGAAAATTAAAACAATAATTGGATGTCTTCAATACCACATCCAATTATTAAAAAAAATAAATTCCAAGTTTCCAACATGAAGTCATAGATTTACAAAAATACCCCAATCAAGCTAAAACGTATTAAACGACCTTTCGAAGATTTCAGGGTCAAGTTTGAGGAATTTTGGCCCCCTCATGCGGCTTGAATGGCCATCTTTCTAGATAAACAGTCAAAGCGCGTTGACCCGCTTATCCTTTTTTTTTTTTTTAATATTTCTTGGATAACACGAAATGTGGAACTCGTATCTTCCCGTGATAGATAGAAAACACCAGATAAATAATTGCAAACCGTTGGATCTGCTTGAGTTCAGAAAAGCACGAATCCTAAAGCAAGGTCCTATGCGTGGAGTCGCATAGGACAAAAATACGAATGCAGTGACTTCATTCAGCATGACAAGCTATGACGCCAATGCGTCACGTGCGAGTGAAATTTCAACCATAGTTTGACTGATAAAACTTTCACTGATTACTCTGTTGATTGGGGATTTTTAACTATTAATTAAGAGGAACAGCTTTATTTTATGAAGTTCATTTTATTGTATTTTAGGGTATTTAATTGAATACTTGATTTTTAGATATTTGATTGGAACAAAAAAAATATATAATTTATTTATTTTGCTAAAAAAAAGAATGCATAATAAAAAGTACATATTTAAAACTTTTTAATTAAAAAAAAAAACTTTTAAACATTGAGGTATAATTTGGTGTAATGGTCGAAAATTCTTTAAGAAATTTCAAAGTTAAGTGTGTTCGCGCGAGAACGATCCTATGATGGTTGATCTCCTGAGAAGTTACACCGATGAAATAAAACTGTGAGACCATTAGGCCAAAGTTAACAATACTTCAATAGTTACGAGTTTGACTCTTACAAAATGGTATTAAAGAAATTCACTTGTCGAAAAATGAGAAATAAGTGTCATAAATAACAAAATGCTATGCCAGGGGGGGCCACATCTTGAAAACCTATTTGGGACAAAGTGGTACATTATGAAAGCCATCATTTGAAGTTTTAAGGGCCACCTCTGAAATCCTATTTGTCTAGTGGATGATTCTAAATAAGAATACTGATGACGACGTCAATTACTTAAGTCTGAGAAAATATGAAACCTCTTAAATAATTTTTTTAAAAAAAAAGCTAAAATTTTAAATACGGAGGAGACTTTTCGTATAATTGTTGGATTTTCATTAAAAAAACTTCAAAGTTAAGTGTGTTCATGAGACTTAATTTTGAGATGAGTGACATCCTAGGAAGTTACACCAATGAGGCAAAAACGTAAGTCCATTATACTAAAGCGGATAGTACCTCAATAATTAAAAGATTGGGTTGTTACATGAGTGATGCGTCCGATTTCAATAGCGGACGGTGGTGTACAAAGCTCCACGTTATCAAATATTTTGAATTATGACAAGTTAGATGAATTACAAATTAGTTGAAAATGAATTACATAAAGAATTTCAAATATTTCAAAAGATTAACCTGCATTTGTTTTTTATCGATTAACTTAAGTTCTATATATTTAATTTATTTTGCATATAAAATGCTTCAAAAAGAACAACCATATAAAGCAATTTGTTAAGGAATTTAGAATATAATCAAAGTTCATTATTGATGTATTTATATCTACTAGAATTGAATAAATTTGAAATGCAATGCATAAAAAAAGTCATGCTATGTGGTTGCAATATTGTTGTCATGAAACATCCACCTTCCACAATGCCACCAATGATATATATTATTGTATGTAGATGTGTAATGAGTCAAGTCGTGTATGCAGGGGTGTAACTAATTAGTCAAGCTAGCTCGAGCTCGCAAGCTAAGCTTATATGAACCATGAGCTTAAACTAGAGCTTGACGAGGCTTAGCATGCAAGCTCCCTCGTAATGATGTTTTTATGATCTTGAATGAGGAAGAAGCCCTTCCTTCATGAGCTTCTTGGGAGAGGAGGAGGTAGAGAGGGAGATCAATAGACTAAATTCTTATTGCTTAACCATATTCCTATGATAGCATATAGCCTCATTATATAGGTAACTAATAACTACACCAATGACGATATAAGTCATTCAAGAAATCAAAAGAAAGTACACATGAAAAATTAATTCCCTAAATCTTGGACCAATATCCAAGAGATGTGCTTCAAATATTTTTTTTCTTTACTTACGAAAACAACTAAGGCTTCGCTTGGGACGACTTTCTTACTGCTTCTTAAATCAGCTTTTTAGTACAAAAATTTTAATTTATACACTAGAAAGCTGCTTTAAGAAGCAGTGAGAAAGTCGTCTCAAACAAAGCCTAAGTTTAGTTTTAAGACAAAAGTTGCTACTAGCAACCCGCTTTTTAAGGCAAAAGCCTATGTTTAAGGCTATAGCAATTCCCAAATTTGAACTCGGAATTGGGCTGGCGAGTCGTGCTTGAGTTTGGCATGACTCGAACTCGGCTCAAATTGTTTACAACCCTAATTTTTAGTCAGATATTCTATCTTCTTAAGACACAACAACTTTTTTTAAGAGTGAAGCTTTACTCATAAATTAATTAGATTAATGAAAGGTATCTTATAATAATAATCCAACAAAAGCGGCCCTTAACATCACCAGCAGACCACTCGGCCCACCCATTTTTCTAAGTCGGCGCCCAAATTCTCACGTGCAAAATTAAGAGGAGATGTAAGCGGTGACGTCACCGCCAACGAACCATCTCGAAAGAATAAACAAACCTACGGTGCCAGATAATACCTACCTTTTTGAATTTCTTGACTCCATTCTCCTCCACGCAAGCCTAAGCCCTCTCGCTCCGCCGCGCGGCCCGAAGCTTCCTCCCTCATCCGAAACTCTTTAGTCATTTATATATCTCCTCGCTCCTCCTTCTCCATATAGATCTCTCAGTCTTTCTTCTCAAAGCAGAGACTTTTACACTTTACAGCTTAGTCAGTTACAGTTTACAGATATGGGAAGGTCAAGAGACGCTGAAGCAGAGCTCAACTTACCCCCGGGCTTCCGCTTCCACCCCACCGACGAGGAGCTCGTCGTCCACTACCTTTGCCGCAGAACGGCGCAGCAGTGTCTTCCAGTTCCGATAATCGCCGAGGTCGATTTGTACAAGTATAATCCTTGGGATCTTCCAGGTACTTCCGTCGAACACCTTGTGTGCTTCTTCTTAAAGAAAAGCAGAGATTTTTGAACTGGTTTGATTTTGGCTATGCAGATAAGGCGATGTTCGGGACAAAGGAGTGGTATTTCTTCACGCCGCGGGATCGGAAATATCCCAACGGGTCTCGGCCGAATCGCGCCGCTGGACGCGGGTATTGGAAGGCCACCGGGGCAGACAAACCGGTGGCGCCTGCGCGGAGCGGTAGGGCGGTGGGGATCAAGAAAGCTCTGGTTTTTTACGACGGGAAGGCGCCGAAGGGAGTAAAGACGGATTGGATCATGCATGAGTATCGACTTGCTAATGTCAATCGCAGCGCGAAGTCCAACGGAAGCTTAAGGGTAAGTAAGCGAACATCGAAGGTTTAAATTTATGGCGATTTGGAAATTGGGGAAACTGAAATTTTTTGCTTTTTAATTTCAGTTAGATGATTGGGTGCTCTGTCGATTGTATAATAAGAAGAATAACTGGGAGAAGATGGCGACAAGTTCGATGGAGGAGAACGAGGATGCGAAGTCAGAGAGCTTGAGGACGCCGGAATCAGGGATTGAGATGCCGGATCTCGATGAATTTGGGGACGCTGGATTTGGTCTGGAGATGCAGGTGGAGGCTTCTCCGGCGATTAAGGAGGATTATGATTGGTACTCGGATTTGAATTTGGGGGATTTGCAGAGTAATTTGGGGGATTTTCAGGTGCCGGTGGTTGATTTTTCGAATCAAGATTACTTCTTTTTTAACTTTGATTCACCGAAGAATCGTGCGGTTTCAAACTTGACTTCGTTTTGAAGAGAAACTGCAATGGGCAATGGAATTTGTATATAATTTTTGAACCGTGGATGTGGTGTTGTGCTAGATTCTTTCATTACAGTAGTCAGTAGGATCAGTTCTTCTTTCCAGCCAAAATCACAGAGAGAGAGAGAGAGAGAGAGAGAGAGAGAGATTGACATGTAGCCTGAACTAGCAATCTATCATTGAAATGAAATATATATTTTTTTGTTTTAAATTTTGTTTGGTGATATTAAGCTTTTCATTAATTTTTTTATTCGAATGAATTTATTCACAAATTTAATACATAAAATTTTAACTAAAGATTTTTTAATTAGGAACATGGAATTAAGAAGAGTTCCATTACAGTATAGTTTCTTAATTTCTTAAACATTGAAGCTCTATGTTGATGTTTTTTAACTCCTTGGGGACTTGCTTGACACTCAAGAGAGCTCAGGGACTCGAAAATTCTCGAAGCTCCACATGAGGGCAATCGCCATTAGATCTTCACCACAAGACCACAATCTCATAAGTAGGCTTCTCCACCCACAGCCTGACTAGAGTCCTCTAATCACTGCCATCCAATTGCAGTCCTCCAACTGTCATCGTCTGATTATGATCCTCTAATTATTGTCACTCAACTACGGTCCTCTGATCATCGTCACTCTAAATGGCACTCAAAATATGATTACCCGACTATAATCTTTTGACCACCATCGCCAGATCAAGCTACTCCAATCACAATCGCATGATTATATTCTCCTAAGATACATTGCTCGACTAATATCTCCTAATTACCATCATTCAACTTGAGTTCTCCAAACATTGTTATCTAATTACGATCTTCCAACCACCATCGATTAATTGTTATCTTCTAACCAATGTTGCCCAAATAAAATCTCCTCAACAACGTCGTTCTTCTATGGTGCTCCAACCATCATTTAATTTTAATATTTTAATAACAATTTAAAAAATAAAGGTTAAAGAATGCTATTTTGCAAATATCTATCATAATAAAAGAATATAAGGGAGAGATAACAAGTGTAAAATTATACAAACAGATTTAACATTTAAAATATCATTTAGCAAAATAAATAAATATTTATGCTAATATTAACTTGATAAATAAAAAAATTAAAGATAAATCGTACAAAATTATAATCAGTTTGATCATATCACTAGCAATGGAAATTTAGAGTTAATATATCCCATAAGTTTATTTCTGAACAAAATATCATACTCACTCTCTCTAAAATAGGAAAATTTATTTTTTGTGGTGTTCGGACACATTCGGAGGTCAATTCAGATACGTCACGTCACTCAATGCACAGTGCATTGGATGACATGACCTGTCTAAAGGCGAACACCGTACAGAATAATCTCTCCTGAAATAGAATGATGATCCTCGAAAATCAAAGTTTTTTTTTTTATTGAAAACTAGGGATCGCAATATTGGTCGAGAGAAGAGTCGCCTTAATCAAGCTTCCTCTAAAATTGAATAGAATTGTCGATCAAGCTTTGAAGCTTGCAATCTCCTCATCATAGAAGAAGGTCAACTTGACCTCAGTTCGAACCCTATTCAATTAAGTTTTTAACAAAGCTTAAATCATTTTGAACCTTGTTCTAGTTTGAATAAGATTTGAATTAGGATTTAAATTTGAATACAATCGACTATTCAAGATACTTCAAAAAAAAAAAAAAAAAAAAAAAAAAAAAAAAACACTATGAATAGAAGAAGCTATCGTTGACAACATAAACAAACTTTCAAACATATTTTCCTATAAAAAAAATTATATATATATACTAAATAGGGATGAATAAAAAATAGAATTTTTAATTAGGCTAATTTTGATGGATTGATGTGAAAAGAAAGATCCTAATATAGGTGGAGGAGTCTGGCTCTTGATGCTGACCTCATAAGAAGATACTCATCTAATAAAAACAATAAGAGATATTTTTATATTGGTTATTATTTGCCATTATGTGAAATTAAAAAGATTCTTTTTATATTAGATAGATTAGAATAAAATTAATTTAAAGCAAAAGAATAAAATATCTAAGTCTTCAAAGAAAATTAGTCACATGTGATGAGACAATAATTTAAACTACTTGGAATGATAAGAGAATATTCTAGAAAAAATAATAGATTTTTTTTTTTTTGAAAATTTGAATATTGAAATATAAGTTGTTGAATGTGACATTTAATACTAAAATTTTGTTAATAGTTTTTTTTTTATGTATTGACATAAAGTAAATTATATTTGATATTTTAAAATATATTTTCTTTTATTGATTTGATTTATATGATGATAGTGATGATCGTCAATAGAGCAACAACAGTAATAAGCAATATAATGACAACAATGGTGATAAATATTTGCGATGTCACCAATTTGATGTGATAATTATTTTTAAAAATATTATAAATACATCTAAATTTTGAATTTTTTTAATTATTTGAATTGTTTTTTTATAACAAAAAATAAAACTAATTTAAATTCATATTTCAAAGCATATTTTTTAAAAATTTTAAAAAAATGATCCCATAAATCCTAAATTGATTAAAATTAACAAAATAGAACTATTTTCAATGCAATTAAATAGGATAGAAAAAAAGTGTAAAAATACATAAAATTTATTTCGAGAGTTTTAATAATTTGATTTATTTTTCAATGCAAAAAATAAAAACAATGTAAACACATAATAAAAGAATAAATTTTAAAAAAAAAATTAAAAAGTTGATCCCACATAAATCTTAAATCGATTGAAATTCACAATATAGAACTATTCTCAATGCAATCAAATAGGATAGAAAAATAATAATTTTTGTTCTAAGATATCACGATGCAAAATACGCTAAAATAGACTTCAAAACTCTTAAAATTGCTTCGAGATTAGTTAAATTTATGATATCATATATATGACACTAATCTCAATGCAAATCAAAGAAGTTCGAAGATCATCCTAATCTATTTTGAATGAGCACATACTCACACAATTTTTTTTTTTTTCAAAAGGTTAACTCAGAAAAACTAATCTCATTTCTCTCTTTATAATCCACCAAACTCTATTGAAGTTACTTAACTTTAACTGTATGATTATAAATAATTAATCTCACTTAATTAAAATGAGCTGAGACATCAGAAATCAGAAGAAATCACTAACCATTAACTAAAAAGCTTTAAAATAGTTAGTTAATAAATAATTAAAATAAATCAGCTTGGCAATGGTACATTTCTATTCTTTTAATATTGATTAAATACAAAAGGTTTTTAATGATGTTATATTGGTCCAAATACAGAAATTTGATTCGAATTAGGCATGAAAATTTTGGATTAGGGTCCATATGTGTAAGATTCTAGTAGGGTTTGGCCAGCTTAAGTGATAGAAAAAAAAAATCATGCTCGGTTTTGGTCAATCGAAAAACTAATGATTTAAGTAATTGATTATTTTGTAAAGAAAAACTCAAATGAAATTATATATATATATATATATATATATATATATATATATATATATATATATATATATATATATATATATATATATATATATATATATATATATTTTAATTTTTGCTACATTGTCATGTTTAAATTATGTAATTAAGTTCATTTCAAGTCAAGCTGACGGTTACAATTTACAATTTAATTTAGGCGTGTCAGAATGGGCTTTTGGGTCGTTTCGAGTCTACCCCAAAAATAACCCCCCTTCAATTGACTCGACCTGGACTCGAACCTAACCCAATTATACAAACGAGTCAGAAATTCAGACCTGGACCTGACCAGTCCTAACTCGGGTTGACCCGACCCAACCCGCTAACCCGCAATATAGCTAGGCACAAGCGGATGCGGGCACGATCGCGTGCGGGCTAGAGCAGACGAGGGGGTGAGCACGTGCGGGCAAACGCAGGTGTGGGCTAGCGCTGAGACGGGAGCTGTGCGGGAGCAGGCATGAGAGCGTTGCAGGGGAGGCTTGACCCGAGTCAGTTTCTGGATGATTTCAAATTTTTGGGTTAATCCAAACCCAACCCACTTGCAAAACATGTTGATCCAAGCCCGAAATTTTTCAGGCTTAAACAAATATTGACACCCCTAGTTTAAATGCTTTTTCGTATCTTGTTGTATATGGTTCTGATTTGGTTGAGTCGGATTTAGGTTTGAATTTTTTTGGATTTAAGCTCCAATTTTGAATTACCATACTCATGCCGCTCATTTTTGGGTTAAACACAAATCTAAACCATAAAGATGAATTGATACCCTAAAAATTCCCAAAACAACCGTTGCTTATTCTTTAATAGGCAAGAACCTAATAAAGATCAATCCCTAATACGAGTGTCAATTTCGGGTCACGGGTCGGGTTCGGGTCGGACCCGAAACTAATCTGGGTTCAAACGGGTCGACCCTAACCCGACCCAGTTAGGTAAACAGGTCGGAAATATGAACATGTACCCGACCCAGCGGGTTGCCGGGTTGACTCGACCAGACCCGGGAACAGGGTCGCGCGCGGAGCGGGGCAGGTCGCGAGCGGAGCGGGGCAAGGTCGTGCCCGCGCGGGGTTGGGGTCGTGCTCGCCCAGGGTCGCGCAGCACTGCTGCAGCAGGGTAGCGTGGGGTCGTGCGACAGCGGGGACGCGCGGCGCAGCAGCAAGGCAGGGTCGCGACCCGCGCGGCAGCGAGGCGTGGTCGTGTCGTTTTTCGCGCGACAGCGGGGCGGGTAGGTCTGCGGGTTAGGTTAAAATGGGTTCACGGGTTGACCCGACAACCCGTCGGGTCAACCTGAACCCGACCCGTTTTTCAAACGGGTCGATTTCTGGAACCCGAACCCGACCCGTTTTGAAATCGGGTCGGGTCCAACCCGGATTTTTCGGGTCGGGTCCGGGTCGGATTTTCGTGTCGTGTCAAATATTGACACCCCTTCTCTAATATAAACCATCTTAAGAAAGTGAGAAGCAACGTTTTCTTTTGATCCATAAGATTAGGGTTATCTTACAACTCTCTCGCTCTTATAGTTTTATTTGATTCAGGCAGCTTCAGCTAACCTTCTACAAGACAAAGCTTCAAAACAAAGCAAAACAAATATAACCTTCTTATGAAGTAAAGCAAGCAAGCTGTAGACATAAGAAACAAAATGAACCTTACTTCTCCATCACCAAAACCTATCCAAAGTAACTTCAACATTTAAAACCCTAAATACCAATTGCTTTGCATGGAAATCAATCCTCTCTATATATTTCTCTTCACTTATTCCTTCTCTCTTTCACATTCTTCTTTGAAATAACATTTATACCAACCAAAACAAGCTAAGAACTCCTTCAATTCCTCCTCTCCTCCTACTTGAACTCTAAGCCAAACAAACCTCATCACCAAAATATTCTCTCCCTCTCTCTCACACACTATTTATATCCACTCCTTATGTACAATGAAAGCTCTTGAAGAGCTTGTTAAGTAATATGGCTGAGCTTGTTTTCTTCGACATCGAGACCACGACGGCGGTGGGACGAGGAAAGAGATTTTGGGTGGTCGAGTTTGGGTCTATTGTGGTGTGTCCAAAGAAGCTTGTTGAGGTAGAGAGCTTTTGTAGCCTGATAAGACCACCTGATATATCTCTAGTTGCGCCGACGAGACCAAGTGGTATAACAAGAGAGGCGGTGGCGGCCGCTCCGATGTTTGAGGAGTTAGCTGATCGTGTGTTTCAGATCTTGAATGGTGAGTTTTGTTGATCAATGGACTATATAATAATATTTGATAAAGACGATTTTTACATAGCTTTAATAAGGCCATAAACTATTGCTCATATCTGACATTATTGTCAAGTTGGATCCTTCACAGCTCTACATAACCAGGTTTATCATCCATCTAATTTAAACAAGTTTTTTTCAAAACTTTTGACCGTTTTATTCTAAATTGATCTCTTCATTTTGTATAATATCTTCCTATCATATGAGTATATTTAGATGGCCATCATTTAAATTCATAGAATAGCAAGGCATGTGAGAGTATTGAGTTTAATTAATCGATTGTTAAAAAAATATGATAGAGAAAATATGAAGTAGTTGGCATTCCCTTATAGGCTTAAAAGTAGGGGTGTCAATATTTGACATGATTCGAAAATTCGACTAAAAATTTCTGGATTATGGTCAACCCGTTTTGCAAACGGGTCGAGTTCATGTTTCCGTATTCGACACATTTGAAAAAATGGATCGGGTTCGGGTTGAGCTGAAAACCCGTTTAAAACAAGCTGCCCACACGTCGCACCCGTTCTACCATCCGCCCTCTCTCCATCGCCGTCCAGCTGTCTAGCCATGTCGAATCTGGTCATCCCGTAACCTGACGGGTCAGGTCCGAGTCTGCACTTTCGACCGGTTTACATAGTTGGGTCGGGTTATGGTCAACCCGTTTGAGCCCATATCACTTTCAGGTTTAACCCAAACCCGACCCTAAACCTGATTTTAACACCCCTACTTAAAAGCTATTTGAATTGAAAATGAATTT
The DNA here is from genome assembly GCA_019514585.1 of Dendrobium officinale. Taxonomy (NCBI): domain Eukaryota; kingdom Viridiplantae; phylum Streptophyta; class Magnoliopsida; order Asparagales; family Orchidaceae; genus Dendrobium; species Dendrobium officinale. The sequence continues at coordinate 52,523,445 of CM033690.1, read as the reverse complement.
GTTCATTAATACATTTGGACTTCGTTTAGGACAACTTTCTTACTATTTTTAAAGCAGCTTTTATTATAAAAATTTATATTTCAAAAACTTTTTGTATTAAAAAACAGTTATAGAAAGCAGTAAAAAAGTTGTCCCAAACAAAACTTTAACCTAACTCCAATTAGTGGTATCATAGTCTATTGTTCAATTAGGATCGAGTGTTTCAGGCAATTTCTTGGCTAACATAAGTCAGCTATTTCTATTACATCTAAGCTCAGTAGAAGAGTTGGTGGTTTCATACAAGCTCTATTTGTTGTTCCTCTCCAATAGACTAATTAAACTTTTAGTTATGATAATTTAATCATGATTATCAGCCCACTCCCAAACATTTCAAAACATAATTAGTCTCTAATCTCACATGATTATATGTATATAACATTATGTGTTTGGTATAATAATGTATCTTTTATAATTTGAGCAGGTAGGGTGTGGGTAGGGCATAACATAAAGAGAATTGATTGTCACCGGATAAAAGAAGCGTTTGCAGATATTGGCCGGCCGCCGCCGGAACCGGTAGGGATGATAGACTCCCTAGAAGTTTTGACACCAGAATTTGGTAGAAGAGCTGGTGATCTCAAGGTATTTTGAAATTTGAGTTTAGATTAAAGCAATATTTAAGCTCTTGTTTGGGTACTATTTGGCATCATTAATCCTAATTATATAAAGTGTTATGTAAATTCATAGCATTAAGTTACATGAGAGTATTAATTTAGTTCATTTCTTGTTATTGAAACAACAAACGACTCTTTAAGTGGAGAAAAAATAAGTTCGTGGTCCGGCACCTATGGGGCTGGTAGCTGCTAGACCCGCCGAGAGATTAGTTACTCTGACAAGCACCTCTACGTGAAATTATTCTATGCGGACGTCGAATGTCATCCGGAGACCAACCAAAATGCTCCATATCACCCCCTGCTCGTTACTCGGCTCGATACCGCTGACGTAACATATTCTGATTGATATCCGGACAGTGAACTGCGTTCGACATCCGCACAGGATAATCTCTCCTCCTCTACAAGGGTGGAAGCGGATAGATACCCCCGTTCTAAAAAAAACACCAAGTGATTGTCCTTACATACTTTTTTATAAGTGATACATCATTAGAAAATTATCTTGATCATGCACAAATCTTGAAGCAAAATTGAGTTGGAAACTTCAAAGATTAAATTAAGGACCATCTGAACTCCGATTTCAGCGAGCTTATAGTCAAACTGAGCGTCTCAGAAATACGAACCCAACGACACCAAATTCAACCCAATCCGAGCCCAAATGGGTCCAAATCAAGGACCCGAAGCGCTGTTGGGAGATTCAAACCACAATTTGAGTTACCAAACGGTCTCCGATTTTCACGAGCTTATACTCGAATCGAACGTCTCGACGAGACGAATCCAACGAGCCCAAGATCACCAAATTCCGACATCATCAAGGCCTTCAAATGTCTAACGAATGGTCCACGATCAAGAGATTCAATATCGACCGTCCATTCAAACCACTCCCGATTCGCCCTTGATCTCACACCTATTTACAAGCCACGCCACTCCAGAAAAACTATAAATAGAGCCCTCATTCTTCACAAGAGGGCTCAAGTGAAGAGAAAGGAGAAGAAGAGAAGGGAGGAATTTGGGAGCTCTCTTGCCACCGACCACCGCCGGAGTTCTTGCCGACCACCGCCGTAGTTCCTGCCGACCACCGTCGGGATTCCTGCCGATCATCGTCGGAGTTCCTGCCGACCACCGCCGGAGTTCCTGCCTACCACCGCCGGGTTTTCTTGCCAACCACTGCCAGTCTTCCTACCAACCATCACTTGAGTTTTTCTACTAACCGTTGCTGGAGCTTTTCCCAACCACTGCCTTATTTTGGTCGATCCATTAATCATCATCAGATTTTTGTTTGTTATTAACTTACTGTAATTCTAGCATCTCCAAGTGAAGGAGCGAATCAAACGTTGTAACCAATCCAGATATAGTGGAAATTTTCTTATCTGGGCCAGGCCCCGTGGTTTTTCCCTTTTCGGGTTTTCCACGTAAAAAAGTTTCTGGTGTTTCTCTAACTTAATTATCTGTTGGTGTGCTGGATATACGTATATTGTTAAGACGCTATATTTTTACTCTACCGCCGCGTATATTCTAGTCCGCATCAGTTTGGCGCCGTCTGTGGGAAAGCTTTCCCAATATTTCTTCAATGGCTGATCGAAGTAATACCAGCAATAGATTCTCTCGCTCAAATACGCATCGAACTAGATTCCCATCAGGCAATCATGGACGTCGTAATTATCAGAGGGAAGGGCCTTCTTCCTTGGAAAATCGAATTCGTAGGATGGAGGAGCAACAAGCAAGGATCCTCGAAATATTGGAGGAGGTAGGCCAACAAAGGATGCCATCTCAAAATGATTGAACCTCCTCTCCGTCATCGCCAACAAAATGATATGGACCAGCAATTTGAAAATGTTCATCAAACTCATGCTCCTCCTCCGCAATATAATCCGGAAATAGATGATGCTGCTAGTTCAACACATCCTGCACCTAGAGCCCATCAGATGCAAAATCTTCAACCTGCTCTAGATACTCCTCGCGATGTCATAAGAGATGAATTACGACGACTGGTCCAAGAAGAATTCCCAATACGGGAAAGGAATCATTTCAATATACAGCGAAGCTTTCAAGAATCTTCTCCACTAACATACGAAATTCTTATACACCCTATTCCAACAGGGTTCAAGCTACCAAACATTGATGCATATGATGGGTCATCTGATCCCTATGAACACATTGATCATTATCGAACAATTATGCACATACAGCGAGCTTCTGATGCGCTTCTTTGTCAAGTTTTTCCTGCGACCCTAAAGGGTCAAGCTCGCACCTGGTTCTATGCTCTCCCTAGAAATACAATCCATAGTTTTGTTCATCTTGCAAAACTCTTTGTCGAACAGTTTGTTGCTAATAGAAGAATTATTAAAGATTCATCACATCTCTCTGGAATCCGTCAAAATGAAGGAGAATCTTTGAAAGAATATTTTCAAAGATTTTCTTCTGAAGCTCGACAAATCCCAGGCGTTGATCCTGAATTACTACGAGGTGTTTTTTTTCTTGGAGGGTTGCGCCCCGGACCTTTTTACTCTGCATTAATGAGAGAAACAGTTCATTCTTATGCTGACTTAATTCACAGAGTAGAAGCTCAGATTACTGCTGATGAGGCTATCAATGCTCATCGAAAACAATTTGAACAGCCTTCTAATAAGAGAAAGAATGGGCACGAAGCTGGAGTTGGAGCCCAAAAGTCTCAGAAGAGGAATCAAGATCTTCCACCACGGCCCCCTCAGCAAAATCGGGATTACAGGCCAAAGAAGGAGTACACTCCGTTGAATACAACTCGTGTTAATATTCTTATGGCTATACAACATGAGCAAACTATTAAATGGCCCCAACCGCTAAAAAGCCAAATTCTGGAAATCAAGATTATTATTGTCACTTTCATCGAAGCCGCGGACATACAACTGAAGCATGTAGACAATTGAAGGAAGAAATTGAAAGGCTAATTCAACAGGGATATCTTCGTCAATTCACTCAAAATTCACCAGTTCAAAATGAGGCTAATCCTGCTGGGGGGCAGAACCAACAGCAACATCATCAACAGCAACAAAGGCAACAACATAACAATCGTCAAATAGTTGGAGAAATTGAAACTATTGCAGGGGGGGCCCTTAATATCCTCTCAAGTCTTACTCACCAGCCCGGAGGAACCGACTCTAAAGAAGGCACGATTTGATCACTCCATCACATTTAGAGATTCTGACTTAGAAGGGATTCGTACTCCGCACCAAGACCCACTTGTCATTAATGCTGGTATTGGAGATCCATGTTATAACGTTAAAAGAATCTTAATCGATAATGGGAGTTCTGTTGATGTCCTATTTTACTCAACTTTTCTTAGTATGGGGTTGGCTAGAGAGAAGCTTCAACCTGCTGCTGGACCATTGTATGGATTTGATAATCGTCCAGTAGGAGTAGAAGGAACAATTACGCTCCCTGTCACAATGGGGGAATTTCCTCGACAAGTTACTCATTCAGTTCAATTTATTGTGGTTAAGTCAGAATCAGCATATAATGCTATCTTTGGGCGACCTTTGCAATCAATTTTTTAAAGCTATTGCTTCAGTACCTCATCTGAAGATGAAATTCCCAACTCCAGCAGGGATTGGAGAAGTGCGAGGAAATCAACAGGAGGCACAATCTTGCTACCTCAGACAGGCTCAACCTCGCCCATCTGTTGTTACTTTAAGCATTGAAAATTTTGATCTGCAAAATGAAGATGACCTTTATAGAGCTTCCCCAGTAGAGGATTTAATTTGTGTCTCTTTATCATCAGAAGAAGATCCAGTTAGAACGGTGCAGATCGGGGGTCTTTACTTTCTGATGAAGAAAAGATACAATATACAGATTTTTTGCGAACAAATCAAGATATTTTTGCATGGAGTTCGGCAGATATGCCTGGAATTGACCCACATATTATTATGCATTCTCTCAGGATAAATCATACGTATAAACCAATCATCCAAAAGAAGAGAAATTTTGCACCACCAGATCGACAAAAAAGCTATAGAGCAAGAAGTAGATAAGCTTTTGAAAGCTGAATTCATAAGGGAAGTATATTATCCAACTTGGCTTGCAAATGTCGTAATGGTTAAAAAAGCAAGTGGGGCATGGAGGATGTGCGTAGATTACACAGATCTCAATAAGGCTTGCCCAAAGGATAGTTTCCCGCTTCCTCGTATTGATCAATTAGTTGATGCAACGTCTGGACATCAAATGTTAAGTTTCATGGATGCATACTCTGGATACAATCAGATAAGAATGGATCCTGCAGATGAGGAAGCAACTGCTTTTCAAAACTGATAAGGGGCTATATATTGCTATAAGGTCATGCCTTTTGGGCTCAAGAATGCTGGGGCGACTTATCAACGCCTCATGAATAAAGTTTTTAAAGACCTCATAGGTCGTTCAATGGAGGTATATATAGATGATATGTTGGTTAAAAACTCTTGAAAGGGCAAAACATATTTTTGATCTAGAGCAATGCTTTATCCTCCTTCGACATTACAACATACGACTCAACCCTGCAAAATGTGCTTTTGGAGTCACGTCTGGAAAATTCTTGGGATTCATGGTTACTCATAGAGGTATAGAAGCTAACCCTGAAAAAATCAAAGCTTTGAGAGATATGGTGCCCCCAAGGAATATAAAAGAAGTTCAACGTCTGAATGGAAGAATAGCTGCCTTATCTCGTTTCTTGGCCCGTTCAGGAGATAACTATTTGCCTTTCTTCAAAATACTAAGAAATGTCCGAAATAAAGGATTTCAATGGACAGATGAATGTCAAGCAGCTTTTGAACAACTTCGAACTTATTTGGCTTCACCCCCTCTTCTGTCAAAACCAATTCAAGGAGAAAGGTTATATTTATATCTGGCTGTTTCTTCAAATGCCATAAGCTCAGTGCTAGTCCGAGAAGAAAATGATATTCAACGACCAGTATACTATGTCAGTAAAATTCTTTCTGAGACTGAGGGACGCTACCCATTAGCCGACAAGACAGCTTTGGCGTTAGTATTTTCTGCTAGAAAATTAAGGCCATATTTTCAAGCTCATACAATTGGGGTTTACACAAATCTTCCGTTACGGAGTATCCTTCAAAAACCCGAAGCTTCAGGAAGGTTAATTAAATGGTCAATAGAACTGGGAGAGTTTGACATCCACTTCTTACCCAGACCAGATATCAAATCACAAATCTTGGCAGATTTTGTGGTCGAATGTACTGTTCCGATTTCTGAAGAAACACCAATCCAGCTTTTCTCTTCTCCTTGTTGGACATTATATGTTGATGGAGCTTCTGGAAGCTCTGGGGCTGGAGCTGGAATTTTGTTAATCTCTCCTCATCATACCACTATTGAATATGGGCTGCGTCTAAAATTTCCTGCAACTAATAATGTCGCTGAGTATGAGGCTCTTATTGCCGGGCTGAGGCTAGCTATAGAATGTGAAGTGCAAAATTTAATTGTACATTCTGACTCGCAACTTGTAGTCTCTCAAGTAAGAGGAGAATTTGAGGCTCAAAATCCACAATTATCACAATATTGTGAAATGGCGAAGTCACTTCTCACCCGCATAGAGAAATTTGAAATTATTCACATACCTCGGGAACAAAATACTCGTGCAGATACTCTTTCGAAACTCGCAACATCACTAACCGGTGACCTTTTCAAGAGAAAATATATCGAAGAAGTACACTTTCCTAGCATCGAAGGACCATGGGTTATACAATCAATCGACAAGCCAAAGGAGCTTTCTTGGATTGATCCTATACTATCTTTCCTACAAGAAGGAGTGCTACCTGAAGATCCACCAACTGCAATACGAATCCGAAGGCAAGCAGCTAACTTTACTGTCATTGGTGGAGAATTATATAAAAAAGAGCCTTCAGCGGGCCATATCTTAAATGCCTTCCGCCTTCAGAGGCCGATTATGCATTACGAGAAGTTCATTCAGGTATATGCGGGGAACATCTTGGAGGAAGAGCATTGGCCAACAAAATCCTAAGACAAGGATTCTACTGGCCGACAATAAAGCAGGATGCACTGGAGTTCACTCAGAAGTGTAATAATTGTCAATTACACTCCAATCTCACTCATTTACCAGCCACTGAACTTTCGACGTTTCAAAGCCCATGGCCTTTCGCTCAATGGGGGATTGATATAATGGGGCACAATTTCCAATAGCCACCGGACAGCGAAAATTTATCATCTTGGCAGTGGACTACTTCACCAAGTGGGTGGAGGCCGAAGCTCTTGCAAAAATTACAGAAGCAAATGCAAAACAATTTGTATGGAAGAATATTATTTGTCGTCGTTTTGGTATTCCGGCAAAAATCATCACTGACAATGGAACCCAATTCACTGGAAAAATCTTTACAGCATTTTGCAAAGACCTCCATATACAGCTGGTGCATACAGCTGTGGCTCATCCTCAAGCAAATGGACAGACGGAGGTTACAAATCGAACTATACTTAAAGGACTAAGAACACGTCTTGAAAAGGCTGGGGGGGGGCATGGGCTGATGAGCTCCAAAATGTTCTTTGGGCTTACCGCACTACTGCTAGAACTCCAACAGGAGAAACTCCATACAACCTCTGCTTTGGCACGGAAGCAATCATCCCGGTTGATATTGGAGTCCCAAGTCTCAGGGTTCAGACTTTCAACTTTAACAATAACGAAGAAAAACTCCGAGACAATTTGGATTTTCTTCCCGAGACAAGAGACGTGGCATCCCTTAAAATTGCGGCATATCATCAACGAGTAGCTCGCCACTACAATCGAAAGGTGAAACCCCGATGCATCTCAGTTGGAGATCTAGTTTCTGCGAAGTCTTGAAGCAGCTGGAAAGGGCCCCCAACGTAACAAGCTATCACCATTATGGGAAGGCCCTTATATGGTGGCATCCATGGTCAAACCTGGAACATTCAAGTTAAAAGATGGCGACGGAAAAATGCTGCCCCGTACTTGGAATATTGGAAATCTCCGCAAATATTATCAGTAAAACTATTTTCAAATTGAACTATTATGTAGCATTTCTATTTCCATCATGAAATTTTGTACTGCCTTTTATATAGTAAAACTTTGCTTGATCATTATCATTTATGTCATCTTCTTTAAATAGAAGAATATAAGTGGTCCTAAAATAAAACATTAAGCATAGCGTTGATTTGAGAAAAACACAATATTCATTGTATCTCAATCAACAGACGATCAATCCCAGGGGGATTCGATCCAACCTCATCCACACAAGTTAATGTCATCAAGTGATGCTTTGACAACACAACTTTGGATAGGTTTAATATCCTAAGAGGATATATATATCATCATTTTCAAATTTTGACGATCAATCCCAAGGGGATTCGATCCAACCTCATCCACACAAGTTAATGTCATCAAGCAATGCTTTGACAACACAACTTTGGATAGGTTTGACATCCTGAGAGGATGTATATCATCACTTCTAAATTTTTATGATCAATCCTAAGGGATTCGATCCAACTTCTCCCACCAAGATTAATGTCATCAAGCAGTTTTTTGACAACACAACCCTTGGATAGATGAGAACAATCCAAAAGGGATTGATGTCTTTCAATTCTCATTAAATAAGTTAACTCCATAAAAAATCTTTCTATCGATAAAAAAAAAAAAACATAAATTACTAAGAAAGTTCAACATTTCTTTAATCCAATAAATATAAGGATATATCTCCAAACACAAAATAGATATATAAAAATCTCTAAGAAAATAGATGAAATACAACCAGTAATAAACATCTTATGCAATATCATCATCATCGCTGAAAAGAACCTTTTCTAGTTCACTTTCAATATCATCATCGCTCGAGTCTGGAGAAGAATCCTCAGATGCTTGACTTGGGTTAAGCCCTTCAATATCAACCCCAGTCTTACGGTTAACCAACCGAACACCTTTCAGGAAACCACGAGTAAAGCCTTCTTCGAGATTCTGACGCTCCAGATCCTTTACTTCAATATCAAATAATTTTTCATAAGCCTCTTGAGCACGACTTTGAATCTCTTGATGATAAATTGCAGACTTCTTGAATTCCTCAATGGCCTTCAATGATGTGGCTTCAATATCCAAAGTGATCGTTTCTTTTTGTTGAAGATGATCTTGTAACTTCTTGTTCTCTTTCTCAAGAGCTTTCTTCTCTAATGCAAGTATTTTCAAAGCTTCTTTTTGCTGGTTAATTTCTGCATGAGCCTCAATCAACTCATGGCGAGAAAGGTCAGCTTCTCGATTTTGGAAAGAGAGAGATGTGGATATTGTTGCCAATTCAGTTCTACATTCTGTCAATTGGCTCTCCAAGGATGATATTTCTTTAATCTTTGCATCCAATCTTCGTTTATATTCTCCTTGTAAATATTTAACTTTTACAAATTCATCATTCCAATTATCCAAAATTGATTCAAATCGAGATTCCATATCCATCTTTTGAATCATCTGCAATAAGAAATTTAATTATGCTAAAAAAAAAAGTGATGATTGGGCAAATATAAAAAAGGAAAGAGATTGAAATTACTCACGATTTCGTTGGCATGTCGTCGCCCGCTACAAGTATGCTTCAATACATCTTCTGGTATATGTATTCTTGAGGATCGAGTTTCAATATCCGAATCAAGAGAAATTGCATCGATGGTCGGGAAATGTGCAGCTTCCTTGTTTCCCACATCATCTCTCGATGGGATCGCTTTATCATTTATTTTCCTCTTCTTTAGGTGGGAAGAGTCAGTTACTCTTTGACCTTTTGAAGGTTGGCTTGTTGGACGCTTAAGAGCGGTAGAAGTTTATTTCATGAACCTTCTCAGATTTTTTCAACCGAATTGCATGGGATCTTCCTGCCTGAATGGAAAGGCCAACTTTAAAAAGAGATTCCTCTGTCACACATCGACTAATATAACGTAGTTCCTGTTGAAGACTTTCCGTATCAGGAAAATTTAAAATTCTCAAAATATCTTCCTCTCCTACATGTAAAGAGCTTGGCAACTCTTTCAATTTATCCCATTTTTCAGGAAGACCCCACTCATTCTTCACAAAAAAGAATGAGTTACACCAATTCTTTGAAGGGTCCCTCGTTACAAAATCCAACCATTTCTTATTGGCTCGACATGAAATCCGACCATAAGAATCACTTGTAAATTTACACATTTTGGATAAATATTCTACGGTTAGTGTTGCTTTACGTTCCCTAAAAAATACTATCAAGCCCATTATAATTGTCATTGCTCTACATAAAAATTGGGGTAATGCAACACCACATGCTTTGAAAATTTCGAGTAACTCGGGTGCTGGAGGAAATCTCAAACCAGCACGCATCGTCATTTCATATATTGCTACAAATCCTTGTGGAGGGGTATGTGCCCTGTCGGTTCTCTTTGGAGCAATAATCAACACCTCATTCGGCACATGAAATTTCTTGCGAATTGCTGCCAAACTATCTGATGTAATAATGGATGCGACATCATCAGATCTCCTCCTATCACCATCATGAGCAGAAGGAATAATTTTTGAGACATCTGTCAATCCTTCACCTAAAGAAATTTAGTTTTTGATGAAATAAGATATCAAGACTCTTGAGCAATGAAAAGCAAAATATTATTACCAGAAGTATTCTCCAGATTTTTGAACGAAGTCCTCTTTGATTTTGTATCCAAGGATCTTCGTTGATTGTTAAATATGGGATTGTCGGCCATATTTGTCTCCAAATTTGAAAAAGACTAACAAATGCCAACGCCCTCCAAGCTACCAATCCAAAGAAAATTTTGGACCGGCACAAGAGAGCTAGGCTTTGATCGCGCCACCAATGTTCGCTTTGATCTCCACCTACACTCCCCGAGCTACCAATCCAAAGGAATGCTAGGACCGGCACAAGAGAGTAAGGTTTTTGATCGCCGCTGACAATCTCCGAGCTATCAATCCAAAAGGAGGGCTTGGAATGACACAAGAGATTGTGATTTCCTCCACCTCCTAAAGAGGTATTTATAGGAAGAAAGGTGGGGATAGATGAAAAGTCATTCCATAAAATTCTTAAAAAATTTATTAGAATTTGAAAGGTTAAAATTAAATGTAAAATGAAATAATAATAATTACAATTATATATTCAATGCATCGAGACGGCACTGTGCCGAAACTTTTAAAATGGCTTGAACGGTTGGTTTAAAACAATTACTATACACGTTATAGTTATTCATTACTATACACGTTATAGTTATTCATTACTATACACGTTATCTCAATCTAGTATTGGATTGGTCTAAAACAATTTAACATTAATGATTAACTTCTCAAAAGTTATAAAGCAGGAAATCTTTAATTTATTAATAATAGTACAAATATATAAATAATATTATAAATTATGCCTAGTATTTATGTTGATTCAGGTGATATCATTGAATATCAACTTATTTTATAAATCAGTATATATATATATATATATATATATATATATATATATATATTATATTCAATAGGATATAATAATGATAAATGAATGAAACTATTAAGCAAAAACATTAAGCAAAAACAAGGTAAAAGTCAAGCAACTATGAAAGGTGCAAATATATATTTTCGGACTTTGTAAGCTTCGACATTCGAAAATAGGGGGGGCAACTGATACATCATTAGAAAATTATCTTGATCATGCACAAATCTTGAAGCAAAATTGAGTTGGAAACTTCAAAGATTAAATTAAGGACCATCTGAACTCCGATTTCAGCGAGCTTATAGTCAAACTGAGCGTCTCAGAAATACGAACCCAACGACACCAAATTCAACCCAATCCGAGCCCAAATGGGTCCAAATCAAGGACCCGAAGCGCTGTTGGGAGGTTCAAACCACAATTTGAGTTGCCAAACGGTCTCCGATTTTGACGAGCTTATACTCGAATCGAACGTCTCGACGAGAAGAATCCAATGAGCCCAAGATCGACGAATTCCGACATCATCAAGGCCTTCAAATATCCAACGAATGGTCCACGATCAAGATATTCAATATTGACCGTTCATTCAAACCACTCCCGATTCGCCCTTGATCTCACACCTATTTACAAGTCATGCCACTCCAGAAAAACTATAAATAGAGCCCTCATTCTTCACAAGAGGGCTCAAGTGAAGAGAAAGGAGAAGAAGAGAAGGGAGGAATTTGGGAGCTCTCTTGCCACCGACCACCGCCGGAGTTCTTGCCGACCACCGTCGTGGTTCCTGCCGACCATCGCCGGGATTCCTGCCGATCATCGTCGGAGTTCCTGCCGACCACCGCCGGAGTTCCTGCCTGTCACCGCCGGGTTTTCTTGCCAACCACTGCCAGTCTTCCTACCAACCATCACTTGAGTTTTTCTACTAACCGTTGCTGGAGCTTTTCCCAACCACTGCCTTATTTTGGTCGATCCATTAATCATCATCAGATTTTTGTTTGTTATTATCTTACTGTAATTCTAGCATCTCCAAATGAAGGAGCGAATCAAACGTTGTAACCAATCCAGATATAGTGGAAATTTCTCATCTGGGTCAGGCCCCGTGGTTTTTCCCTTTTATTTAACCTTTTAAAATTAACAACGTAAAAAAGTTTCTGGTGTTTCTCTAACTTAATTCTATTAACTTTTTACTCTACTAGCTTTATTTTTATTATTTCACACTATTATATTTTCATTCATCCAATATAGAATCAAGACTCAATCCTCTCATCTGTGTTAGCACTCTCACATATTCTTCTTTTAAGGCTTTGTTTGTGATGACTTTTTTATTGCTTCTTGAAGTAATTTTTTAGTATAAAAATTAAATTTTTATTAAAAAAACTACCTTAAGAAGCATTAAAAAAACCGTCCCAAACGAAGCCTTGGGATGGCTTTCTTCCTACTTCTTAAAGCGGCTTTCTAGTACTAGAAAGCCGCTTTAAGAAGCAGGAAGAAAGCCATCCCAAACGAAGCCTAAATTTAGTCTTTCAAATTTCTATACTTAGTTGTACTAATGAAGCATTGTGTGTCTTTGTTTTTAAGGTGATCGAGAGAGCAAAGGAAGCTCTGAGGGGAGCTGAGGGCTCGCAGCCTCTTAATGGCCTTCTGCGGCATTCTCGCTTGCTATTGAGATGATTTGGGATGAAATGCGAAGCAGGAAGAAGAGATTACAGCTACCATTAGAAAACTAATCAGGATTATAGAAGAATTATCTCATCAAAGCTGTGATTAATGATGAGATATTAAGGAAAATTATTAGAACATGAAAGAAAGATAGGATCAATTGCTGATACAGTGAGTGACACCTGTTAGTCATCTTGTTCAAAGTGTTTCCACTTTCCTACTAAAAGTACCCATCCATGCTTAGCTTGGTTGGTGGGCGTGCTCGGTTGGGAGCCCCCCATCCCGAATTCGATTCCCTCGAGCGGCAATCGCCCCTTCAGTAGGGGCCCCAAAGCGCCATCTACGGTTACAGTGGCGTGGGTGGCCTAATAGGTCAGCCGGAATTTACAGACAACCAAGCGCGTTCGGCGAAGCCGGGCGTCACAGCGAACGACGGTTATTCGTCACCAAAAAAAATAAAAAAATATATATATTTCCTACTAAAAGTGAACAAAATATCTGATTTAACTCAACTCTCAAATATTATAATATTTGTATCTGACAAAATCTTCCAAGAATCACTCAGAAAGATCATCCTTAAACTCATCTATTCTATCAAGCAAAAAAAAATCCGAAAAATAAATTATTATGTAAATTGTGATCAAGCTGATTAATGGATTCCAATGGTAAGATTGGTGCTAGGATAACAATGGACAAAAGAATAGCTCCAGCAGGATAATCTCAAATGCACATAGCATCAGCCATGTTTGCTAAGCTATGGAAGCAGCTTCAATAGCACTGCCCAGAGGCCATGCTGCCTCCACCAAGGAATCGCCATATTTAACCTTCTTTACAAGTGTGATATCTTGCCATGGCTCCAAGCCTGTGAGATTAGGGTTCTGCATATTATTATATTATCATAAATGATAAAAATTTATAGTTAATATAATTATAATATATTCTTATTATTAAAAATATTTTTCTTTACAGTGCTTTTCTTTTTGGGCGATTTATATACAAATCACTAAATTATTATTTATTTATATATCTAACACATGAATCTTTATATTTATCTTAATAGCATTCTACTGTCTAAATCATTTCAAAACCTATGCATCACTTAGATAAATTAATATTCTTGATATGATTTAAAGATAAGGATGTTATATAAGTAAATATAAAGATTTAAATATTAGAAATTTAAATACAAAAGAATTTAATGACATTTATGTAAATTTTATATTTATATATATATAAGAATATTTATATTAGTATTTAGGGGTGTCAATATTTGACACGACTCGAAAATTCTGGGATAGGGTCAACTCGGACCCGAAACGGGTCGGGTTCGGGTTCAAAAATTCGACCAGTTTCAAAAATCGTGTCAGGTTCAGGTTGACCCTGTAACCCGAAATTGATCAAAAATCCCATTTTGACCAGGAAGCCCGAGATTGACCCGTTTTCGACCCGGTTTTGACCCGTAAAGTGGATATTGACCCGTTTTTTACCCGAAAACTAGCAACTTTTTCACGCCCCCGGGTCATTTGGGTCAGGTTCGGGTCTGAAATACCGACCCGTTTATAAAAAATGGGTCAGGTTCGAGTTGACCCGAATAGTACCGTGTCAATTTTGGGTTCGACCCAAACCCGACCCGTGACCCGAAATTGACACCCCTATTAGTATTAGAATCAAGCAAGCAAATGCATAACTATTCATGCTTTCTATAAATGTGATCATAAAAGCTATATATAAATTGGAATCAACAAGAAAAAAGAAAGGGAGAAATTTGACATACCAAATCCATCGACGAGCAATGTGAATTGATAAACAAGATCCATGCAAAGATATGGAAGATTTTCCTCTGCTGCTTTGGTGTATGTGACCTTGGCTTCCTCCACACTTAATTTACAAGCTCTTTTAGCAGCCTCCTCGAAGTCTGAAGGTTTCACCTTAGCAACTGGCAAATTTGGGTCAACAAAATCAGCCTGAGTAAAGGATCAATATGCATGGTTAGTAACTTAGTATAGTATAATGAGCTATAGGCGAAGGAGAAAACTGTAATGGGAATAGCAATTACCTCAGCAGCCCTATCAAAGAAAAATGAAGCCACGAATATATTCTTCTGTCCATCTCCACCACCGCCATTCCATATGCCGCCAAATGTGCATTTAAGATGAGTGCAAGTTGTTTCATCGTGTTTAAGAGCTTTGACGGCAGCGCTCCTGCAGTTGGTGTAGCTGGAGCCAGATGGGGAGGCTGAAGCTGGGTATTCTTTATCTCCATACTTGTAAGACCCTTGAAGTCAAAAAAACACAGGAGAAAATATCATTACTAGAATAACAACCAATGCTTTCTCAGGGTGCACTAGTTCATTGTAGAAATTTGGCTCAATGACACTAAGTATGAAGTTTGAAGTGATTTTTATGCGAGAGAAATTTTTGAAAATTTAATGGTTCATCATAGCTAAAGATAATGATTGCTCGTGGAATGAAACATGTGATGCATTGACACTTCTCCTCAAAGAGGCGTGCAGTGTCCGACAAGACACCTGTCCGACACTCATTCGACACGTGTCGGACACACCGAAAACGAGTCCGATTAAAAAAAGTATTTAATACAAATTGGACACGTGTGTCCGACACGTATATCTTAAATATTTTATGAATTTTTTTAATACAATTTCTTGTATTTAAAATTTTTACTCATTTAAAATATAAAAATTAAATTTCTTATTTCCTACCCACAGCACCAAATCAATCGCCCGCACTGAATACCCCATTCATTAAATATTTTAATTTTCATTTCTCTTTGGCATTGAAGGTATTTTCATCTCCTCTCTCGATGACTGATAAACGGCATCGAAGTCCGACTCTCATCATCCTAATATTAATCATTTTAAGCACAAATTTTAGTTAAATGACTTATTATTTCTAAATTATTTTTAAAATTATACTTATTTAATTTTTATATGCTATTTTAAAAATATAAAAATTATAATACCATGTCCAACCCGTGTCGTGTCCTATATTTTCAATAATTGACGTGTCCTGTGTCCGTATCATGTCATATCTGTGTCGAAGTGTCCGTATATGGGCATCATAGAAAGAAACAACCTCCTCTGGAGCCCTCAAGCATGAGGACTCGAGAATGTATTCGAGACTTTCTTTAAGCATAAGTTCATATAGAAAATTACCTTTCATGTTGAGGGAGAACTCTCCAATACAGGGTGACTAGGCTTGAGCAATCAGAAAAACTTGTTGGGTTTGCATGCCTTGGGATTCTAGGTTAGGAGAAGAATTGAATTGATTAACCCTATCAAAATTTCATGATTCCATCATCTAGATTTTAGAGACAATCAGTCTATGATAAGGATGAGTCACCCTTCTTAGCAACCATAAAGTTACCTTTTATAAGGATCTTTCTAAATACTTAAGGTTGAGTGGTGTGATTGTTTCGTATAGCAAGCCTTCGCTTGCTCAGAAATGATTGACAGCATGGAGACTTGGCTCCAGGCTACAAATGAAGATCTTGATACTATCAGTCCAAGTTTGAGACCATAATTAGATTGGAGTGAGCTTTTAGAGCCTTAAACTAGCAAGTTTTTGTGCCTATATAGCATTTTCCAAGAAGAATATTGGCTGATTCATGAAATTTCAGTAGCAAGGAACCTAAGCTCTAGGCTATCAAGTTAGGACATTAATCCGATTATTATGTGTTTTAGGCCCTTTGCCTAAATAATTTTGAAGCAATTTCATGAAGCTAACCAAAATTGTCAAAGCAGTGCCTAAAGCCCAACTAAAAAGATTTCAACAACATATAACCTTGGTTCCAGGAGGCCTTTACCAGAGACTTTGATGCAACTTTATGAAACTGAAGATTTTTGAGATACTAATAAGCACAGACATTTAGTTAAGTTGTTGATGTAATACTTAAATTGTATGTTGACAACTAAAGATTCTAATCTCATACTTAACTGTATTTTAACAACAAATGAAATCAATTGCATTTCAACTTGCAAATAAAAAAAATATACGTTTCAGCATGCTGCCTCTCAGTGCCACAGCAGCAATGCAAAAATATTTAAGTTGGGATCCCCAAAAAACTGATTATCATAGAGTGGCAGCTCTACCTTGATAGCCATTCAATATGCAATCACTATGAGAACCTTCTGCAACTTTCAAGATCTCTGCTCGAGCAGCCAATAATCCATAGCGCAAATAACTGAAAATTTATAGGCAACAAAGTAATATCAATAATTGTATCATTAACAATATAACTAGACTCAGGCTTCGTTTGGGACGGTTTTTTTACTGTTTTCTAAAGTAATTTTTTAGTAAAAAATTTATATATTTAAAAGCTAATTTAGAAAGCATTAAGAAAGCCGCCCCAAACAATGCCTGAGTGAATAATGAAACCATTTGCAAGTTCCCTTCTCAATCCATTTGAAGCCATCAAGGAAGTTGTCGGACCTGTGAACATAAAGGTAATACGTGATTCCTTTAAGAAACAGTTTCTTCACATATTCTTCTTCTCCAACTGTTGGCTTTGGGGCCTTAGCAGCTTCGTTCTCAGAAATAGCATATGCCATTTGGACAGATCCTCCTCCGAGGTCAACTACTCCCACTGTATTTGAGTATTGTTTACCCCAAAATTGCCAAGTAAATAATTTATAGTGACCTGTATGCAATAAGAAGCGTTCACAATTTTTGGAATCAAGAAATATGACGCAAAGGTGAGAATATAAAAAGACAATGGCCGGCATGCATATACTAGAAAATGAATGATTGAAACAGGGAATTATATTGATATCAACATATCAATTGACAAAACAATGTAATAGCAGGAGTGAAAACCTATATTTTTCACAGTGATGCTTCACAAGAGTAAGACCGGTTTGAAATTTTTAACAAATTACACCAAGGCCTAAATAGTTGAATGCAAATACAAGTCAGTCTCAAAAGTATCATAGCTGAGACCATACCCCCTCTAAGTTAGAAATGCATCACTCTCTTTGCATGTTTTTGTTGATGATGGGCACTTCAGTCCGTTTTGGACAAACCATTGAAGCTATTTCAAAATCCGTCAGAGGAATTAGAAGGAAGAGTCCTTTTGTATTGCACCATAATAAATCCAGGTTTTGAGAGCAATAAGTTAACATATACTTTAAAGAATTAGGTTAAATATATCTCCAAGAAATCTCCTATTTAGATTCCAATTTTCACTGTAACCAATGTGTTTTGCTTCAAAGATTTGCTTTGAAAAAAAATATATTATTAAATAATTGTTTAATTGGAACTAGCATCCTCAAACCTGAAAAATTATTAATAAAAAAAGAACACTTCTTTTTTAGTTCTCAACATCACTTTGCAGAAAACATTTCTTATCTAAGACGTTTATCTAAAGGAAAATCTTACCGAACAGAACTCACTAACTTCTCCACATGATCCATTGCTGAGAAGAAGCTAAGAGTCACAAATTTAGAGGCTATTTGATCAGTAGAATAGAATACTTATAGACGTACACAAGTAGGTATGTTAGCCTTTATTTAAAATGGTTCAACGTGAAAAGGCACTGCTCTCTTCGGAATAGAGGAAGTTGATTGACTATAGCTACATATATGCCTTCAGTACCTTACAATATTTCAGACCTCGAAAAGTTAATTAAACATTTATGATCTTCTGACATTAATTTAGTCAACATTTAGAGGGCAGAACTAAATGTGAGAAAAAAAAAAAAATGGGTTGGGCAAACAGTAAAAACTACCTAAAACAGTTAAAGCACAGCTAGAACAATATAAAACAAAAATAAATTGAGGTAATTCATAAATCTAACGAGAAGATTGTTTGGATGAATCTAATCATGTTGGTAATTGATAATAATGCCATCATTTCTTCAAAAAATTATGTAATCACCCATTTCTCTCAAAAATATCTTCACATCACACTTTACACGTTCAAAATGTGAGTGTATTTAGAGTGAAACTATAAATACATGTAAATGGCCAAGAGCGAGTGGCTGAAGGATATACCCATTGGAAAGCACCTTCCTGAGTGCCATCAAGAACAGAGACCCAATCTGATTTGGACTTAAGAGAGCTCTTGTCGCGAAGAAGATCCCTAACCTGCAGTAGTTGTACAGGTTAAATCGCATGAATTAACAGAACATTCTATAAAGTTTGTTGTGAACGAGCAACTTATGCTGGTTTGCACAGGAGACTCGAAACTAGAATTTACAATAAGCCATCTTCTTTCAAACGGAGAAAACCAAACATTTCTCAGCTTAAATAAATCTAAGACATGAATTGAAAGTTATAAAGATGTTTACTTCTTGCAAAATTTTTTCAGAAGTTTCAATTCCCAACTGTCTCAAGCCTGCTGTCGCCTGCAAAAATACAGAAATACAGAGTTAATAAAAGTTTCCCTTGACAACTATTCTGGGCTTCAGACAGAATCATAACAAGAAAAGCATATTGTGAACGATTGTAAGTTACCCCGACTCTAACAGGTGTTTTTCCTCTTAATTCTTCAGGAACCGCACTCTCAGCTTTCTCTAAAAGAGAAATTAAAGATTCGGCAGCCTCCTTAGGGTCCTCAGCATAAGCGCTTAAGCCTGGTTTTTTCTGAATGCATTAAAAAATAAATAATTAGATGATAATTGTAGATGTTACATGTTTGTTTAGGGAAATTTTCCAAAAAAAAACAAAAATCTTCCTACAATGAAAATTTTAAATTAAATAAATGATGCAAGATAGACTAGAGTTAAAATTCCTTTTGGATGTTTCTTAGGATAATTTTAGATTTGCAATTAAATTACGATAGATTTGATTTTAGATCTTAGATTTTATACTTATAGGGCAGTTTGCTTTGCAATTGTTGGGATCACAAAACTTTGAAGTAAGAAAATTGGTGCAATTCATGGGCCTCGATGCAACTCAGGATCAATTAAACTACACCCAATTTATTTGAAATAATTAACTCAAGGGCCGAACAAATTCAAAATGACACAAAAATCGAGCATAATGACCATCTCATCATGACAAATACAATGACACCAACCCCTACTGACCATTTTAGAGCGAGTGAGGTTATCACATGGCAAAGGGAAAACGATAGTGACTACTCTATTATCACCATAAATGGTGTTCACGGGATCACCATATCAACCCCCAAATTTCACCTTCCGGCAGGCAACATGCTATCCTTACCCAATCACATCAATGGACGCTTATTACTATGCAAATCATTAAAGAAAATTTTGTGCCTCCAGATATATCCATTTTTTTTATCAATTTAAGACAAACATTTATTTTCAAGGAGATGAGCATTTTGATACCAAAAAAATGAGATCTGTTTAATATTTTTCAACATACCAAAAATTGGGCAATAATTTTCTCAAAATTGTTCCTATCAATCTGACCGCTTATGAGATAGAATATAAAAAAAGATCAAAATGATCCCTTAACTCTTTGAGAGGGACCATACCAAAATGGTCCTATAACTCTCTTGGAGGGACCAAAATGGTCCCCAACTATTTTGAGAGATCAATTATCTCTCAACTCTTTAAAAAGAGACCATTTTGGTTTTGTCGTTAAAAAATAACGAAAAATTTGGATGGCTGCGAGGTTATGATCAAAATAATCACAAAAAAAAGGAGAACGATACTTACCTTCACAGCAGGCGAGCTCCCATTGCTATGCCTGATCCAACATGAAGAATGACGAACTTCGTGAACTCTAATTCGACAGAAAGAAGCATCGTCGAAGGAGGTGAAGAAGGTTTTAGCCACTCATTGAAAACCCTCTCATCGCTACGTCCAATCCAACAAGAAGAACAATGAACTTTCGTGAATTCCGATTTGACAGGAAGGAACCTCATCGAAGGAGGAGAAGAAAGGCTTTAGCGACTCTTTCAAAACCCTACCTCATTTAGTTCTCATCTTCCTGCTAGTGTATTGCTCTGATATAATTTATAACAGCCCAAACTCTTAACTATCGAGATATTGTCCGCTTTGGCCTAAGGGTCTCATGATTTTGCCCCGTTGGTGTAACTTCCCAAGAGGTCACACATCCCAGGAGCCTTGACATTAAAGAGTTTAGCTTCTATTTACTTAAGGGATTTCACACACGTGAAATACGCAAAGTCGAACAATGAAGAACGCGAAAGAGAATAAAGAGGAGCAAATCATTTAGAAATTAATTTATGTTATTTAATTAATATAAATTAATAAATAAAAATTTTAATTAAATAATTGATAATGAAAATAATAATTAGATAATTAGCATTTTAAATAATAATTAGGTAATTATTCAAAATAATGATAGTAGTTATTGTTGACATCATTTTTAGCACATCTTATTGAATCTACCTTCACACTTAATGGGGTATTCCTCCATCGAGCGTGATCATCGTTAGCCTTAAGAGTTATTGATCGTGTCCGATAGGGGTGTCAATATTTGACCCGACCTGAAACCTAACCAGGACCCGACCAGAAAAATTTTGGGTTCGGGTCAACCTGTTTGGCAAACGGGTCAGATTTTGGTTGGGATTTCTGACCCATTTTAAAAATTGGGTTGAGTTCGGGTTGACCCGAAAACCAAAAGTTGACCTGGCTGACCCGGATCTGCAAGCCCAACCTGACCCGTAGGTCCCACACTGCGTTGACTCATTCCTCTAACCGTCTTGGGTAACTGAATGGCCTGCGGCCCACATTCCCGCCCATAGGGACGCACCAATGCTGGTGGTGCACCGCATCAAGCCCGCGTCCAGTATCGGCACCCGCACAGTCGCGCCTGTGGTCTTCCCTCTGCACTCGAGTGTTCGACCCTAAGGCCCGCTTGCCGCTCACGTATTTCCATACTAGCACCAGCATCAGTCGCGCCACAGCAATGCCATGCTCGCACCAACTCGCAACCCCGCGCCCCACTTACGAGTTGCGACCCTACCCCCCACGCAAGACCTCGTGCCCCTCATGAGACCCCACACCCCACAACACGCCCTCGCTCGCCTGATTTACGCCCTGGTCAGCATGTCGGGTCGAGTTGACCTGGGTTTAGTGCGGGTCGAGTGCAGGTTTAGATTTTTTACCCATTTCTCGAATCGGTTATGGTCAAATAACGGCAGGTAATTTTCAGGTTAAACCCAAACCCGACCCGAAAACCCATTTTGATTATTCATGCAGATCAAGTTTCACTTTTTTATATCTACTCGACTTCTCGCACACAATAGTAATAATTCATTAATTGAATAAAAATAATCTTAATTCTCTAAAACTAGCCAATCATTTCAAATTTTCAATCCCCTTCTTCGTGTTATTCTCTCTTTCTCCCTCTTAATTTCTTCATCATTTGTTCTTATTCTTTTTGTCCCTGTAATCTTTAATGTTTCTCTCCCTTGTTCAACCACACCCACATAAGATCACTCCAAACATCTCCACCAATCCAATTTCTCTCTCTCATATCACTAATAACTCTTTTTATGCAAAATAGCACTAGTCAAATAACTAGTGTCATGAAGCTTCACTAGAACCCCTTCCTCCATAGCCTCTTTTTGTCTTTGTTGACTTCTTGATCCTTCCCCCACAAAAAATCCAACTATTTAATTGCAAATAAACCAATGTCTCCACATCCAATTTTGTATTAAATCTTACAAACGCCCTTAAAAGTATTGTCAATTTTACTATTTTTACTTCATCATTAGTTTTATCATATCTATTTATTGGTGATGAATCCTCCTCTTCCATTTATTTGTTTTGACTCTTGCACAATTTTTTTCATACTGTTCATGATCTACCTGCTTGCTTCATATCCTTTCACAAACTCCTTTCTTTCCTAATCCAGTCAATAAATACAAGTCAATCAAGACAGCTTGTTCTACTTCTATCTCACATGATATACTGAAACAACTGGAACTCCAGATACTGGCAGACAATCTAGCAGAACTTATCCCCCAATAGCATACTTCAGACGTCCATCAGCATAGATCTTGCTAATTGCAACCTAAAACAGTCTATATGCATCTTTATGAAGCTGGAAGTGAAGCATGAATGGGCAACCTTTGAGGCACTTGCACACCGAAGTACGCATTAAAAGGAATTTGCAATAAGTTGGTTCTATCATTGCAAGATCCAAACAAATAGTCCTGAAGGATATCCATACCTAGCTCTAAATCCGTGAGTGTCTAATTAGCTATTTATAAGAAAAATCTAGGGTATGCTCCCGATAACTTCACTTACCTGCACGAAGAGCTCAATCTCTTGCCCAATTGGAAGCAGATCCAGATTCCCATCGAAGCAGTAAACATGGACCCTACTCCCCGAGCTCCCCGCATCAAAAATAACGGCGTAGCTTTTAGATCGGTCGCTCGTCCCCACCTTCCGGCCGATTAAAGCAGCGTCCCGTGCGGGAAGTGGCGCGGGGCCCCGCGGCATGAGGTAAATTACCAACAGGACAAGAAAAATGGGGATCGAAACAACGAGGATCACACTGCGGAAGCGGTGGATCTTATCCCCCATTGACTCCTGCCTCGCGCGCCTCATCTTGCCGTCGAGTTCCCCCGGCGAGTGGATCAACTCGGCAGCAGACGGCGACCGGTACCTGATCTGGCCGTTGGAAGAGGTAGGAGGCTTCAGAGGCTGCGTGGTTTCTTGAATGGGCTCCAGCTTAGGGTAGAGATTTAACCAATGCAGATTTGGCCGGAGGAGAAGGGCTCGCCGGAGAAATGGCGATCTCTCTCCCCCGTCGACAATTTGAAGAAACAAGATCCAAAAATTCTGCAAATCGCCACTGGAGATTTGGTACGGAAGGGGAGACTAATGGGAACCCGGTAATAAGATACAAGAATCAGGATGAAATGAAGGACGTACGGAAAAATTTTGGTGCTAATATATATAGGATTTTTTAGGCACATAAAATTTAAAACTATTAAAAATATATATTCAAGAGACAAATTATTATATTTACTGATATACCATCTCAAATATTCCTTTTCTTTTATTCTACCACTCCGTTTAAGCCCCGCAGACATCCCTATCCGCGCGTCGTCTTCCGTTCATTCGTGGATCTTCCCTGTCCAAACCCAAGACAAAAAAAAAGAAGCAATTTTAGAATGAAGAGGAACCCACTGCTGGCGAAAAGGGGAGAGCAAACGGCTGGCCTCCAGTGAGTTGTTGCATGTGGTGAGCATTGTTCCAGACATTCTCCATTTCTGACCACATGTCACTTTTTTGCTGAATGCTCAAGTCATCAACTTGCTCGGCAACATCACCTGATAGTGAGCTCTCCATGAGGAACTTTACATATCATAAAGGAAAATAGAGCTGAGAAGGAAAAAGAAGAACAGTAGAAATTCCTTTGATAGCAGATAAAGGTAAGTTTACTAGGCCAAGAAGACACCAAAATGGCTTCACAAACGACTAGGAAGCAGAAGGAATACAACAAAATTAAAAAAAAAAGGTGAATTTACTAATTTAGATGATTAGCAATTGGGTTAAAGCAAAGGAGACGGGTATGGCAGACCTTGATGACTTCTCGAACCATTGTATCGAGGTCGTTGTCCTTAGAAATGAAGGAATCGACGAGGTTTGCGATGAATCGGAGAAACGCCAACAAGGATCGTCATGAATGATGGCTTTGGCGGTGCCAATAACCATAAGCACATAGTCCAACCCATCGGCAAATCGGAATAGCTCCACTATACTCATGCCCTCCACCACGGTCAATTCCACTATGCTCCGTTCTTTCCCCTGCAACTCCCTCTTCTTCCAACTTCGATCATGTTGGGAAATTCCATCTCTGAAGTTGCGAGCTGCGCAAATCTCTGAAGCACATCGTGGTCGGCGGCGATAGCTGAGAGTGACGGGATGTAACGGAATGGTAGTATAGATAAGAGGAAGAGTTTTTAGGTGGTAGATAAGTAAATATTAATGTTTAGGTGTTAGACATGTAAATAGAATAGTTTTATATGCTATGTATGTAAAAACCCCATAGCTTCCGAGGATAAGTTTTAGGCCCCTCTCTCTTTGGAGATATTATTATGTGAGATATTGAATCGTTTGAAGATGAATGAGAGCGCATCATATTATTCGATATATAGCTTTGATATACAACAAAAAATTTTACGTGACACACTCTCATTCATCTCCAAAAAAAAAATTAAAATGGGCTTCAATGGAGGTTGCTGCAAGACAAAATTTGTCAAGAGAAAGCTAGGACTTTATGTCCTCGCATTGATGAAAAAGAATAAGGCCTTGAAGTAGATATGGAATGAAACAAAGGACTATATGCTTTATAATTGGTATGATGAGTTGATTTCTAAAAGACTTTTTGATGAAGATAAGAAAATTTTATCCACAAAAAAATGGGAAGAATTATGACGTATATTTGAATATTACTTTGTTATTGACTTATTGTAAATCAAAGTTCATGCATACTCTCATGTAGAAACTAAAGAAGGATGAGGTGATTGATCTCTATAAATATTATGAGTTAATTGTTAACTATATAGTAGGTTTATTTCTCATAGAAGATGTGTTAATATCTTTTTAGTCTGATTTAATGTGTTAATATCTTTTTATTCTGATTTAATGAGTTTGCCTTGTTTATATAGTTATACTATGAACTTATATGAAATATCTCATCATGTAATATTTGAAATATTATATATTTTTATATTATTATGAAAAATTAAAACTAGAGGCATAAAATAATAATTATAATATGATGTTTCATTCTAAAAGTATAATATTAAAAAAAAAAAAAAAAAAAAAAAAAAAAAAAAAACATCTTCAAAGGAATCATGTAGAATGCAAGACAATCATATTGATATTTATAGCAGTTCTTCTATATTATAACATCACTTTATATAGTAGAAAGGCCAATTATTCTATCGAGAGGTGTAGGGCTTCATAACTCATTGCCATATCTAATGTTCCTATGAACCCCATGCAACATGCCCAAACTAAATTAAATAAAGCTTGAGGTTACTTTTGTTTATGAGTTCTAAGTTAATTGGCTCTTAAGCTAACTAACATAAATCTTTGATTGACTCCACCATAGCCCATCATTCTATCTTTATACATCTTAACATCACTAATGGTTATTTGTGAACATGGCGCTCGTTCCACTTGAGAGAAATTTGTATAATTTACTTGTGAAAGGTTACACTAAGAAAATTAAACAAATAATTAAATAAATGAGTAATCCATACATGTACCCTAAACTCTTTCCATCAAGATCTCTAGAATACATCACACATAAGTAAACCCAACAACATATAATCATTGCCAACACCAAATCATTGGCAGATGGAGATACTTAACATGTTGAAACACCTTGACTTGGTGGCTTCTTTGAGTTCCATATAATAATTGAATAGAACTACTACTCCAATGTAATACTCTGAAAATGCTCGAAAGCCCTCCAATAAAGATGATTATTAAAGGTGTATGTTTGAACAAGAAGTATTAAGTATTAGAAGGAGTCTAATATCTATAATTTGTATACTCTACTATGTATATGGAATGTGATCATTAATAATCCTCATAAGAGTCTATACTATAGGTTCAACTAAACCATCTAAGGGGTATGAATGTCTATGTTTTGGCTTGGCACATTCTAAAAGTGGATGATACATTTGGATTATAAGGATGATGTTAAATAAAGTCTAGGAATGGGTGTTCACAAATATCATCAAAATGGCCAA
The DNA here is from genome assembly GCA_019514585.1 of Dendrobium officinale. Lineage (NCBI taxonomy): Eukaryota > Viridiplantae > Streptophyta > Magnoliopsida > Asparagales > Orchidaceae > Dendrobium > Dendrobium officinale. The sequence goes on along the minus strand of CM033690.1, from coordinate 52,497,051 downwards.
TATAAGACCGGAACCTTGTACCAACACCTGCCACATTATGGCATACTAATTATGAGTCATCGATACAAATATATAGCATTATACTAACATGATTTAATGTAATGGTCATTTCATCCATATGTAAATGAAATATTTATATATGGTGAGACCAACCCTCTACTAATGCACTAAGTAAATCTTGATCTAGCCTAATGTAATATAAATGCCTAAAGCAATCATGCTCCCCACAAACTTTCTATAAAGAAAGGGCTGTTAGTTTGCCACTCTTTCACCACAAATAAATGTGATATAACCTCAAAATTATGCCTGATCATAATACTATAAGATATTATAAATACATGTTAACATTTAAAATATTATGTTAAAATAAATTTTTGATATAATTTTGTACCCACCTAGATATATTGCTATGTGTATCCATCATAACAAGCCTATAGTTGGGTAAGCCTCGGCATGTGTGGGCCCAACACCTATCTTAGAAGCGTTAGTACCCAGAGGTGCACATTTTCGTGGATATTTATGCCCATATTCTACCCTTGATGGTTAAGAGTATGGGATAACATATCATAGTGACAATGCTTCTGACAAAATTTATATGGAAGACACAAAAGATTATATTACATAACTATTTAAATGATGCATACGGAGAAATATCTAATAGTTAATTATGACTGGTCATATAGGTTGGCACAAAAGTTATTTGATATTATTAAATCACCATTAATAAGTAATATGAAACTTGACATTTTGGGACTCATTTTAAGTAAATTTTGATAAGTATAAATTACATATCATTTAATGTATTTTATGTCAAGTTAAAATGTGTTGTTTTAGTTATTTCTATGCATGAAAAACTCAAAAATGGGAAGAAATTTTAAGGAGATTTTAGCACCACGGCATCTGACGATACAACATCGCAGCACTACATTAAATACCATTGGGGAGCTCACTTTCTGACTTGGCGACACTGAGTTCTCTGTTTGCAAGCATTGTGGCAGCAACAAAGATAGTGTCGCAGCAATATTAATGCTACGATGTCAAAAAGTCAGCTTGGCAGCGTCGAATTCTTTATTTTTAATTGCTGCGATGTCATAATTTCTCACGTCTTGGCATCATTTTTATACTTTGGGCGCTGCAGGCTCCAATGTCCACAAAGATGCGGCATTGCAATTGTAACTTTTAAGAAACATGTTCTATCAATGAAGATACATGATTGTTCACTAAGTAACTAATCCACATCAGTAAATATTGCGGTTGTGCAAAAGCTCAAGCGCTGAGGCTCTAGTTCACTTCAAGGGCGCTGCGGCGCCATTATTTCAAGCATTGCATCGCTAGTTGCCATTTTTTATATTTTTCTATAAATATATATGTTTATAGGGGAGTTCAATGATTTGTGTAATTTCAATACTTTCTAGAGCACTTCTCTAGTTCCCTATATAGTAAAATTTAAGGGAGACTAGGAAGTACAATATACAATCATTTAGAGTGTTAGCATTGATTTCTTGAAGCAACTCTATAAGTTAAAGGGAGAAGGAGTGTACAGGGGATGTTCTAATCCTTTATTGTGATATCATTCTCTTGTATTTTTCATTCTTTGTGAATTTAATAAAAATGTGTTTGCTTGATATTCATTCCACGTCTAGTTAATTATCTTGTTTTTAATTGATGACATAAAATGAATGTTGAGTACTAATGAAAACTCTTATTCTATAAGCAATTAAAAATATATATTTTTAATATTATCTCATTTTTTATTAATGCATATAGTGATCATATGTATAGCTAAAACTTAATGTGATGTATAGCCTCAACGGAGGAATGAAGAATAACCAAGAGTATTGGGATATGATATTTTGCATGCCTAGATATAGGATGTAAAATATTTTAGGATCTTAATGATATATTATAACTACAGGAGGATAGTAGATATCATTTCCATCCCTACAAGCTCGATAGAGATATAGAAATGCATATGCTCTGAATCACATTACCATGAATAGTCTCATTACAAAAGATATATAAATTATAGTCATTAATCTAAAACACATTAATTAAATATTTTTACTGATTTATTCAGAGATAAATTTATAAAGATATTATTTTATTTCAATAGGATAATTAGTATAATTAGAGTAAATAATAGCAGTTTACTGTAAGTAAAGCATATTTTCTTCTGGGTTCGACACTTTATTCTATCACTTTATTATTTGATTCGACATAAGTGGGCTTTGTTATTATTTATTTCAAAGAAAATCTAAGTATTTTTTAGGGCGATAGAGTCTTAGATTTCTACACAATTCAAAAGCTTATTCGATAGCCCCCATCAACATGATTGAACGAAGGAATGAGTACTAAATTCAAATATTCTAGTATTAGCGTGAAGCTCATCAATGTTATGGGTATACTAAATAATTGTTCTTCAAAACTAAAATGTTATGTCAGTATTTAAGGAAGGTTTGAACAACTTATGGATTAGTTTTGATATAAACGATATTTTGGGTGCCAACTTTTGAAAACTATAATCCTTTTATTATTTAGGAAAGTGAACAACTAAATATTTTTCAAATTCACGACTATATCAAATGCTAACAAATATTGCAACTTAATCAAACTTTATCATGTATGTAATATTTCATTTGAACAAATTTTTTGATGTTTTAATTGAAGGAATATTACAAATCTAATTTAGTTAGAAAATTCTCCCATGCAATTGAGCAACGTGCTCGCTCATAGGTGTGAGAAGGCAGCAAGAGGACCACCGAGCTGAGAAATAGAGAGAGAGAGAGAGAGAGAGAGAGAGAGAGAGAGAGAGAGAGAGAGAGAGAGAGAGAGAGAGAGAGAGGGAAAGAAAAAGAAAGCCTTGTATTGAAATGGAATTGAATGAAACCAGCTTGAATACATGACCGGTATATATAGGAATGAAATGGAAATTAAGTAAATTCAATGGGCTCGATAAACCATTTGCTAACAACCTCCTTCAAATTACTCATTCGACTTTTGAATGGTTAATTTGCGATGAAGGTCATGAAAGCGAGCGGGAGAAAAAGATTTTTTAAAATATCGACAATGTGATCCGTTGAGGGAATGTGTGAGAGAAATTTTGTCGGAGTTGAGATGTTGACGGATAAATTGGTAGTCAATCTCTACATGTTTAGTTCTTACGTGGAAGATAGGATTCTTAGCTAGAGCCATAGCAGAGATGTTGTCATAATAGATAATGGTAGGAGATGTTTGTTATAGTTCAAGTTCGGCAACGAGGCGACAAAGCCAGATGATGTCTGAAGTGGCTGATGATAGCGATCTATATTCAGTTTTTGTTGACGATTTTGCAACCGTGACTTGCTTCTTGACAAACCAAGAAATGAGGTTGGGACCCAAAAAGGTGTAGAAGCCAGAGATTGACTTCCGATCTGTTGCGTCCAAAGCCTAGTCAGCATCGGTGTAAGCCCGGAGTTTTAAGTTTTCCAGTTTTGATTGGGAGACCATAGGATAGAGTGCCTTTGATATAGCGAATAAACCATTTGAGAGCTTGAAAATCTTGTACCGTTGATTGGTGCATGTGTTGACATATTTTGTTTGTGGCAAAGGTTATGTCCGGATAGGTGATGGAAAGGTACTACAGTGAACCGGCGAGATGACGATAAAGAGTTGGATCTTGAAAGGGATGATTGACGTTGATCGTCTGTTTTGAATTTAGAGTGATGGGAGTGGGCGCAGCTTTGCAGTCGTCGAACCTATACTCGTGGAGAAGTTTGGCCGTATAGGGTTGTTGTGTGAGGAAGAGTTCTGAGGAGTTTTGAAGAACTTGTATGCCGAGAAAGAGTGAAATTTGACTGAGCTGCTTGAGTTCAAATTGAGATTGCAATTATGAGAGAAGAGCATGTATAGCAGTTGAGTCATTTCATGTGACAAGAATATCATCCACGTAAATTAGTAGATAGATTTGAATATGTTTTTGACGAAAAATAAGAAATGAGGTGTCGGAGCTACTGAACCCGAATCCTTGAGTTTGTAGGAAGCTGGTGAGCTTTTCAAACCATTGTCGGGGTGCCTTTTTGATTCTGTAGAGGGATTTATATAATTTGCAGACTAAGTTTAGTGAACGAGAATCCATAAAGCTTGTTGGTTGGCGCATTTATATGTCATCGGGTAGATCGCCATACAGAAAGGCATTTGAAATATCTAGTTGAAGTGTTTGTCATTTTTGATTGAGTGAGAGTGTGAGGAGGATGCAAATGATTATCATTTTGCAACCAGACTAAATGTTTCATTATAGTTTACACTGAGTTTTTGATAATATCCTAGAGCCACGAGACGGGCATTATTGTGGTCTACTTGATCGATAAGGAGAATCTTTATTTTGAAAGTCTATTTGCAGCCAAGAATAAGTTTGTTTGGTGGGGGCGGGAATGAGAGCCCAAGTTCCTTGTTTCTGAAGGACATTAAATTCTCCCGACATGGCTTTCCGCCAATGGTCAAATTTAGTCGCTTGGGAGTAAGTGGTTGGTGTGGATTGAGAAGGAGTGTTACTCACGAGAGAAAAGATCCTTTTCGGTTTAAAAATGCTAGATTTAAGTATGGTTTGCATGGGATGAGATTGACGAGCGGGTATGGATTGAGAGTTATCGGGTAAAGTAGCATAGATTGGCCTTTGATCAGTGCTAGATTAGAGAGTGGGAGAGATAGGTGATGTGTTGGATTGAGCATTCCGATTTGGATGAGTGTAGGTTTGCATGGGGCTGTTGAACATGGTCGAAGTTGGAACGATAAGGAGAGGGGAGGTTTTGTTGTAAGTTGATGTCGGTGAGGGAATAGGCGAAGAGTTGTGAATTTCGTAAGGAAAGTTGTGTTCGTGAAACACCACGTGTCTTGAAATGTGAGTCTAATTTAAGGCAAGATTGAAGCATTTATATCCTTTGTGAGCATAAGAGTAGCCTATAAAGATACATTCGTATGACCGAGGGGAAAGTTTGTTTGAGGAATAAGGTTGTAATCAAGGGAAGCATAGGCAACCGAAAGTGCGAAGATGAGAGTAGTTTGGAGATTTTTCGTGAAGACATTGGAAAGGTGTTTGAAGAGAGATGGATTTTGATGGAAGACTGTTTATAAGATAATTAGTTGTAGAGAGGACTTCTGCCCAAAACCTATCAAGAAGATTGGAGGCATGAAGAAGAGTGCGAGTAAGATCGAGTAGGTGCCTATGTTTGTGCTCTGCTACGCCGTTTTATTTGGGTGTATGGAGACAACTAAGTTGACAATGTATCTTGTGGTCTTGAAGAAATGAGTTGAAATCGTTGCTAGTGAATTCGTCGCCACCGTCGGAACAAAAGGTTTTAAGAGTGATATGAAATTGGGTTTTAACAAGATTGCAGAATAATTTAAACTTTGAAAAAAAAAATCTTGTTTTGAATGCATTAAGTATAGCCAAGAAAATCAAGTAAAGTCATATATAAAGACTATATAATATCGAAATCCGTCTAAAGATTGTTGCGATGCAGGCCCCCAAATGTCAAAATGTATGAGATCGAACTGGAAGGAGGACACATATGTTAATTAAAGAACCGTTGGAGAGGAGTCTTGGGACAGCCGAATATGATAAAAACTGTTATGAAGATGCCCACGAAGAAGTGGACGATGGTTCTGAAGATCCTTAACTTAAAAGCTATTAGCATCGAAACTTATAGAGACAGAATTATCAGATGTTAATTTAGATACAGATAAGAGATTATGAGTTAAAGATGGGACATGAAGCAGATTACACAAACGAAGCTTATGAGGTGTGTCAGGTAGCGGAAAGAGTCCCTGACCGGAGTTGTGGATGGTTAACGTCGATCCATTAGCGATTGAGTTGGTGTCGGGTCCTTGGTAGGCGTTGGAGTGATGTAGATTGTTGTCGTTCGGTGTGAGGTGGGTGGAAGCGCCCGAATCAAGAATCCAATCCTATGTAGTGTTTGGGTTTGGCTGAGTGAGAAGAGCTTTGGGGGATCTTGAAGTGGTGGGGGCATATTTGAAATTGTAGCAATACCAGCAGTTGATGGCGATGTGGCCAGTTTTGCCACATATTTGGCAAATTGGTCTTGGTGAGCTCAGGGAAGCGAGCTGAACGGAAGGGCTGGGCGGATTTAGGATGCCTGGCAGATTCTTGGTCTTGTTAAATCCTTTCTGAGGTCGTCCACGCATTTGGTTGTAAGACATGGTGTAGAGGGTGGTAGCACCTTAGCCGGATAAGGATTCTTTTATGAGTTCTTGGTGAATGTTGATTTCCTTGCTGCAGAGGAGAGAGTAGAGCATATCTAGATCAATGGGAGGGAGGGACATGCGAATAGCTGTCTTGAAAGAATTATAGGTAGGGGGTAGGCCATTAAGAATGTAAAGAACGATATCTTTCGGATCGATTTTTTATACGGAAGCGACGATGTTGTCAATGATGAATTTTATTTGAGTAAGGTATTGTTGCATTGTGAGGTCCTTCATTTGGATGTGATGAAGTTCGTTCTTGAGTTGGATAACTCGAGAGCGACAGGTGGGTTGAAGATAACGTTCAAGAACCATCCATTTATCTTGGGCGGTGTTGGAGGAGATGACATACAGTAGGATTGAGGGGAAAATTGTGGAGAACAATGTGGAAATAAGGTTGTTGTCCACAAGATACCACTGTGTGGAATCTTGAGACGAGGCTTCCGTGGGAGGAGTTACACCGGTGAGATGCCCGGCATATCCATTTGCGGAGAATTGTTGTAGGATTTGGATGCGTCAAATTGCATAGTTATCGGTGGTGAGAGAGTGTGATATGAGGTTCTTGATGTTGGAGATGGGGAACTTGAGCGGCATCGGTATGTCTAGGTCGGTGGTTGTGTGACTGGAGAGAATTGAAGGAGAGGGAGGGATGGAGACGACTGAATCTTGATCCCTCATTGATGGCTCTTGATTCTATATGAGAATGTCGGCAAAATGGCCACTGAGCTGAGAAAGAGAGAGAGAGAGAGAGAGAGAGAGAGAGAGAGAGAGAGCCTTGTATTGAAATGGAATTGAATGATTCCAGCTTGAAAATATGACCAATTGTTTTGATTAAAAATAAAACATCTAAGTATATATAGTTTTGAAAAATATTTAATTATCTTTGAGAATATTAAATTTTTAATTTTAAAATTGGACGCGTCATTATGAACAGTATATCACCTCGGGAGGTGATCATATCGTTCTCTAATGGGTTCATATTTTAAAATTTTAAATTCATCCGAATTATAGTAGTCAAACTCAAGGAGGAACGACATATGATCTCGTAAGATCAAAATGACGTTCAATCAATTGTTTAACTATAATAATTCGGATAAGAGATTGTTAATTTCATAATCAAAATAACGATAATAAAATAATATATCTTCCCAAAGAAAGATGATATTATCTATTATCGATTATTTTAATATGACGATAACGATCGCCATTTTTTGTTTGAATTCCCAAAGATAATTAATTGAAGGTTTTTGAAAAATTAATTTTTGAACATTAGATCTGGGTTTCTAAATCTCCTACGAGCGCAAGCCCTCGTAGTTAATTACATCGTAGGAAATAAAATTTCCTACGAAAACTCTCGATTAAAATAGCGGTGTAAATTTTATTTAAGATTTTCAAAGTTTGATATCAAAGGAGAGAGATGATAGGAATTTTCAAATGGGATTGGTTCAATGTTGAGCACTTATTTCTGAAGTCAAATGAAGAGAAGTAGGAGGTGCTTTGAGATTCTGAAAAAACTTCTTCCGGGGGTTACTTCTTAAATCGTTAGAATCTCATGTGAAAAGTTTTTAATTTGACTTTTATTAAGTCCTTAAGAGCCTTCGGATTCCAGGGATTCTTCTCGTGCTCCATTTCTTCGTCTTCTCACGAACATCTTGATTCGTCGTTCCGGATATCCAAATGGAAAGAAACTCCCCCTTGATCGGGGTGTTATCTTTCCTCTTTGGATATTTGCAAAGTATCATAATTTGACTTCCAAATGGAAGAAGACTCTCCCCTTTAGGGATGTCTTCACCTCTTTGGAATTCAAATTGGATATAATATCCCAAATTCAAGCCATTTTAAATAAATACAACCTTATTCAATTGAATTTACATTTGAATTAAAAATAAGACTCATCTGCATAATTAGAATTTAAATATTAATATTTTAAATCTTTTAAAATCAATTATTTAATTATTTGTTGGAAACCACCTTTGTTTCACACCGAGGCCGTGAAATTTATTTCACCTTCCTTGGGGCTGAGTAAACAGCCTCGTAGGCCTGGGTTACCCAGTGGTACCTAGTATAATTAAGTAGCTTAAGTTGATTAAGACTCAAAAGTTAATGAATTTTATCCAAAATTGGTTGATTACTGATTTTAGAAGTTAATTAATGAATTCTGGAGTTTTAAAATGAATTTCAAGTTTTTATGAATTTTGGAATATTTTAATGATTTAATTAAGGGGTTAAAAATTGACTTTTTGATTAAGCTCAAATTCTGGAAAGTTTGTATTTTATTAAAATACTATACCTTACTACGATCAGTTAGACAGTAAGTATGTTGAAATCGGATTTTTCTACATTTTATTGCGAAGGTTTGAAGTTTTGAACTAGATTTGACCTAGAGTTGACCGGTTTGTTGACTTTTTGAAATATTACAGATTTCTGGAATTTAATATTTTTAACAAAATATTAGGCCTTATTATGAGTTGAATGCAATTGAGTTTGTTCAATTTAGATTTTTCTGGAATTAGTTATGAGGGTTTGAAGTTTAGGTATTTAAAGAATTTTCAAAATTGTTTAATTAAAGGGCCTTTTTGGGATTTTGTTCCAAATGAGTTCCCAACTCCTTGAAATCAGCTCCAAAGGTCAGGAATGACCTAAGGAGAGATTTCCAAGTGTTTGGAAAATTTTTGGAATTTTTAATAATTATTAATTAATTATATTAATAAAATATTAATTTTCACTTAAAATTAGATTAAGGTTTAAATTGCTGTCAATTCAAGGTGGTTTTAATTTTCATGAGTTAAGGATTGAATTCTGGTTAGTTAGAGGGGTTGTGCATATTTTTTGGGTTTAAAATGGATTTATTACACTTTCTTGAAGTTTTAGGGCTTAATTAAGGATTAAACTTAATTAAATCAATTAAAGGGCTTAAACGACTTCTAAAACCAGTGAAAGTTCTCCTAAGGGCTGAAAATGTCCCTATGTTTGAAATGTTCAAGTTTCAAGTTCAAATGAGGTATATCCCAATTATAATGTATTTTCTAAGTTGTCTAATCAAAGTCCTTAATTGTTGTCCTTAATGACACTAAGTTTGAATGGGTTCAAATCAAAGTTTCTCTAACCCTTGAACAAGCATGAATGAAACACATACAATCAAACAAGTCCTTAAATCTAGGAGATCCCTAGGCTAAGTGGTGTGTGTTTCCTAAGCATGCATGGAATAAATTTAAGATAATGTAATTAAAGCAAGATTAGTGAATAATCAAGAAAATGATTATTCACCAATTATCCCCATTAATTCTATTCGTCCATATTCAACCAAAGCTTGAAATTTCAAAGGGATCCCTCAAATATTAAAGATTTACTTTATATATATATAATTTTAAAATTAAGATTAATATATATATATATATATAAACCTATATATATACAGAGATATAAGTTTCAAAATAGAGTAATTTGAAAATATTGTTAAAACAATTTTTTTTTAATAGGATTTGAGGGATCTCTGATTTTGAAGTTGTTTGAAAATAAATTTTTAATTTTTAAAATATTTGATAAGATATTTAATTAAATACTAATTAAACATTAAAGATAATAAAAGAAAGTCAAATCATTACCAAAAATTCCTAAAATAATTTTAGAAATATGCTCTGAGAGTTCAAAATACTTTGAAATAAATTTCCCTTAAAATTTAGAAATAATTGGATTTATTTTAATTAAATAACAATTAAAATAATCTAATAGTTTATATTTTAAATTACTTAAAATATACAGAATATTTTAAAGCACTTTTATTTTTAAATTAAAGGCTCTAAAAAACGGAGCAGTTTGATATATTATACAGATTTTTTGGACTTTTATTTTATTTATTATAATTTTTTAAAGATTCTGCTATTGAATATAATTAAAATAAAGTCTTAATTCGGGATTTACACGCGGCGGCGCACGGTTGGCTCATGCAAATGGCGGCTGTCAAGCGGGCCCCATCCACTTAACCAGCGCGGCATCGCTCAGAGCCGCTGGATCTAAAGCGGTTTGATCCAGCGTTCAGGATCGAGCCATACGGCCGATCTCAATCCAACGGGATCGAACGGCTAAGATGGATCCCGCGGTTTGAGATGGACGATCCAGATTGAGCCAAACCTAGAGATTAACCGCGGGAACTAATCCCCAGTTCTTCTAAGCCGCCGATGAGCTGGATCTGAACCGTTGATCGTAAGATCAACGGTTCCGATCTTACGTAACTGGGGGTTACGTAAACCGAGCCCTGGAATGGGGTTTTCGGCTTGTTCGCTCGATCCGGTCAACCAAAACATTTGAAATTTTAAACCTAGTTTCCCTAGACGAACAGAAATAATGGGGAAATAATTTTATACCCTAAGATGCATTGTATCAAAAGTTATTTAAGCTAGATGTCTTAAACTAGGGTTTGAGATTATACCTTGGTTAATGGACGGATTAATCCGTTTAAAAGCAAGTTGCATTTGTTGACTGTCCACGCTCCTATTTGTAGAAGACACTACGGTCAGAGGAGCTACGGATCGAGCTGGAGAAAGCCTGGACGTGGTTAGCCTTCGGTTTGGCCGGAAGCTCGCCGGCGGCAGCCTCCAAACGTCGGATTCCGGCCTTGGGGACGTATAGGGATTGTTCAAAGCCTGAAGGAGCAATAAACTCCTCTGGAGAGGCTGAGTATGGAGAGATAGGCTAGGGTTGAGAATGACGGCTCTAATGTTTCATTTGCCCTATTCAAATGTCCATAGGATTAAGGGACGGTTGGGATTAAATTTGAGAGCCCCTAGATTGCTGCCATATGTCCCAGGGTTGTTGAAAAGCTGGGGGCAAGGACATGGCAAGGACAGTGAGGTGGAAAGCCTCTTTGGTCCCCACTTGGACACATGGATCAATAGGGGCTGTTAGATCTAGATCCAAGGGTTCAAATTAGTTCTAAGAATATTTTAGAGATTATTCAAATAGCTGGAAAATCTAGGATTAAAGGAGATTAAATTTAAATGAGGTTTAAGCCCAAATTTGATCCTTTAAAACCCTTTGTTTGACTGTTTGACCAGTCAAAGCCTAAGGTTGACTGCTGATGTGGCAGGTGAGGGGTATTTTGGAACTGTTGGAATGATTTGATGGGGTTTAGGCTAGTATGAGTCAAGCCATTTGGTCACTTAAGCTTCTTAAAGGGGTTTGTTGACTATGTTGACCAGTCAACGGGTCAACAATAGGTGAGGTGGCAACCAAAACTATTTGAGAAATTAATTAACATAGCCTTGAGAAGGTTTGACAAAGATTTGCATTAATTTGGAATTTAATTCAAAGTGGAAAGGGCTTAAGGGTTGATTTTGGTCAACCTAGGTTGACTGGGTCAACCAGGTGGGTCCTAGATCTGGAAATGGGTTCAATCAATTCAAAATAACATTTCAAGATCAATGGAGGTGGTTGCACTCATTTCGGAGTTAATTTGGTTTAAAATCAAAGTTTGAGCCCCATAGGGGTATTTTGGTCATTTTGACCCCTGGTCAACTTGGGGTCAAAGTGGGTCCAGAAAAAATACAGTTTAAAGTTCAACATATCAAGATTAAAGGTCTGGAAGTGACTAGAGGCTTTGATGAAGGCTCTAAGGTCAGAATCTTCAAAGTGACAGGTCTAGTGGCATAGGCTGTAAATATTTGAAGGTATTACAGCCTTTGGATTTTAATTAAGTTTCTGGGGTTAGAGACCTCAGAATGGGCTCAAATTTTGAGGGTTACCTCTAGAGACATTACCCATCAGTGTGCCACTGACAGACTCTGAATCGGAGGTCATTTGACCAGGTTTCAAAATGTTCAAAATTTCAATGGAAAAGGCCTTTAGGACAAAACCTTTGGACCTTGGAATTGGCTTGATTGACCTAAGATCTAGGTAGATCCTAAAGTCTAAGCTCTAGAAGAATCCTAGGATAGATCCTAAGGTCAGGATTCTAAGAAGATCATAGGGTTCGAATTGATTTGGAAATTAAATAGATTTAAAATCAAGATTAGTCCAAGTGACCTCATAAAAAAAATGAGGTCAACAAATGGACCCCCAATATGTGTAATAGAACGAAGTTCTATTGCACATATTGGTGTTGACCGATATTAAAGGTTAAGTATGGAATTTTAATTCTAAGGGGATGAAAAATTCATCCATAGGGATTCAAGATTTAAATTAATACTAGGGAAGTGCCACGGAGGGCATGCTCTACCACTAGTGGGTCAAATCCTAAGGAAAGGAAAAGTCCATCCCATAGGCAAAGAAAACCTAGGTGATCGTATAGGCAAGGAAGAAATCCTAACTATAGAGGATCAAGTCTGGATTTTGATTCTAAAGGAGAGGGATCCTAACCTTAGAAGTTTGAATTAAGATTTGACTCTAAGGGAAGGTGAAACTTAACCTTAGAAGATTGAATTAAGATTTGATTCTAAGGGAAGGGAAATACTAACCCTAGAAGATTAAATTAAGATTGATTCTAAGGGAAGGGAAATCCTAACCCTAGAAGATTAAATTAAGATTGATTCTAAGGGAAGGGAAATCTAACCCTAAGGGATCGAATTCAGATTTTGTATCAAGGTAGTGCCACGAGGGGCGTACTCTACCACTGATCCTCAAGTCAAATGCTATGGTGGTGCCACGAAGGGCATGCTCCATCACTAATCACTTAAATCAAATGCTAGGGTCATGCCACGAAGGACATGTTCCACCACTAGCGGATTGAATTAGGATGGTGCCACGAAGGGCATACTCCATCACTAATCACTCAAATCAAATGCTAGGGTCATGCCACGAAGGACATGTTCCACCACTAGCGGATTGAATTAGGATGGTGCCACGAAGGGCATACTCCATCACTAATCACTTAAATCAAATGCTAGGGTCATGCCACGAAGGACATGTTCCACCACTAGCGGATTGAATTAGGATGGTGCCACGAAGGGCATACTCCATCACTAATCACTTAAATCAAATGCTAGGGTCATGCCACGAAGGACATGTTCCACCACTAGCAGATTGAATTAGGATGGTGCCACGAAGGGCATACTCCATCACTAATCACTTAAATCAAATGCTAGGGTCATGCCACGAAGGACATGTTCCACCACTAGCGAATTGAATTAGGACGGTGCCACAAAGGGCATGATCCATCACTAATTACTCAAATCAAATGCTAGGGTCATGCCACGAAGGACATATTCCACCACTAGCGGATTGAATTAGGATGGTGCCACGAAGGGCATACTCCATCACTAATCACTTAAATCAAATGCTAGGGTCATGCCACGAAGGACATGTTCCACCACTAGCGGATTGAATTAGGACGGTGCCACAAAGGGCATGATCCATCACTAATTACTCAAATCAAATGCTAGGGTCATGCCACGAAGGACATGTTCCACCACTAGCGGATACGAATTAGGATGGCGCCACAAAGGGCACGCTCCATCACTAATCGTTCAAATCAAATGCTAGGGTCATGCCACGAAGGACATGTTCCACCACTAGCGGATACGAATTAGGATGGCGCCACAAAGGGCACGCTCCATCACTAATCGTTCAAATCAAATGCTAGGGTCATGCCACGAAGGACATGTTCCACCACTAGCGGATACGAATTAGGATGGCGCCACAAAGGGCACGCTCCACCACTAATCGTTCAACTCAAATGTTAGGGTGGCGCCACGAAGGGCACGCTCCACCACTTACGGGTGGTCTTATGAAGAGGAAACTTGCTCTACACAAATAACCGGGTCTGTATGATCATATGTGGAGGAAACTTGCTCCACATAGAGGATCGAATTTAAATCTTGAAATTTGAGATTTGAAAGTTTTAAAAGCGAATTTTGAAAGTTTCTGATATTTGATTTTGAATTAAGAAATTTCTTTAATCCAGGAAATTCGAAGACTTTTTATTGACTTTGAATTTGACACTCATTTGGCATGGTACTTCCTGAAGAGCCGCCCCGATGTTTGAAATTATCGGGTGGCATTCTTCAGGGATGATCAGTTAATATTTGAAATTTTCTCAAAGACCGTCTCAACGACAGGAGGACGCTCTTAAGTTGGCTCAAGCTCCTCCACCGATTTCTCGGTAGGCTAAGATATGCATCCAAAGAACCCAGACCAGGTCGCCTACTTGGAAGGTTCTAAGTTGCTCTATCTTATCACGAGCTTTAACCAATCAGGCTTTATATGATTTTGAGTTTTATTGAGCTTTAAAGACAAAGCTCTGCAAGGCCTCGAACTCGTCAAATTGAAGTCGGGCACTCTACTCAGTCGTGGTTTGATTTTAAACGTCAATTTCCAGCATTACAAAATACTCCTCTAGTAGGGTTGATCTTGGACCCAATATAGAGTGTAATTTTGTTGAAAAGGCCTTAAAGGAAAAGATGCCTACACGTAAGGACTTACACACATTTCTCAAGGACATGATTTGAATTATTTTCAAGAGCAGAAGATTCGATCTTTTACTGAAAATTTCCTCTAACCATTTGGACCCTGTCGGAACGACATATGGGAACAAATTTATCAATTATAGTGAGAAGAGTTGACTCCAACTAATTTGAAAGAATTTCAGTTTTGTTGACCCAGATCAAGTTTTGTAGAAACTAAACTGAGGTCTCCCTTGTACGAAGTTTGAATTAAAATCAATTTCAAAGAAAATTAAGTTGGATAAAGAAATTTGATCTTTTCAATTTTCTGGCACGATTTTCTTCTATCTAATAGATAATTCGTGCATGGTGAAGAATCTAGATTCAAGATTTTCAAAGTCAAGTATTTAAAGGTGATCGATTATTTTGATTTAAGGATTTAGAGGAAGGAAGCCATCTTACTCTTCTTCTTTTTCTTTTCTGATTACGCAGTTTGCGTATCTTTTAACTCTTGATGCACTTCGTGCATTTCTTGATTTTTGGCGCATTCGCGCATCTTTTGATTTTTAGCACATTTGTGCATCTTTTTAACTTCAATTGAATTCGAGAAGAGGCTCCACTTTCTTCAAATATCTTAAATTAATTAATCTTTTTATTTTGAATGTTGGGATTATATCTCAAGTATTAGAGAAGAAAATTCGTTCTCTTATACAAGGAAGAGTAATCCTCAAAGCACATTCAATCTTTTGAAAAGAGTATCAACTTGACTTTTGAAAATCATTAAATAGATTTTAGACATGCGTGAATCTCCTATTAAGATGGAAGATTGCTAGAAGATTGATAAAATTTTAATTTCTAGAATCAACTTGAATTTGAGACAAATTTTAATTCAAAGGTTAATTCAACCCACGAGAGCGGTGGGAGGGAGGTGTATTCAAATATTTGACGGAATCAACTACAACTCTCTCCAGCTTAATACTTAAGGTAGAGGTCAATTTTCATTAAAAAGAGAAATCAACTATCTTGAAAATCCGGACCCGATACACTTGAGAAATTGGAAGCTTTCCTTAAGAAGTTGCAAATCTAGGTGGCAAGACCCTTGTCAACATGGAATTGAATTCCTATAATCTCTTTGAAGGGAGAGACTATTATAGGGTCTGCAACGTCCCTAGAAAGCACGACATTATTGTAATCAAAAGATTAATCGCGATAGGACCCCGTTAAAATTTAAATTTCGACGGTATCACTATCTGATACAATCTTAGATTATCTCCCCCTCTCATTATTACTAGACTAGTAGTTAAGAGAGTGGCACCCCGAGTGGTTTCTACTCTTCCTCCTCTGCAGATGATGTAGTGGGACACGTATAGTAACGCGCCCTAACATCTTCTAGTAGAGTGGACGGATTATAAGCTTCAGTTGGGGGCCTATAGCCTAATGCTGGTGATCGCTCAATTCTAGCTTTCTTGAGTTTTTTTGTGTAGTAGTCAAGTAGGTGTATTGAAGATCGCACTCTCATCTCTATAACCTCCCTCCTTTGTGCAAGGAGAGGGTACGTAGAAGGAGCAACGAACTCTCGATTGGCCTCGAAATCGGCCCTCTCTAAAGCTTCCGACTCAACGGTCTTTCCAGTCTTAAGATTCCTTTTTCTGGCTCTTCGAAGGTAATTATTCGTCTTGTTCCTACCGACGACAGGGGTGCTAGAACTTGACCCGATCTCAGACTGAGATGGTAGCTCTTTTGTCGTTATTGACTTCTCATTTTGATCTTCTGGAGTAGAGAATCCAATGGGTATAGGGGCGACAACGACCTCCATCTCGGAGATGGGGGAGTCAACTCCTGACCCTAAAGTAACTTCTACTAAGGGGAAGTCCTTTTGAGTGCCAACAGACAGATCTAAAATTATTTCTCGATTAACTAAAATCTCAAGGTTTTCAAATTTTATTTCGTACTGAATTGAATTGCCATTAAGAATTTCTTCTATAGGCACATCTTTATTCAGTGAGAAGACGAGTTTCCCAGCCATTTGAGTGTTCAATTCCCTGGAATTAAAAAGTGGTTTGAATTAATGATTTTTGAAGTGGCATTTAAGTTTGAATTTGATTAATTTTATTCAAAAATTTTATAACTCAATCGTGTCATTTTGCATTGAACACGACGGTTCATAAAATTAACGAGTAAAAATCAAGACTCGAATTTGACACTTTCGCTACACCAATTGCCTTGGGGCGAAAATGTCAAAATCTGGGTTTGAATTTTAAAATCAAATTTCAGGTTGAAGTTAACACTGAAATCAAACTTGAGTTTAATGTTGAAATTGAATTTGGACTCAAGACTGAATTTGAATTCAAGGTTGGAACTGAACAGATCTTCTTCAAACTTTGAAACTCAACACATTGGTTTTTATTCGAATGTGCAGGTTTACAAAAGTAACCTGAAGATCCGAGGAACTAGGCTCAACTCTTTCATCATACCAAGTAATTTGGGGGTGAAATGTCAAAGCCCAAAATTAATTGAAAAATTTTAAAATTGTGTTGCATGTGTTTAACTACAACAAAGTGTTATAGAAGACACATAGCACTGACAATTGAAATTGGTTTGAAGGATTTTCCTTTACTTTTGAAACTCAAAATGTTGATTTTTATTTTCAACAAAATGGTTAACAAAAATTAAGAGAAAATGAGGAAGCCTGGACTTGACTCTTTCACTTAGAGTGAAATGTCAAAATCCGAGTTTGATCAAGGGTCTGAATTTGTGTTGTCTATGTTAAACTACAAAGGGTATTGTATAAAACATATGGCAACGAAGGTTGAAGTTGATTTAAAAGATTTTGAAAGAGATGTCGAATTTTGCTTAAAGGATTGAAATCTTGATTTTGAAATTGAAAAATCTTTTGTAAATTGTGAAACTTAGCACGCTGGTTATTCACTCGCATGCGAGTTTGCAACATATACAAAAGGATCTGGCTTGACTCTTTCGCTCTGCCAATTAACTTGGAGGCAAAATGTCAAAGCCCGACTTAAAGGGAGGTTTCCTACACTCACCTCTCTTTTCACATGTCTTAATTGAGTTGGCCACACTCACCCAAGAGAGAAATGGGAGAGGGACCAACGGAGAGAAGGGTAGTTAAGACTACCGATTCAATAAAATTCATACCGCTATTAAAGATGGATAGTGAGATTTATCCCCAGCGGAGTCGCCATTTTTTGTTTTGATTAAAAATAAAACATCTAAGTATATATAGTTTTGAAAAATATTTAATTATCTTTGAGAATATTAAATTTTTAATTTTAAAATTGGACGCGTCATTATGAACAGTATATCACCTCGGGAGGTGATCATATCGTTCTCTAATGGGTTCATATTTTAAAATTTTAAATTCATCCGAATTATCGTAGTCAAACTCAAGGAGGAACGACATATGATCTCGTAAGATCAAAATGACGTTCAATCAATTGTTTAACTATAATAATTCGGATAAGAGATTGTTAATTTCATAATCAAAATAACGATAATAAAATAATATATCTTCCCAAAGAAAGATGATATTATCTATTATCGATTATTTTAATATGATGATAACGATCGCCATTTTTTGTTTGAATTCCCAAAGATAATTAATTGAAGGTTTTTGAAAAATTAATTTTTGAACATTAGATCTGGGTTTCTAAATCTCCTACGAGCGCAAGCCCTCGTAGTTAATTACATCGTAGGAAATAAAATTTCCTACGAAAACTCTCGATTAAAATAGCGGTGTAAATTTTATTTAAGATTTTCAAAGTTTGATATCAAAGGAGAGAGATGATAGGAATTTTCAAATGGGATTGGTTCAATGTTGAGCACTTATTTCTGAAGTCAAATGAAGAGAAGTAGGAGGTGCTTTGAGATTCTGAATTACTTCAGAAAACACCTCAGACTATTCTAAGTGTTTGGCTCGAATTAGATTGAAAGTGATTTAAGGTTCAAATGATCAATTTTATTAGATAATTGGGATTCGATTCCCGGAGGTTGAGGTCTTATAGCTCGAGCTTGCCTCAGAACCTAAGTCTAAATTGGGTACTAAAAAGTGACCCGAACCTAGCTAGTGCAATGCAAATCTGGTCTTACCTCGGCCTGGATTGGGG
This sequence comes from Dendrobium officinale, assembly GCA_019514585.1. Taxonomy (NCBI): domain Eukaryota; kingdom Viridiplantae; phylum Streptophyta; class Magnoliopsida; order Asparagales; family Orchidaceae; genus Dendrobium; species Dendrobium officinale. The sequence goes on along the minus strand of CM033690.1, from coordinate 52,478,315 downwards.
AGCCAGCTAAACCACCTAGACGCTTTAAAATCATGTATCAAGTCATTTAATGTTAGAATAGGTATGGACGTTGTTTAAGAAAAGTTTTTTAGAGCGGGGCCGACATCTAGAGCGGATCCTAATTGGCCCCTTAACTTATGCTGGGTTTGATGCTTAAGCTAATGTAATTAAAGATTTAGAGAGTTTTTAAATTAGTTGCTAATATGATGCATACTAATCGACTCAATTAAAAGTTTGAATTTTAATGAATGCTATGAAATGAAAACTTCCGGCGGTCCCGGGGTTACTTCTTAAATCGTTAGAATCTCTATGTGAGCTTAAAGTTTTTAATTTGATTTAAGTAGAAAAATTTTATTAAGTCCTTAAGAGCCTACAATCGGATTCCAGGTCAAATCAAAGTCGGCATGCAGGTAAAAAGACTAGAAAAGCAGGTATCTCTAATGCACAATCAATTTAAATAAATCAATCAAATTAAATATATCAAATTGAATGTCCGTAGGCAAGTGCCCCTTATTATTACATCACAGAATTTTGCAGAAAATTAAAGTGGCCGGGCACCACTGACTACAACCCGAATTTTATCTTAAGACTCAAATGACTTTGAGATTTGGGATTCTTCTCGTGCTCCATTTCTTCGTCTTCTCACGAATATCTTGATTCGTCGGTTCCGGATATCCAAATGGAAAGAAACTCCCCCTTGATCGGGGTGTTATCTTTCCTCTTTGGATATTTGCAAAGTATCATAATTTGACTTCCAAATGGAAGAAGACTCTCCCCTTTAGGGATGTCTTCACCTCTTTGGAATTCAAATTGGATATAATATCCCAAATTCAAGCCATTTTAAATAAATACAACCTTATTCAATTGAATTTACATTTGAATTAAAAATAAGAATCTAGACTCAATCCTGCAATGTTATCCTAATAATCAACAATTATATATTCCATCCCAAACAGTTATAATATGAAAATTAAAATGCATTTTTTTAACCACACTTGGCCTTGCTCTTTTTATTTAAAGGGGGTCTTAAGCGCAGCAGGTACCTGTGCAAAGAGTATATATATTTTATTAACTGCCCCTTTAGTTTTCAGCTCCTTATATGAGCATGGCCACCTGCATAAGATTGCACAAATATATAGACTTCGTTCCTAGCTTATGGGTAGGTCTAACGCACAATCAAACACAGAGTGCAGAAAGCAAGTAAATAAACACAACAATTCTACACTAGCAAACAGCATGCAGTGAAAGCTACGAAAATCCGGCACACAGCAGAAAAAGTAAAACACCGGCCTATCCTAAAACTAGAGTCGGTGATCCTAGCACAACATCTAAAGTGTGTGAGGTAGGTCGTGTGATTTTGATATGTCCTAAATAGGATTATTAATTAAAGTTGTTTCAAGTTCGATTGGTTGAAAGGCTTAAGGGATTTTTAATTAGAATTTAAATATTAATATTTTAAATCTTTTAAAATCAATTATTTAATTATTTGTTGGAAACCACCTTTGTTTCACACCGAGGCCGTGAAATTTATTTCACCTTCCTTGGGGCTGAGTAAACAGCCTCGTAGGCCTGGGTTACCCAGTGGTACCTAGTATAATTAAGTAGCTTAAGTTGATTAAGACTCAAAAGTTAATGAATTTTATCCAAAATTGGTTGATTACTGATTTTAGAAGTTAATTAATGAATTCTGGAGTTTTAAAATGAATTTCAAGTTTTTATGAATTTTGGAATATTTTAATGATTTAATTAAGGGGTTAAAAATTGACTTTTTGATTAAGCTCAAATTCTGGAAAGTTTGTATTTTATTAAAATACTATACCTTACTACGATCAGTTAGACAGTAAGTATGTTGAAATCGGATTTTTCTACATTTTATTGCGAAGGTTTGAAGTTTTGAACTAGATTTGACCTAGAGTTGACCGGTTTGTTGACTTTTTGAAATATTACAGATTTCTGGAATTTAATATTTTTAACAAATATTAGGCCTTATTATGAGTTGAATGCAATTGAGTTTGTTCAATTTAGATTTTTCTGGAATTAGTTATGAGGGTTTGAAGTTTAGGTATTTAAAGAATTTTCAAAATTGTTTAATTAAAGGGCCTTTTTGGGATTTTGTTCCAAATGAGTTCCCAACTCCTTGAAATCAGCTCCAAAGGTCAGGAATGACCTAAGGAGAGATTTCCAAGTGTTTGGAAAATTTTTGGAATTTTTAATAATTATTAATTAATTATATTAATAAAATATTAATTTTCACTTAAAATTAGATTAAGGTTTAAATTGCTGTCAATTCAAGGTGGTTTTAATTTTCATGAGTTAAGGATTGAATTCTGGTTAGTTAGAGGGGTTGTGCATATTTTTTGGGTTTAAAATGGATTTATTACACTTTCTTGAAGTTTTAGGGCTTAATTAAGGATTAAACTTAATTAAATCAATTAAAGGGCTTAACGACTTCTAAAACCAGTGAAAGTTCTCCTAAGGGCTGAAAATGTCCCTATGTTTGAAATGTTCAAGTTTCAAGTTCAAATGAGGTATATCCCAATTATAATGTATTTTCTAAGTTGTCTAATCAAAGTCCTTAATTGTTGTCCTTAATGACACTAAGTTTGAATGGGTTCAAATCAAAGTTTCTCTAACCCTTGAACAAGCATGAATGAAACACATACAATCAAACAAGTCCTTAAATCTAGGAGATCCCTAGGCTAAGTGGTGTGTGTTTCCTAAGCATGCATGGAATAAATTTAAGATAATGTAATTAAAGCAAGATTAGTGAATAATCAAGAAAATGATTATTCACCAATTATCCCCATTAGTTCTATTCGTCCATATTCAACCAAAGCTTGAAATTTCAAAGGGATCCCTCAAATATTAAAGATTTACTTTATATATATAATTTTAAATTAAGATTAATATATATATATATATAAACCTATATATATACAGAGATATAAGTTTCAAAATAGAGTAATTTGAAAATATTGTTAAAACAATTTTTTTTTAATAGGATTTGAGGGATCTCTGATTTTGAAGTTGTTTGAAAATAAATTATTAATTTTTAAAATATTTGATAAGATATTTAATTAAATACTAATGAAACATTAAAGATAATAAAAGAAAGTCAAATCATTACCAAAAATTCCTAAAATAATTTTAGAAATATGCTCTGAGAGTTCAAAATACTTTGAAATAAATTTCCCTTAAAATTTAGAAATAATTGGATTTATTTTAATTAAATAACAATTAAAATAATCTAATAGTTTATATTTTAAATTACTTAAAATATACAGAATATTTTAAAGCACTTTTATTTTTAAATTAAAGGCTCTAAAAAACGGAGCAGTTTGATATATTATACAGATTTTTTAGACTTTTATTTTATTTATTATAATTTTTTAAAGATTCTGCTATTAAATATAATTAAAATAAAGTCTTAATTCGGGATTTACACGCGGCGGCGCACGGTTGGCTCATGCAAATGGCGGCTGTCAAGCGGGCCCCATCCACTTAACCAGCGCGGCATCGCTCAGAGCCGCTGGATCTAAAGCGGTTTGATCCAGCGTTCAGGATCGAGCCATACGGCCGATCTCAATCCAACGGGATCGAACGGCTAAGATGGATCCCGCGGTTTGAGATGGACGATCCAGATTGAGCCAAACCCAGAGATTAACCGCGGGAACTAATCCCCAGTTCTTCTAAGCCGCCGATGAGCTGGATCTGAACCGTTGATCGTAAGATCAACGGTTCCGATCTTACGTAACTGGGGGGTTATGTAAACCGAGCCCTGGAATGGGGTTTTCGGCTTGTTCGCTCGATCCGGTCAACCAAAACATTTGAAATTTTAAACCTAGTTTCCCTAGACGAACAGAAATAATGGGGAAATAATTTTATACCCTAAGATGCATTGTATCAAAAGTTATTTAAGCTAGATGTCTTAAACTAGGGTTTGAGATTATACCTTGGTTAATGGATGGATTAATCCGTTTAAAAGCATGTTGCATTTGTTGACTGTCCACGCTCCTATTTGTAGAAGACACTACGGTCAGAGGAGCTACGGATCGAGCTGGAGAAAGCCTGGACGTGGTTAGCCTTCGGTTTGGCCGGAAGCTCGCCGGCGGCAGCCTCCAAACGTCGGATTCCGGCCTTGGGGACGTATAGGGATTGTTCAAAGCCTGAAGGAGCAATAAACTCCTCTGGAGAGGCTGAGTATGGAGAGATAGGCTAGGGTTGAGAATGACGGCTCTAATGTTTCATTTGCCCTATTCAAATGTCCATAGGATTAAGGGACGGTTGGGATTAAATTTGAGAGCCCCTAGATTGCTGCCATATGTCCCCAGGGTTTGTTGAAAAGCTGGGGGGGCAAGGACATGGCAAGGACAGTGAGGTGGAAAGCCTCTTTGGTCCCCACTTGGACACATGGATCAATAGGGGCTGTTGGATCTAGATCCAAGGGTTCAAATTAGTTCTAAGAATATTTTAGAGATTATTCAAATAGCTGGAAAATCTAGGATTAAAGGAGATTAAATTTAAATGAGGTTTTAAGCCCAAATTTGATCCTTTAAAACCCTTTGTTTGACTGTTTGACCAGTCAAAGCCTAAGGTTGACTGCTGATGTGGCAGGTGAGGGGTATTTTGGAACTGTTGGAATGATTTGATGGGGTTTAGGCTAGTATGAGTCAAGCCATTTGGTCACTTAAGCTTCTTAAAGGGGTTTGTTGACTATGTTGACCAGTCAACGGGTCAACAATAGGTGAGGTGGCAACCAAAACTATTTGAGAAATTAATTAACATAGCCTTGAGAAGGTTTGACAAAGATTTGCATTAATTTGGAATTTAATTCAAAGTGGAAAGGGCTTAAGGGTTGATTTTGGTCAACCTAGGTTGACTGGGTCAACCAGGTGGGTCCTAGATCTGGAAATGGGTTCAATCAATTCAAAATAACATTTCAAGATCAATGGAGGTGGTTGCACTCATTTCGGAGTTAATTTGGTTTAAAATCAAAGTTTGAGCCCCATAGGTGTATTTTGGTCATTTTGACCCCTGGTCAACTTGGGGTCAAAGTGGGTCCAGAAAAAATACAGTTTAAAGTTCAACATATCAAGATTAAAGGTCTGGAAGTGACTAGAGGCTTTGGTGAAGGCTCTAAGGTCAGAATCTTCAAAGTGACAGGTCTAGTGGCATAGGCTGTAAATATTTGAAGGTATTACAGCCTTTGGATTTTAATTAAGTTTCTGGGGTTAGAGACCTCAGAATGGGCTCAAATTTTGAGGGTTACCTCTAGAGACATTACCCATCAGTGTGCCACTGACAGACTCTGAATCGGAGGTCATTTGACCAGGTTTCAAAATGTTCAAAATTTCAATGGAAAAGGCCTTTAGGACAAAACCTTTGGACCTTGGAATTGGCTTGATTGACCTAAGATCTAGGTAGATCCTAAAGTCTAAGCTCTAGAAGAATCCTAGGATAGATCCTAAGGTCAGGATTCTAAGAAGATCCTAGGGTTCGAATTGATTTGGAAATTAAATAGATTTAAAATCAAGATTAGTCCAAGTGACCTCATAAAAAAAATGAGGTCAACACCAATATATATAGGAATGAAATGGCGATTAAGTAAATACAATGGGTTCGCTAAACCATTCGCTAACAGTAGGCATGCTCCTGTTACCCTACCTCCGATTTCAATAAATTTGTGTATATTGTATTTTAAGAGTTTTAATTTGATTAGAATTTACAAAATTTATGATATATTGATTTTTAGCAAATTTTTACTGTGTAATTTTTAATATATTATAATTTTAACCATTCTTCATATATTGACATGAATATATTGAATTTTCATAGTGTATTTTTTTTATTTTGGTGAAAAATCTCTAATTTGAGATATTTAGATAAATATAAAAATTAGATAAATAATTGTCAAAACCTCATAAAAGCAATGTTTGCCATACATGTTACAGGAGGTACATAATGAAAAAGAGCACACTATTTTATTTAATGAATTTCACTTATTTTAGTCATATATAAAATTTACATGTATTAATATGATATATTGAATTAAACATTGAGTGTGATAGCAGATGTTTATTATGTTATGTGTGTGATATTATATAGGGGTGTCAATATTTGACACGACATGAAAATCCGACCCGAATCCGACCCGGAAAATCCGGGTTGAACCCGACCCGATTTCAAAACGGGTCGGGTTCAGGTTCAAGAAATTGACCCGTTTCAAAAAACGGGTCGGGTTCGGGTTGACCCGACGGGTTGCCGGGTCAACCCGCAAGCCGTTTAATTCAAAAAAATTCGAATCCCGCCTCTGCCCGCTGGCCGCCCGCGCTGCCCGTCCACACTACACGCCGCGCTGCCCACCCGTGTAGCCCGCCCCCGCCGCCCCGCTGCCGCTGCCCGCCGCGCGCGCCATCGCCCGCGCGCCCGTGCCAACGCCCGCGCCATCGCCCGCGCGCCTGTGCAGCGCCCGCGCCCGCGCTGCTGCCCCCCGCTCGCGTCCGCCCCCGCTGGCCTTTGTCCCCGTCGTCCGCCTACCACCGTTCCGGCGCCGGCAGAACCCAAACCGGGTCGGGTCAACCCGGCAACCCGCCGGGTCGGGTCCGGGTTCGGATTTCCGACCCGTTTGTCCACCCGGGTCGGGTTAGGGTCAACCAGTTTGAACCCGGGTCAGTTTCGGGTTCGACCCGAACCCGACCCATGACCCGAAATTGACACCCTAATTTATATACGTAAGAAAGGCTTATCAGAAATGATTAATTGATTTAGGTTGGCCGGAAACATGTTATAATGTACAGGAGGTAGGCTGACGAGGCTTTATTTTAAAATAAGATTTGTGAAGTAGTTCTAAATGATATGAAAATCGATCTATAATGAGACATAGGGTTGTAACTGAGCTGAGCTAACTCAAACTCGACTTGGTAACAAGCTCACGAGTTATGCTTATCGAGCTTTGAGCTCGAGCTCGCATATTAAACGAGCTCGAGTTCAAGCTTAATGAGACTAGGCTGGTTTGCTTTCAAATTGAGCTCGATTACGTTGATATATGTAAAAAAAGATATTATTATAAGTTTTTTTTATTATTATTATTTCTTTTATTATAGCAAAAAAAAAAGTGAAAAAAGTTAAATCCTATTTAATGTAATAAATGTAAGCCTATAAGTGACAATTTTCGGGAAAAGCTAATGTTTTGTTTTTAAAAAAAAACTTTGTGTTCTTCTCCCAACAAAAAAAAACCCAAGCACTCTTTTTCTCCGAAGCCTGTGAGCAAAGCTCATGAGCTAGTGTCTCGAGTTTGACTCTCAATCTCCGGCCTTCTTCGGCAAGCCAAGTCCATGACAACCATGATGACCATGCATTCAATTTCTTTGGTGAGGCAAGCTTACGAGTCGAGATCGAGCTCGTTGCAACTCCAATGACTTGAGTTCGAGCTCGAGGTTGTCTCCGTGTTGATGATTCGAGCTCAAACTAGCCCAAACTTGAGCTCGATTCAACTTGTTTACACCCATAAGAAAACAAATTGATATGATATGATACATCGACGGGCGGAAAGTGACGACTTCTAATGTGATATTCACTTGACCTAAATGACTTATGATATGGTTGATTCTTGGAAATAAGACTGATATGATTGAGACTGATTCCTATAAGATTGACCTACATAAATGGATACATGAAAAATATCATAGATTCTAGATGCTTTTTCTTGCTTATAGTGCTTGCATATGTATATGATATGTATATATATGATAAATTACATAATTGAAATGATATAATTTATATAAGATACATACTATGGATGATACAAATATTTGATAAGATAGATAAAACTGATATAAAGACATTGATATTTTATGAATTGAGATAGATATAAAATGCTCTATAACTAAGGGATATATAAATGATAGAGTTTACCGACCCTTTGTGTATTGTTACCGAGTATTGGTCACTACTCTTGAGATATACAATTCTACCGATGTTTATTGATAATACAATATGTCACTATTTCATTGATTATTACATACTTTTATAGTTATATATTCATATTGATACTGATTAAACAACTATGTGCATACTGTTCATATTGTCTTGTATTGATTTCAGTTATAATTATAGTAACATACTGAGGTAATAACTCATTCTGTAGTTTTACGTATTTTCAAGAAGGGGTAAAGATTCAGCGAAGTGAGGAAAGATCTGATATTCAAATTTTATTTTATTTTTATTTTTTGTAGTTAAGAGTTAAAAGATAGATCGATAAAAATATGAATTAAACTCTTGATTATTATATATGCATTTTGAGAAAATGAATACAACCGATTTTTTTATGAATATGATTTATAATTTCTTTCATTAATGATTATATTAATTAAAAAATAATATTAATAAATTAAGTAATAGATAAATAAATAATTCTTTCTTCTGCATCCTTGAGTATTCGCTACGGTAGAGAAATATAAAGTTTAGCGTCTTAGCGTTGTATGAAGATCCAACACACAAGCATATAGTAGAGAGGGTGTAGCATTTATAAGAGACACTAGAGTTTTTACTTGGAAACCCCTGAAAAGAAGGAAAAACCACGGGGCCTGACCCAGTTTGAATGAATCCACTAGTATTTACAATCGATTACAAATGAGGGCCTTTTTAGGTAGAAGGCATTAGCTTGATATCATAAATGTACATCATATAAAACACATTACATGGTGGGATTTATAGTAATCAAAATAGACATGTTTGTTTGGCTGGCATGACCATTTTCGATAGGATAAAGGTCGGAAAGACAGTAGTAAGCAGGAGATCGGAGTTATAAAGACCATTGTCTGACGATGTAGATCGGAAATACCATAGTAGACAGGAAATCGGGGTGAGAAAGACCATTATCTGGCTATATAGGTCGGAAAGATCGTAGTAGACAGGAGACCGAGGTCAGAAAGATTGTTGTTTGGCAATGTAAGTCGAAAGGACGGTATTAGGCGACATATTTTAGAAGGACCATATTCGGCAGGAGACAGAGGTCCAAAAGATCGTAATTGGCAAGAGATCGGGGTTAGAAAGACAATTGTAGTAGGGCGGAACTCCGATAGAACTCTTTGCATCAGGTGGCGGCCCAGCAGAAGTCCAGGCCTTAGGTTGTGGTCCAATAGAAGTCCGGGCCTTATGTAGTGGTCTGATAGAAGTCCAGACCTCAGGTGATAGTCTGACAGAAGTTCGGGAATCAAGTGGTGGTTTGGTAGAAGTCCGGGTCTCAGGTGATGGTTCGGTAGAAGTCCAAGCCTCAGGTGGTGGTTTAGCGGAAGTCCGGGCCTCAGGTGGTGGTCCAACGGAAGTCAGAGCCTCGGGTGGTGGTCCGGCAGAAGTTCGGGCGTCAAGTGGCAGTCCGGCAGAAGTCCGGTTCTCAGGTGATGGTCCGGCAGAAGTCTAGGCCTCAGGTGGTGTTCCGGCAGAATTTTGAACCTCAAGTGGTGGTCCGGCAGAAGTCCGGGCCTCAGGTGGTGGTCCGACAGAAGTTCGAGCCTTAGATGGTGGTCCGACAGAAGTTCGGGCCTCAAGTGGCGGTATGGCAGAAGTCCGGGCCTCAGGTGTTGGTCTGACAGAAGTCTAGGCCTCAGGTGGTAGTCCAGCAGAATTCCAAGCCTCAAGTGGTGATCCGGTGGAGCTCAGGACCTTAAGTGATGGTCTCACAGAACTCCAAACAGTGATCGAGGAGGACCGACGAGGCAAGACTTTCAAAATTAAAATTTTCACCTATCATCATCTCTGTCTTGCCTCTCTGCTTGCCAACATGCCCTACACTCAACACTTATTGCCTAATCGTCATCTAATATTTTTTTCCAAAATGTTTTATCCGAGTATTTTTTAATATAAAATATTTAAACTATATTTTAATCGGAGTGGGCTGAAATTAGCAGCTGGCCCATTCTAAGCCTGCTTTGGATTTTATTTCTCTTTTTCGACCCGAACAGATCAGGAAGGCAGGGGGCGACTGTCTGCTATTCGGCTCGTCGTTCTGTTGAAGATTCTTCTTCTCTAGATAGCGGGAACGATTCTTCGTTCAAGGTCAGTTCTTTTCCTCGCTCAATCATATTTTTTTCAGCTGAACTGAAATCAGATCTTCAATTTGATGCATTTTGCGCGTATTAGTGATTAGTTTGTCTGCTGTTTTAGTAACTAGGGTTTGAAGAATGGCGGATTGTTTATTTGATTGCCATATGTTATCGTCTATGGGATTTCTGATTAGGAGTTGAAATTGAATGTTTGGGTTTCTCCCTGTTTCTATGAAGATAAATGGAAAAAATGAATATAATTTTAGGCTATTTTATTTTCTCTGATTGCCTCTTAATGTGCAAGTTATTTCCAGGTGGATGAAATGTCCAATTGTAATAGGCTTTACTGGCTGCTTTATGTAAGTTAAAGGTGGGTGATGGGAAAAATCTCAGTAATTTTGAAATGCTTGAAGCTCGAGGCTTGCTTTCTTGTTGTAGAATCTTCTTACGATGGAGAAAAAACATAGATTCGTAGAAGCAAACCTTTAGGGGCTGTTTGGTTGCAAGATTTAGCCAAAAGTTAACCAGGGCTTAGGTGAATCTTGCCAAACAATTTATTGGGTAAATCCTACGAACTTAAATCCAGTTATTTTCTCATTTATTGCTAAATTCTGAATTTAATAAATCGCAAGAGAAGTAGAATTTAAAAAAATTACACCACTTGACTCACTATGTTTCTTATTCTTCTTCATTTAAATCCTAAATCTTGAAAATATCTGCTGTTTTGCTGGGATTTAACCAGATTTAATATTTACTATGCCAAACAGTTTTCAAAATTCAACATGTAACTAGAATAGAAATTGTTAGGGCATCTCCAACCGAAAATCCCATTTTTACTCCAAAATCCAGTGAAACTCAAAAATGGCGTGATTTATCTCCAATGGAACTCCATTTTGTGCGCTTCTGCGAAGGTAACCGCGTTTCTCCTCTTTCGCACGTTTCTTCGGCAAATCCAGTTGAGACAGAAAAAATCGCGTAGGTGAACAGTGTTATGCCAATATTGACGTCGCACTGTTCACCCGCAAGCAAATAACGGAAGATTTGACGTTCGGCTGGAGCGACCGAACGACGTCATACTTTTGGCGTTCAATTGGAGATGCCCTTAGGGAATAAATAAGTACTTTGTGGCTTTGAACTTTTGCATGTACATTGTATTTGATAAATAGTAGATGAAATTAATATTTTTGAATGTATTAGGCCATGTTTTTAGATATTTGAAGAGTGTGATACTTTTGTTTTAATTTATATATGCTTCTTCTTGTAACTTGTATTGGAAGTTCAAATTTCTCATACCCAATGCATTCGTCTTGTTGTCTAATCTATTGCAGTAGTCTTCACACGTTCATACTCCCTTTCTTACTTCAACATGTTAAATAATTTGCTTTCTAGAGTTTGTTAACAACATCATTCAGTGTACGCACTATCATTAACTTGCATTCTTTATTAATAGATGCAGAAACTTGCTTTCTAGACAATAAATTTACTCTTTCAGAGACAGATTTTAGCCAACCAAAACATTCCAAAGCTTGGCCTGGTTGCTTGGCAACTTTCCCTAGCGTTATTTGGCTCCCATCCTAGCCAAAACCAAGAGGGAGAAAGGAAGAAGAAGAGGGGTTTGCCTATTGATGGCATTCTCTGCTCCAACCTCCAGTCAGGGATTGGAGAAAAGAGATAGGAATGGAAAGGAGAAGAGAAATAGAGAGATATATGAAATTTAAGATTTTGAACTTGATGTTTTTAAATTTTCATTGCATGAAATGATCTTATTTATGATGTAAAAATGGTAGTCAAGGAGAGAATATCTGCTTAAAATTTGAATTCTAAAACCAACTTTCTTAGAATCTAGGTAACCAATTCCTCATACAAGATTGGCCATTTCAAAGCTTAAATCCTAGGAATGGATATGGAATAGTGTTAATAAATAATAACCATAATTCAAGTGAAATTCCAGCCTTTTATGTGCTGAATGAATCAGCAGATCCTCTCTCAGGCATGGCCTTCCTATCCCCAAGGGACCAACCTTCTTTTATGGGCTGGTTTCCCCTGGGATACTGATTCCTAGCTTCTGTTTGTTGGCAGTTATTAGCCTGTTGGTTAGCTGGAGTGGATAAGAATAAGATGAATTCTTAATTATATTTTTTTCCCTTCATCAGTGTTTATTAACCATATGCCCACATACAAGAGGAAGTGCAAATATGTATGCCTTCTGATAAATTTCATCATAAATATAATAATTTATTTGTGGCCAAAAGGGGTAACTGTATGAAATTTTAATGGGCACTTTTATGTGCGGGCATGGATTACAAAGATGTGAAACCCCATATTAAGAACTTTGGATACAAAATTCCAGCAAAAAGTTAAGGATGCTAAATTGTTAATTCATTTTAAGCATTATGATAGACCGGTCCAAGAAGGACGGTCTAGCCGGCCCCAGTTTTTACAGCCGGTGTAGGCCAGCTATTCCACCCACCCAGCAAATCAAGCCTATAGGGCCCACGATGTGAAAGGGAAAGAGGCAATTAGTCAAGAGGAGGGGGCGGCTGATTGATGGGGCTCATGATTGAAATTGAGAAGCTTGTTTTGGCATGATGGAGGGGCAACTGATTGAAGGAGATCCCTTACCTAAAGTAGAATTTCTGATGAGGGGGTTGTCTTGACCATACAGGGGATCTAGATGATGAAGAATTTTCTCCCATTTGAGTTTTGGGGGGCACTGATGTCATCCTGGGGATGATGTGGCTACAGACCTTGGGAGATAAGGTGAATTGGGGGATGTTGACAATGGAGTCGATGTTGGAAGGGAGGAGGATGATAACTAAAGGAGATGTAGGATTCTCCATAGCCATGGTGTCACTTAGGGGTGTCAATATTTGACATGACCCGAAAACCCGATTTGAACCCGACACGAAAATTTTTGGTTCGGGTCAACCCGAACTGGGTCTATTCGGGTTAGAGTTTTCGACCCGTTTTAAAAAATCGGTCGGGTTCGGCCTGACCCGAAAACTCGAAAATGACCCGGATTGACCTGCTGACTGAGCTGCCCCCCCGCATGATCGAGCTGCCCTCTGCTGAGCTGCTCGGCTGACCGCCCGGCCTGCCCCCCCCCCCCCCCCCTGTGTGACTGAGCTGCCTGCCCCCCGCTGACCCACCCCGCTTGACCACGTCGCATCCCGCTGCCTGCAGTGACGCTGTCGCTTCACCTCCTTCGCGAATTACGAGTGCGCATCACATCTGCTGGCAGCTGGCCACACTCTCGAGTCCTGCGACTCCCTCGTATGACCACTGTTGCGTCCCGCTGCCGTGAAGCTGCTCACGGCATTGCCGTGTCCCCGGGTCAGGTTGACCCGAACCCAAAGCGGGTTCGGGTTCGGGTTCGAAAAATTGACCCATTTGTAAAAAAGGGTCGGGTTTGGGTTGACCCAAATTGTGCCTGGTCATTTCTGGGTTCGACCTGAACCCGCCCGTGACCCAAGATTGGCACGCCTGGTGTCACTAAAAAACATGGTAAGGGTCATACATGAGGTAGGAGGAGGATTTTTGGTAGAATTACAGAGCTTTGAGGGGATTCGAGGAGAGGAGAGGAGAGGAGGGAGGGCGCATCCCTCAATAGGAGGAATGAGAAGTTGACCTTGTGATACTTTGGCCCGTTTGAGATAGAAGAGAGGATTAGAGTAGTGTCGTATCGATTAAAGCTACCATCGAATGTGACCATACATCTAGTTTTCCACGCGTCACAGCTGAAAAGAGCTATAGGGGATCACACAACGAGTCTAGTGTTGCTAGCAACACTAACTGAAGATTTGGAAGTGGTACTGGAATCACTAGAATTGCAAGGGGTACGCCAGGGAGGAGGAATAAAAAAAGTGTTGATCAAATGAAAGGATCTTTATGAGTATGATGCTATATGGGAACCTTATGATAGGATGCAAAAGCAGTTTCCGGCCTTCCACCTTGAGGACAAGGTGGTTCTTTGCGAACAAGGTATTGATAAACCGGTCTAGCCGACCCCAATTTTATAGCCGACGCAGGCCAACTGTTCCGCCCAATTAGCAAATCAGGCCCATGGGACTAAATTGGAGTGGGGATCTTGGGGGCTGATTTTTGTGAAGGCTTTAAATAAGAGAGAAAGGGGAGAGTTAGGGTTATGCTATTGTTTTGTGAGAGTTCTGGTTTTCTTAGTGTCTTGGGGCTTGTTCTCTAGCGGCATCTTGAGACTTAGGACTTAGGAGAGACGGTCCTCCTCTCAAATTGAGGATCAATTGTATCTTGCTTCTTCTTATTTGTTTTCCTAGCAATAAAATCTGTTTGTGTTGAATTCATCTTTTTCGTGGGTTGTTTTTGATACCAAGGCGTATCACATTATCTTAAAAAGATTCAAGAACGTTGAATAAAGAAGGATGCAAATAGTTATATCGAAAGTTTTTAGATATTGTTCAAAATTATTGTTATTTTTCCTGATGTTTTAGAATTTCAGTTGTGATATTTAACTTTTATCTAGTCGAATTTAAGTTTTTTTTTTTTTTTTTTTTTTTGAGAGAGAGAGAGGGTGTTGGTTGCTAATACCACTTGTACCTTTTCATTTCTTTGGAGCAGATCTGAATTCATGGCGAGCCCAGGGAGATCAATGCTATATTCCCTTCTTTTATTCATTATTATTCTGTCACTCCTTGAGATGTATAGAGGGGCATTTGCATCTTCTGAGGTTTTGACAATTGCTGGCGGCCTCATTAGCTCTCTTCTATTTGTTGTGATGCTAACTGTAAGTTGTTAATGTGTTATTTCACCCTCCCTCTCTTATCTGCAAAGACATGGATGCAGGCCTTAATTTGTAACTGTTAGTTTAAGCTCCCTGCTGAACTCATTTGTGACCGCAATGCATGCTTATATGCATTGCTATTTCGGTTTATATATTTAATATGCAAACTGTTTCTTTTTCTTCTGCTTGTCCGAGTGCTCATAATACTCAGTAATGCTTTTCTTTTAGCTTTGTTATCTTCTCAAAATTTATTTATTCGTAAGCCATATTCTATCTTTTTATAACAAATAATGATATTTTATTTTTCTCTCCTCAAATTTTCATTTGCACTAATCACATATGGTAATGATTGAAAACAGAAAACCAGGAAAATAATTATTTTAAAAACACGTGCAAGTGTTCCTCTCTTCCTTCCTTGCTTTGTTAATTAGAAGAAAAATCATGCCGCATGGGAATCTTCTTTATTAATTTATATATGCTATTTTTACCGTTTTTAAATTTTATGATTAATTCCAACAGTTTTTCGAATCATTTCTTAAATTTGGGCTCTAACCATTGAAAATTCAAGAAAAGTTTCATTATCATATATAGTGTTTTAATGTGTTGGACTCATATTAGATTCTTAGCATAGTTGTGTTTTTCAAAGCCATACTTCTGCGTCTCACATAATTTGATAGTAAATTTGCCTTCAACTTCAGAGCAAGACTTCATTAAATTGGGATGGAAGCCTGAGCTTTGCAATATGGGGGTGGATTATAACAAGATAAACAACATATGACCCCCTTTGTTAAACATGAATAGCTATATGCCATTGACTTGCGTCTGAACTAAATTCAACAATAAACTTTTTCCCTAGAAAAAAAAAGGTCCAAAACAGTTCCCTAATTATTAGTAAGTGTTCAATTAAGTTCATCCACTATTAAAAATTGATCCAATTTGATCCCTACATTAACAAAATAGTTCCATTTCCATTTGATGGAAAGTGCTGTTGCTCTCCCACTACTTTATAATTTGAGGAGGGCACTTCAGTAAAAAAATTATAATTTCAAAATTTTAACTCATTTATTAAAATTGCTTATTATTAAAACTTTTAACTCATTTCGTAGAAGTTGAATACGAAAATATAATGTTAGGCAGATATTTAATTATTATTTTTTTTAATTTCACAATGTTATATAATAGTTAGTTAGATCTCCTAGAAGGTAAATGATAATTACCAGTATAATATGTATCATAGAAACATGCTATCCTGATACTCATTCCAAATACTTCTTTTACTATTTATTCATTATTTAAGTTTTGTATTTATTATAATACATCAAATGCTAAAATAGAACAACATCATAAATGTAATTTCACATTCACTTGCACTATCTAAAATACTCCCGCATTTAACTTTGGTTTTAACTTTAACTTTAATTTTTGGCTCTAGGATCAAATTGGATTAATCTTCAATAGTCTAGGGACTAAATTCGAGCGGTCTTAAACTCTGGGACTAAATTTGACACTTACTCATAGTTTATGGACTATTTTGATATTTTTCACCTTATATACATATGAACTATTTTTATCATTGACAGTTGCCATTTTTCTGCAGTATGCTATGATTTTGTAGCACAATTTCAGATTTATCCATTTTTAAATGAGTAGCCTTCACTACACCAACTTTTCATCATGTGATGTTTGTTTTGTGTTATATCTTACAGTTCATCGGAAACTATCAGGAGTCATGCGGAAGTAGAACTGGATGGGGTGCTGGTACGCGTAGCATTGCTTGCCTGTTTTTTGTTTGACATTCATTTTGTTAATAGATTTGCTATCTATTTTTTGCAGTTATCCTAGCAGAATCTATTGCTCTTATTGCTGCCAGCACTGTGCATCGTGTGTGCATTACAACATGGTATTTTTTTTTTAATGTTCTTATATATATTTAACTTTGTTAATGAAAATAATTTGGAAAAATTAAAAATGTCTAAAATTATCTCATGTCATGCATAACTTTCATTGAAGTTATTGATCTGTGCATAGATTTGATCTGTTAATTGGTTATATGAATCCTCCTGTTGGCCTATATGGAGGTTCGAGAGTTAGTTTTTTGTTTAGGAGTTAATTGATTTGAAATGGGTTTATAAAGATGAAAAGATTAATAACCGTGATCTATACTACCAGTAAATAGTGAGATTAAAGAAAGGAATAGAGTAGACAGGCTGATTTATAATGGTCTGGGTTCATCATGAGCTTACATCCAAGAATTTCATCCTATTGAGGCTTCGTCACTGATGAAGAAGAACATGTCCTCACAACACCACCATATTAACTAAAATGGTCAACAACAATCGTTTTCAACAGGTAAGATCAACCCTACACTAGTCCTCTTTAGAGCTAATAACGAACCCACACGATGATTTTCATTGCTAAGGATGAAGCTACATCTTCATCCCTAACTTATGGTGGAAAGTAATATCACCCCTAATTGACATCTTCATCCTAACCCATTTATGGTGGAAAATAATTAGTTGACTAGGTCTAAATCTAAAGATTATAATTGCTACATGAACTTTACGGATACTGAATGAGAATACAAGAATTGGTGGATACAATGATTACTTGAAGAATAAATAGTATTTGTTTATACTAAACTAATGAAAATGGGAAAAGCACCTAAGGACGTTCAGGAAGGTTATAAGTTATTGTATGTTTGGCAAGTTGATAGAGAGTTATAAGATAAAGTTATTGAGGTGAATAGGGTTAGTAATTCTGTGAATGTTTTTAAAACAACTATAAAAATTATATTATAAATGTGGTTAGTGTTTATTCTCCTTTAGCTGAAAAATATATAGTAGTTTTGGAAAAAAGATGGATGAATTAATGCATGTCTAATTGAGAAAAAAAAAATAATAGGTGGCTATATATATATATATATATATATATATATATGTTCTAATTGGATGGGATATGCGAAGATTCATGGCGAATATAAAATAGGGCATAGAACTGAAATAGAATAACATGTAATTTATTTCATAGTAGCCTATAATCTTGCAAAATTTATAGTGTGAAACATGAGAAGGAAACTTGATTATCTACAAAAATAAGGCCAACGAGCTACATATAGATTTTGGTAATTTGGAAGGAAAGAAAAATCTTTTTACAGAGATTGTAAGGTAATTTTAGGAAAGTGTTTGACCCCACCGCACCATAGATTGGTTGTTATGACTGTATATCTTATATAGGTTAGTTGTCATGACTGTATATCTTATGATCATAAAGAAAACCATAAAAAGAGCTAACCATATGGTGGTGGAATTCGAAAAGTGGAAAATTGTTTATCTTTGAAAATAAGTTGCTAATGGAGATAAATTGGGATTCTTTATTTTGGCCAAACCTAGTTTTAGTAAATTTGTCAATTTCATCAACAAGATTGATTTAGACATTTTATGGGGGTCTAGAAATAGTTCATTCATTGCAAAGAAGAGACCGAAATGAAATGGGGAGGTATAAAAACTATTTAGGAAAAGAAGTTTATTTTTAAAAAGTGTTAAAAAATGAATACTATTAAGGTTTATATTAATTGTAAGAAATAAAAAAAATTGCGGTGTATAGTAATCAAATTAAATGCTATGTATTTTGATGATTTCTATCATAAGTTTGGGTATTCTAATATATATATATATAAGTCAAATATATATATATATATATATATATATATATATATATATATATATATATATATATATATATACTTTTATATATATATATATATATAACAATGGCTACAGATAGTAGATCTAGAGATTTTAATCTAGTTAAATGCATTAAAACTAGCAGCTGATGTAGTAAGATCATAGTCAAGGATGAAGACAATAACAAAGAAAGTTGATAGTGTTATTTTGAGAAATTATTAAATGAAAGTTTTGTGAAGATTTTTTTTAAGTGCGGAATGAACAAAATAATGATGTTTATCATTGGTTGATATTGAAAGAAGAAATTGAATTGGTTTTGAAAATGATGCATGAAGGTAAAGCTTTAGATCTATATTAAGATTTGTATAAGAATGAGAGATAACACCGTGACTTAGTTAATACATATTTTAATGAATTTTTTAAGGCTAAGAAGTTATCAAATGATTGGGAAAGATGCATTTTGATTTAATTATTCAAGAACAAATGATGTCACAACTTGTCGGGTTGGCAAGAACCCAACAAGTAAAAGCGAAATCTAAGGACTAGGGCTTGAAAGACAAGAATTCAATCAATCAAAGAATTTGGATTGATCTCTTATGGAACTGCACAAGGATAGCTGAGAGGATGGATTTGTTTGACTTAGTTGGTTCGACAGGCTAAAAGGTTAGCTCTAAGAGGTTGTCTCCTATCATCTAGTACTACAACCTGTAAATTGCCAAGACTAATTCATCTAATTAGTCTCAAAATCCATCCATTCACTAGACATGGTTCGATGGCTAGGGATTTGGGAGAGCTGGATCTTCCTCTCTAGTTAAAGATCCAACTTTATCTTGTGTTTTTTTCTTCTTAGTTGTTTTTAAAAAAAGAGTTTTTATGTGTTATTCTTCCTAAATTTCTTGTGTCGTTAACTGCTTTTGCTGAAATTGCATCCACTTCCTATTAAATTGGTATCAGAGCATAGATCTGGGTATTTCTGATAAAATAAATGTAGAAGTGTGGGAAGGGGAGAATTGAAATTTAAAATTCATATTTCCAAAGTCAAATTTCAGCCATTCATGAGAAGATCGATGGAAAGTTTGCCATCATAAAGGAGATAATGAGGATGATGCTCGAGCTCCAAATCAAAACGGCATCGTCGAATGCAGGGGGAGCCGTTGGTGGATAAGGGAGTGGAGGAAACCCTTATCCGATAAGGAGAGGGGAATATCAGTGGGTGGAAATGTTGGGGGGAGAAGAGGAAATGCCACCTTTGGAGCCACTTTCAAGGAGGGGAAAGGGTGAAGGAGTGAGATTTTTGATGGAGTTGCGGAGTTTGGAAGGAGAAAAAAAAGGGTAGAAGATATAAGGATTTGTCCGGGATGAGCTTGCTTAACTGCAGAGTTTTTTAATGAAATTCTAACAACTACACCAAAAGACACATCCATGTTTAAGAGTTTAGCTTCTTTTACTTAAGAGGTTTTAAAATATCTCTCATTTAAGTAACTAACGTCCTCATCAGTGTCTTGATCCCAGATTCATTCACCTGGCAGATATGATTCTAGAGATGGTCCCTACAAGTTCAAATGGTGACTCCTGCCACATAACATTTTATTTCATACAAGGTTCAAAAGGTGGCTCGCATGGCATAGTACTTTGTCTTGTATGACACTTAGTTCCCATCTTCCAGCTTGTGTATTGCTTTGATATTTTTTATAACAGCTCAAAATCTTAACTATCGAGATATTTTCCGCTTTGGCCTAAGGGCCTTAATGCCTTATGCTTTGTCCTATTAGTGTAACTTCTCAGGAGGTCACCCATCCCAAGATTTCTCCGAGATGAGCACTCTTAACTGCGGATTTTCTTAATGAAATTTTAATCATTACATTAAAAGGCGTCTCATTGTTTAAGAGTTTAGCTTCTTTTACTTAAGGGGTTTCATAATATCGAGGGGTGTTCCAACAAGTTCAGGGGTTGCCTCCTATACAGGAATGCGAGCATGCTATCATCTTGAAGGAATGAGTCTCATCTAGTAGTGTTCGTCTGTACCTTCATCCCCAAATCCAAAACGAAGAGATATAGAGATTGATCAAGGAGATGCTCGAGGCAAAGATTGTTCGACCCAATGTCAGTCCATTTTCTAGTTCATTGCTATTAGTTTAGTGCGTCGACAATAATTTCCTTCGTTGGGCCCCACTAGAGTGGGTGGCAAGCAAGGAGGAGATGGAGAATTGTTTAGAAAAAAATTAATTAAAATTGGGAGGGAATTAATTAGGGAAAGAAATCTAATTTGAATTCAAATCTAAGAGGGAATTATTTAGGGAAAGCACAGGGGAGTTAATATTCATTATGTAATGAGGAATCAACGGGGAATTCTTTAGGAAAGTTTTAATTATAATTGAGAGGGATTAATTAGGGAAAGTGATTTAATTTGAATTCAAATTTGAAAGAGAATTATTTAAGGAAATGGGGCTGATTTGGGAGACACATGCTTGCTTTATTTTTTATTAAAGAATATATTGAACATTTGGTGTTTTCTTTCATATTTTTGCATTTGAATGTAGGTTTGCATTTGTCTTGTATCATATTCGATACCAGGGCATCTAATTTTTTTAGAGATATTTATTGGTTAATAACTTTCTGTGTCATATTCTATGATGCACAGACACGAATACGGCGACACGGACATGTCACGACACGGACACGAGACACCACTTTTTTTGAAAATATAGGACACTGGTACGGCTCGGACGCGACATTATATTTTTTTATATAGTGTATAGATATTAATGTAACATCATATTAAAAATGACAAATAATAATAAATGAATGACATGATAACTTGTCTAACTTCTAATATAAAATATTTATTTTAAAATATCTAATAGAACCACAAAAATATAAGCAAATAATCACTTACTACAACATCAAGCATTCAAGCTTCAACTACTAGGATTAGCTTTAAAGGTTTATTTTTGGCCTTCAATATCATCATCATTGAATATCACTGCTTTCAACTCTGGTTCAACAAGAGAAAGATTTGCAATATTTCATTGGATATCATATAATGAAAGTTGGTTCTTTTTTGCATTTTTTTACTTCTCTAGTTCGCTAGTTCTCTCCTATAATATTTCTTTATCATCTAATCTAAATCACAAAGAATGTGTCTATTTACTTCTATACTTCTCTAATTCTCTAGTTCTCTCTCATAATAGTTCATTGGATATCATATATTTACAATTAAAATAATTTTATCATAAAAAATTAGGTCACACGTGCCCAGCCGTGTTGGGTTAAATTTAAACATTATTCTAGTAGAACATGTATCTGCCGTGTCTGACACGTGTCCCAGCCGTGTCGGGCACATGTCTGTGTCCGTGTCCGACACTACATTCTCTCTTCAAGAGGTGTGTCGGTGCATCATAGGTCATATTCTATCGTGTCATTGTAGTTTCATATTTTGTAAAATTACGAGACTTTTATTTGGCTCAACTTCTTTGATGTGATCTTGACTTCTTATATTTTGTTGCTTCTAAAATATTCAGTTGCTTCTAAAATATTCAAGTTGATTTTACTTTTCTTCATTTGGTTGGGCAAAACAAATAAAATAAAATTTTTCTACATTAGAAATGTCTACGTAGGGTGATATTGTTGCTTGTTGTTTTGTTTTTGAAATGTACTAAAAGATCCCTAGATTTACTTGATTAGGTCCTCTGCTCAATAACATAAAATTGGTTTAAATAGTCCTTGTATTTATGGTCAAATAATTGCATGCTTTAATTCTGAACTTTGGTAATTAATCCTGCGTTATAAAGTGATTATCTTTTTAAGTTTTTTATGTAAAATTTCTTAAACTTAAAGGATAATGAATGAGACGGCATAATCAAAATTATACCGAAAGTGTGTGAATTCCTGGGATCTCTAGCATTGCACTGCATGGCTTCAATTAAACTTAAGCTTGGTTTGGTTGGGCGTAATTAGTGCCGTTAATGTTCTGAAACGTGAAAAAAGATGTTTGTTGTTGTTTGGATGCATACTTTTTATAAAACTATGTTTTTCAAATCTCCATTATGGTACCGATTTGCAAAGCTTTTTTATTTTTGCTTCTCCATTGATAAAAGGCTGTTTTTGAACCGCCGTTTCTCACCAAAACTCCTTTTGCTACCAAACGAGGCCTTAGGCACATACTTTGGTAGAAGAAACTGTTTTTTTTTTTTTTTTTTTTTTTATAATTTGCTATCGGTATTGGCTGTCCTACATAGCCAACCCCAATATTTTGTCCCAACCACTAATCTTTGTCTCCATCATCACCACCTAAGTTCTCCCTCTCAACACTATGCCACCAATCCTCTCGTCGTCAAAGAAGTATTCAAATTCAAATGGAGTGTGCTTCTTTCTCCTAACGTCTCATTTGATTGCTTGCGTATAAAAAATAAGTTTTGGACAAATGTTGATTTGGCGTTCATTCATTTTATTTGCCGAAATGGAAATCATCAATTTTGAAGGATTTTCAAGATTTTAGAATTGAAGGCATACTTTTTTTTCTAAGTAAATCCAATAAAATATTGTAATCTAGAAAATTCTTCAGTTTTGAATACTTGTTTTCTAACTTCAATCAACCGAATGAAGCCCTCAATTTAAATACGGCCCATTTGACAGTTCTAGCTGGAATAAGACAGCACTAAAAACGTGTCCATAGTCCAAACGACTTAACAGCAGGGAGTAGCTATCTAATACTGGTGAATGATATTAAAACATCTCCCAAAATGTTCGAGTGCAATATAAAATCTCTTATAAAAACATTTAGTAATATAAAGAAGTTTCTGAAAATATATCAAAGTCCTTTAGTGTACAAACTGAATCTATAATGAATTTGGGTGATTTTAAGATGATTTGATTCAGTTTGACTAACGGTCTGTTTAGGACGGCTGCAACATTTTATAAAGTTAGTTGTGAAGTTTCTGTGAATAAAACAAATTTGCTCCTATGTTTGCAGAAAGTAGTTTTTCATCATAGAAATTTTTGAAAAAGCAGTGAGAAAATAATAAAAAAGCAGTAGCTAAACAAAATTGTAGTTGTTATCTCAAAAATAAAATAATAAGAAAGTTATTCCAAACATATCCTAAAAAAACTAAATTGACAAGATAATTATGTGGATATGAGAAAAAATAAAAGAAATCATAAAGCTTGACATACTTTCTTTGGTTTCATTGACATCATCAATTTTGCAATCATAATCTCTCACTTGTTTATCTCAAATCAACTATGTTGACCAATTTATCTTATGCGCTTAAGATAAAGATTAGTCTACTATTGATTACAATATTTTTAAACAAAAGTTAGAAAACAGTTGGACAACCTCATCTGAAAGAAATATTGCATAGACTTGGTTTTTTTAAACAGTCCCATCTCAACTGCTCAAGCAATACATAGACCAGTTTTAAATAGGCTAAATATATAATGGTAATAATTAATAACTTTTACCGATTGCTTGTGTTAACCTGGTATTTGGTAATTAAACCCTAATAACAAAAATATTTGTGGCCGTTAGAGGGCATCTCCAACCGAACACCATACAAATGTATGGCGTTCTTCCGTCTCTCCATCCGATCGGCAAAAATGCCGCTATTTGATTGCGAGTGAACAGATATTGGCGTCGTACTGTTCACCAGCTATTTATTTTTTCTTATTCAAAAATTAATTATTTAATATATAAAATAAAATATGGGAAAGAATATTATGTTGATGTATTACTACGAATATTATTATTTTAGTGTTAGAAAACGGAGTTCTATTGAAGACAAGTTACTGCATGTTGATGTATTACTATATTTTGGAGTGAAAATTAGGTTTCTCAGTTGGAGATGGCCTTAGAGGGCATGCGCAAATGTGCTACTCTGTTGTCAATATATTTTATGAATATTACTCTTATTTAGCTGATCTTGGTATACTATTATTTATATAAACTTAATACTAATACTAATTAACTTCCCCTTCTATTTATCTATATGCAGCTTCCTTTTTTCAGCTGGGTTTCTTTATGAGATTAACAAGCTTTCCACACTCATGTTCATCAAAGGAGAAGCAAAAACAAAGCGGCATTAGCTGAAACTTGAAATGACTAGCCTGCTTCAGGTCAATCTTCTGACCTGGAATTTTTCACAACCACCCTTTTTTAATCCAAAATGACGTTAATTGATTGAGAAATTCAAGCATAAATCATAAATTTAGCATTTTCCTTCCTAGCTAAATCTTTTCTTGATATGCGTAGTTGTAGTGCCATCCATATAAACAGCCAAACAGGGCTCAACAAGCCCCTGGGTTTGTTTACATTCTGGAGTTGTTTGCTTTGTGAAAACCTGAAGTCAAGTATTTACTCATCAAAATAGTTGTTTTTGTTTATTTTGAAGTTGTTGATTGTTGATGGTGCGTTATTCTGATTCATAATTGTAATGTTGAAGTAAATATGATCAATTTGATTATATTTACATACGTTATGTAAGCGAGTTCTAAGACTTGGGCTTCGTTTGGGACGACTTTCTTACACTGCTTTTTAAAACAACGTTTTACTATAAAAATTAAAATATTGCTTTAAGAAACAATAAGAAAGCCATCCCAAATGAAACCTTAGGGTCTATTTGAGACAGATTTCTTGTTACTTAGCTACACTTTTGTTTTGCCACTGCTTTCTCT
This sequence comes from Dendrobium officinale, assembly GCA_019514585.1. Classification (NCBI taxonomy): domain Eukaryota; kingdom Viridiplantae; phylum Streptophyta; class Magnoliopsida; order Asparagales; family Orchidaceae; genus Dendrobium; species Dendrobium officinale. The sequence continues at coordinate 52,453,164 of CM033690.1, read as the reverse complement.
GTGCACTTTAGAAATTTCTATGATGTAAAATTGTTTTTTGGTAATCATAACAACTAAGACTTTGTTTGGGACGGCTTTCTTAGTCCATTCTAAAGTAGCTTCACAATACACAAATTTTTGGCTTAATTTGTTTTTATTAAAAACCGGCTTTAAAAAATAATAAGAAAGCTACCACAAACGAAACTTAGGCTTCGTTTGGGACGGCTTTTTTACTACTTAAAGCAGCTTTCTAGATCAAAAAATACTTTTCTTAGAAGATGTTATTCAACAAAGATGGATGAGATATTTTGCTAAACTTTTTAATGAAGATTGTGAAAATAAGATTGACTATAGTGACCTTAGCACCCTAGATGAAAATAAAGATTTATGTTTTTATCGGCGTATTAGTAAAACTGAAGTTAGAGAGGCTTTAAAGAAAATGAAGGGTGGAAAAGCTGTTGGACCTAATGATATTCCAATAGAGGTGTGGAAATGCTTAGGAGATGAAGGAATTTCATGGCTTACTAAACTTTTTAATACTATTTTGAAGACTAAGAAGATGCCAGATGAGTGGAGAATGAGTGTGTTAATTCCTATTTTTAAGAATAAAGGTGATGCACAAGATTGTGCGAATTATAGAGGTATTAAGTTAATGTGTCATACTTTAAAACTATGGGAGCGTGTTATGGAGCATAGGTTGCGGCGTGATACTAATGTTTCTCAAAATCAATTTGGATTCATGCCGGGTAGGTCGACTATGGAAGCCATACATTTATTAAGAGGTTTGATGGAGAAATATAGAGAAAATAAGGATGATCTACATATGATATTTATTGATTTATAAAAAGCATATGATAAAGTTCCAAGAGAAGTGCTATGGAGAGTTCTTGAAAAGAAAGGAGTCAATAATGCTTATATTCAAATCATAAAAGATATGTATGCAGGAGCTATTACTTGTGTTCAAACACAAGGTGGATTGACCAAGTATTTCCCTATTTCGGTTGGGTTACATCAAGGATCAACCTTAAGCCCTTATCTTTTTGCTTTAGTCATGGATGTTCTCACTAGACATTTGCAAGAGGATGTACCTTGGTGTATGCTTTTTGCTGATGATATTCTTCTTGTTGATAAGACTAGAGAAGGAGTTGAAGGTAAACTTGAATTATGGAGGTCAACCTTAGAGTCTAAAGGTTTTCGCTTGAGTAGATCTAAAACGGAATATATGGAGTGTAATTTTAGTAGTAATAGACCTAGTGAGGGGATTGTGACTTTGGACGATCAAGTCATTAATAAGAGTACACGTTTTAGATATCTTGGATCTATTGTTCAGAGTGATGGGGAAATAGATGGGGATATTATCAGAAAAATTCAAGTTGGATGGTTGAAGTGGAGGAATGCATCGGGCTTGTTATGTGATAGAAATGTACCCCTCAAACTTAAGGGAAAATTCTATAAGATGGTAGTGAGGCCTGCAATGCTTTATGGTGCCGAATGTTGGCCTTTAAAAGAGAAGCATAATGCCATAATACTAAGTTAAGTGTGGCAGAGATGAGGATGCTTAGGTGGATGAGTGGCTTTACCCTTAGAGATAGGATACGAAATGAGCATATACGTGAAAAGGTTGGAGTAGCTCCAGTAGAAGATAAGATTAGAGAAAGTCGCCTTAGATGGTTTGGTCACATAAAATGGCGGCCTTGCGATGACCCGGTTAGGAGAGTAGAGGTATTAGATTTGACTTATGTTAAGAAAGGTAGGGGTAGACCTAAAAAGACTTGGTTAGAAAATATTAGGAATGACCTTTCTTTTTTAGATTTAAACGAGAATTTGACTTTTAATAGGACACAATGGAGAAAAAGGATTCATGTAGCCGACCCCACGTAGTGGGATAAAGGCTTGATGTTGTTGTTGTTGCTGTTGTACTAAAAAACTGCTTTAAGAATAATAAGAAAGCCATCCAAAACGAAGTCTTAGTTACTTTCTCCATAATAATTTTATAACTAACTTTATAAAATATTGTCGCAATCTCAAATACATTCTTACGTGTCTATTTGAGATGGATGCAACTTTATATAAAGGTGGTTATAAAAATATCATGATAAATATAGAACCAGGTTCATAGAACGCAAATTTTCTTTGAAGTAGCGAGAAAATGACAGATAAATAGAATATCCAAAAATAAATCCTTATTCATTAAAGAGATGATGTGAGAGCTATAATATAATTTATAAATTCTGAGGGAACTATTGGTCCGACTGATTCATAGAAGAAAACTTTTAAAATATTCATATCGTTTGAAAATGACTTGGTAGATATCTTCAAAATCTATACTGTTTTTAGCCTATTTTTGTTATATAAAATCATGATATGCGTCATATTGACCCATTATATAAATTGGTAGCTTTCTCCTGATGGCAAGCAGACTTGGAACTTTCGAAGCACACTTTGTTTTTCTATCTGTTCTTCCCAAAGTACTGAAGGGAATGAGGGGGTGGTATGTCATTATGCCATTTGATTATTGTTGGTCATCTTTTGAATGATTGAAGATTTTATATTACATATTTTTGGGATCTTTTTTTACTATTTTTCAGGAGAAATTATAGTGCTGAGAGGGGATGCAAAATGCCGTCTGGAGACCAACCAGAATATGTCACATCAACGGTATTGAGCCGTGATACCGAGCAAAAGGATAATGTGGCGCATTTTGGTTGGTCAACGGGCGGCGTTCGGTGTCTGCACAAAATAATTAATCGTTTTTCTAGCACTTTTTGGCTTAATTAACATGAAAATATAAACTTGTTAGATCATAAGGTTATATGTGCATTATATATTTTTCTTTCAGTATTTTTTCATAGAAATAAATATAATTTTACCATAATATTATATTATTTTAACATGCATGTCTTAAAATAAGTTTTAAATGTTTATAATAAGGTATTGACTCCATGAAGTCTACATCGAAAATTAAAATTTATTGGTTGAAAATAGTAAAATTGTTTTAAAACAAATTAAGGCATAAAGTTTTTTTTCTTTTGCTTATTATTATTATTATTATTATTATTATTATTATTATTATTATTATTATTATTATTTTCTTATGAAAATTCTTTTGATTTTACAATTTTGTAGAAATAAATTTACAATTTATATTTAAATTAAAAATATAAATATGAAGATATTTAATGTAATCAACTCTATTAATGAGTAACAAATACATAGACATTATTAACAGTTCTTTGAAAGCTTTGATAATATTTTTCATTTCTATAATGAGTGGATGTAAAATTACAGTTTTTAAAATATTTTTTGTCTATAGATAATTAAATGATACCTGATATAAAAAAACGAAATTTAAAATAAAAAAAGGCTTAAATTCTTTAAATTTCTTCTAAGAATCATTAAATCTTTTAAAAAAAATTAAAAAGGTGTATCTATTTAATAGTTAATTTTGCATATTTTATTTAAATAATAATGGCATTGCTTCAAATAAATTCACTAATGAGATATATTTTTGCTGATTTCAAAGCAGAATGACTAAGGCTTTGCAATTGACAAATTAAAAAAAAAATTGTAATTTACTTATTGCAACTGATGTTATGGCTTATTAAATTAATACATTCAAATTTTCATTTAAGAATAAAAATGCTTCACATTTAAATAAATATTTCAAATATAAATAAAATATTTATTAGTCAACACACTATCAGCTGAAATAGTTAAATTATAATTTTTACTCTTATATTTTATTCCATATTAAATTAATTTATTTCTAGTTAATTTTTATTTAAATGAAATAATTCATTTTTAAGCAAAATAATTAACTCTTAGGCTTTGTTTTTGACTGCTTTTTAATTACTTTTTAAAATACATTTTTAGCACAAAAATTAAAAATTTTATATTAAAAATTTATTTTAAGTAATAAGAAAGTTGTCTCAAAAAGCATGAAGAGGACAATGAATTAGATGCCATAGAAACTTTTGTAACATTATATATACAAATATATATAGAACAAAAAAAATGTAATAAAAGCTTTGGAGAAATCGATTACAATTATTGTAGCATAATTTTTCTACATTTGTTGATAAAATAAAATAAATAAAAAAATAAAAGCTAGAGCCACTTCCACTAATTTTAACCCAATAACCAATGTACAAAAAATTGATCCACATGTGTCCAATGTAGTATCTCCTTGAGGGGTGTCAATTTCGAATCACGAGTCGGGTTCGAGTCGAACTCGGAACTGATCCGGGTTCAAATGGGTCAACCCTAACCCGACCCGGGTATGTAAACGGGTTCGAAATTCTAACCCAAACCTGGCCCGATGGGTTGTCGGGTTGACCCGACCCGACACAGGACGGCGTATCTGGGGGCTGTGGGCGGCTGTTGGGGGGCCGGCGAGCAGCAGGCTACATGCACGGGCGGACGCGGGCGAGCTGGCACGGAGGTGAGCGAGCTAGTGCGGGCAGCCGTGACCGCGTGCTCAAACGGGCAGGCGGGCAACTTCGGCTGGCAGCCGCAGGCAAGTGCTCGGGCAACGAGCAACCGCGAGCAGCTTCACGGGCAGGCATTTCAAATGGGTTTTCAGGTTGACCCGTCAATTTGTCGGGTCAACTCGAACCCGACCCCTTTTTCAAACGGGTCGAATCTGGGAACCCGAACATAACCCGTTTTGAAATTTGGTCGGGTCTAACCTGAAATTTCTGGGTCGGGTTCGAGACAGGTTTTTGTGCCGTGTCAAATATTGACACCCCGAATCTTCTTATTAAATTTAGGGCAAACAAGCTATGAGTAATCACTTGATACAATATGATTTTAAATAATGCGGCTTAATATTTTTGATAAATAAGTTTGTTTGTCTAAAACTATATGTTGTTTGTGTTATTAATATTTTTTAAAATTGTATTAATTAAAATATTAAATAATTGTATCTACTAAGATCAATTAATATTAATCTTACAAATATAAGGATTTTCTTTATATATATATGATGCGTCATCAAAATCTATCTTGATCGGGCACGAATCTCGAGGCATATTCAAGTTGAAAACTTTCAAAATTTAATTAGGAACCATCCAAACTCTGTTTTTAACAAACTTATTGCCAGATTGAATATCTCTAGGAGACAAACCCAACGACATCAAAATCAGTCTGATTCAAGCCCAAATAAATGCAAACTAAGGGATCGAAGTGTATTTGGAAGGTTCAAAATATTAATTGGACCATCACCTGGCCGTTGCCACCTCCGAACTTCCACCCGACCATTGATTATCGTTGAACTCCTGCTCGACAATCATTGACAACCACCTGGTCACCGACTATCCTCAGACTGCCGCCCAAATGCCTTCCGACTTCTGTTCAACTCACTAAACTAAGTCAAAGGATTGGTCAACTTTTGTAATTCACTCAAATCTAGTGGAATCTTTTCACCTGAACGAGGCCATGTGATTTTTCCCTCTTTGGGTTTTTTATGTAAAAAATTTATGGTATACAACAACATCAAGCATTTATCCCACAAAAATGTAATATTGTCGTCGTTAAGTCTAAAGTTTTGCATGAGAATAGTTGAGGATTGCGTTAGTTAGTTGACAAACAGTGTAAAACTTATCGAATAATCATGATATGACACACACACACACACACACACATATATATATATATATATATATATATATATATATATATATATATATATATATATATATATATATATATATATATATATATATATATATATATATATATATATGCAAAACTAGACTGTTTATCAATTTTGTTTTGCCGATTTTAAAGATTTTCCTAGCAGAACCTTTACTAAAAAAATTCTAAATTTATGTTAAAATTAATTTTATAATTTTACATGTTCTAATTATAATTATTGCTATATATTTATATATGCAGCTTAGACTAATTGACTAATTACTAAATTTTTCAAAGTGTTAAATTAATTATTAGTTAAACTTAATGTTAGATATCCTTATAAGTTAGATTAACTACATACCTAAACCAGACATTAATTAAACTTAATTAATTTAATATACAATAAGAAAGTAATCACATACAATAAATTAAAATTAAAATTTATTATTTAAAATTATTATATACTACATAATTTATTTATTTATTTTTTTATTCTATCATATAGTCATATGTTGTATGGCATCCATGAACTTTCTCAAACGCCAAAGGCTAACAACCACCAACAAGCTGCAACTTACAAAATTAAAATTGCTATACAAACTTATTTAAAATTAAAATTTATTTGACTTTGGTTAAGTCTTGTGGAAGTAAATGGAAATTAAAAAATTATAAATAAAAAACATATGGGAATTGACTTTAATTATTTTAATAATAAACATTCATATTCAAAGCAGTTCATATTAATTTTATTCATGAAATTTTTTTAATAAATAGTTTATGAATAAAATAAGAGTAATTTATCTAAAAGAAATTTTTAGTTATATATTTTTAAAATAAATATTTATTATATTATATATATTATGAGATATATACTGTACTAAATATGTACATATAGGCTTAATTCCTCACCTACCTAAATTTCAATCCTCCTCCCTCTGCTCCTTCCTAGGAATGTCAAAGGCAACAGTCATAGCTCTGCTTCTTCTCTTGTCGTCCGCCATCTCCGGCCTTCAAACAACCACCGTCACCTCCGCCGCCGCCGCCCAAAACGATCAAGATGGTAACTTTCTTCCCCCTTCTCTGTTAAAGTCGTCTCCTTTACTTCAAATACATTACAGTTGCAGAGCTTTTGTTTCAGCTGCTGCTCTCCGATCTCTAATGGATTCAATGAAGAACTTGCCGGCGAGTTGGGGTAAGTCGAAAGCTCCCTGTGGTTCTCCGCCATGGGACGGTGTCACTTGCAATGGTTCTCGAGTTACAGAGCTGTGAGTTCTTTTATAAGATTTCTGTTTCTGAATTCATTAATGGAAACTCTGCATTTTTTTAATTTATTTATTCAGATTTATAGTTTGATTGAACTTCTTTTAATTGAATGTTTCAGTAAATTATACAATATGGGTTTGATCGGAACTTTAAGCGGTGACATTGGTAGCCTTACAGAGTTGCAGTTCCTGTGAGTTTTTTTGGCTAAGTTCTTTCTATTCTGGAATTGAAGACACTACCTTTTAGAAAGAACAAGTTAACTGAGCTATAGACATGGATGGTTACTAATTTAAGCTTCCTGTTTCTTAAAGCAGTTTTTTAATACAAAATTTTGATTTAAAAAGTTGAAAGAAAACCGTCCCAAACGAAGCCTTAGTTTTTCTACCTCATATGTGTGAAATTGTATTGCATGGTTCAATTGGTAATCTGAGAAAGCTTAGTTTTTTCATACCTGCAGGGACCTGTCTAATAACAAGGATCTTGGTGGCCAACTTTCGCCGGCTATGGGAAACTTGATGCAGCTTGAATCCCTGTAAAAGAATCATATTCATTTAATATGTTGAAGCAGTCAATATTTTAAGGTTTCGTTTGGGACGGTTTTCTTACTACTTAAAACAGCTTTTTAATAAAAAAATTAAAAATTAATTAGTAAGAAAGCCGTCCTAAATATAGCTGTATTTTTGGACCCAACTTACTTGAACATTTCCTCCCGTGCAATCACTCAGAATACTGGTTCGTTGCAGCTTCAGTGGCTACATCCCCAGCGAATTAGGCAAACTAACCAAGCTCATATATTTGTAAGGGATTGTAATGGCTATTTAGTACATAAAATTTCTGTCTTACCAATATTTAGTAGGAGACTTTCAAACTTTCAAGTCAGAAAGGAAGAAGTACTATTCCTTGTTGATTCATTTTGTATCTCTTTGCTTCTTGTTCTTAGGGGTCTGAACTCGAACCAGCTTGTTGGAACCATTCCAGCTGCACTGGGAAACCTCTCCAATCTCATCCGGCTGGATCTGGGAAACAATCACTTAACTGGACCTTTGCCAGTCTCTAATGGCTCAGCTCCAGGATTGGATCAGCTTGTAAACACACAGCACTTGTGAGTTCCTACAGTCTGGCGTTGTAATTTACATGTGAAGAAGGGAAGGTGATAGAAAATACTTGAGTTCGCAAGTAACCCTAATGAGAAATACTTGAGTTCGCAAGCAAACCTAATAATAATTGATAAAACTGCGAGAAAATATGGTGGAAGAACAATCAAATGTTATATAATCTTATAAAAAGCAAAGCGAAACAAGAATGAAGCAAAGATGCAAGAGATCCTCAATTCGAGAGGATCGTCTCTCCCAATTCTCTAGACAAGAGAGTCTAGAGCCCAAGTTGTCAACAAAAACCCTAATTGAGAACCAATCATAACATAATCCCTCTCTAAACATCTCATGCTTTTTAATAAAAAACTTTCCTAATCTAATTTCCCTCTCCAGCCCTAGCCGCCCCCTCCTTTTCAATTTGAATTCACTTGGATTAGTGGGGCCCTCAAAGTGGGCGGCCAAGATCCTTGGAGGCGGACAAATTCCGCCTCCTATAGTAGAGTTGAGCTGGCCCTTGGGCCAGCTGGGCCAGTTCAAGGTGAACCGGCCTAACATAAGGGGTGATCTTTCTAATGATACTTTTGTATTCTTAACAGCCATCTTAACAAGAATAGGCTTTCAGGTCCCATTCCAGAACAGCTTTTTCACTCTGATATGCATCTAAGACACTTGTAAGCCTTCAATACTCAAATGTCTGCATTTCCTCATTAAAAAGATGAAGTTTCTGCTTTACTAATTTCGGCTAATGGCAGACTTTTGGATAGAAATCAAATTGTTGGGACGATTCCAACTTCCATAGGAGCTGCAAAAAAACTTGAGATAATGTAAGTTATAAGAATAAAGGCATAGTTTTATGTGATTTATATCTGATTGATATATCTTATATACAGTCGTCTTGACAAGAATCATCTGGAAGGTACAGTTCCTTCTACAATCAACAATCTTGCTAAACTTGGTGTTCTGTAAGTGGTCATGGCTACTGTGAAGCTATAGTAAACATTGCATACAAGCTGCTGATGTTAAGTGCTTACAGCGCTCATTCCTTGCTACTTTCAGAAATTTAGCTAATAATGGATTTGTTGGACCTATGCCAAATCTGACCGGGATGAATTTTCTTAGTAATGTGTAAGAAGAAGTTTTTTTAACATCTATTTCGATAAATTTAGGCTTTATTTGGAACAGCTTTCTTATTGCTTCTAAAAGCATCTTTCTAGTACATAAATTTTAATTTTTGTATTAAAAAGTTGCTTTAAGAAGCAATAAAAAAGTCGTCCGAAACGAAACCTTATAAGAAATTTGGAATCATGGCTATTTTTCTTTCAGGGATCTCAGCAACAATTCATTTGATCCTTCAGAAGCTCCAGCATGGATTTCAGAACTTCAAAATCTCACCAGTTTGTAAGTTATTGTTTATTCTTTCCTTTAAATCTAGCAAATAGACTTTGTTAACTTGCTCACCGGGCTTGCAGGGCTATACAATCAGGAAGACTCCATGGCCAAGTCCCACAGAAACTCTTCAGTTTACCTTTGCTGCAGAAAGTGTTAGTACATATATATTTTTCTATCAAAAGACTGTTGGGGAAGAACTGAGAATAGATAATAAAGCTAATAGAATTATTAATCTCCAGTTCTTCCCATTCTTTCACAGGATACTCAAGAACAACTCTTTCAATGGAACTCTAGATATGGGAAGCAACATTAGCCAACAATTGCAGATTGTGAATTTCGAAAATAATACCCTTACTGCAGTAGCACTTGGATCGAGCTATAATAATTCAATACTGTAAGAACTTTTACAAGCAACCATATAAGCCCTCAGGGCACATTTCAATATGTTCTAACACTACTGTTTACTGGAAATTGCAGGCTAAGAGGAAATCCTTTGTGCAGCAATATTCATCTCTTAGTTACAAACTATTGTGAACTTCCTCAACAATCTCTACCTACCTACTCTTCTGGACTTGCAAATTGTAATGGAAGTTCATGTGCTACAAAAAATACCTGTTCACATCCATATGAAGCAATTATTTTCTTTAGAGCTCCATATTTTCAGGATGTTTCAAATGACACAGCATTCCAGTTACTAGAACAGAGACTCTGGACAAAATATGGTTCATACGTTGGATCAATCTATCTTAAAAATCCCTTCTTTGACAATGATACATACCTGGAGGTACAGATAGCTTTCTGCCCATTGAGTGGAACCTACTTCAGCATTAAGAATATTCTTGAATATCTTGAGTTCAACAGCAACAACTTTTCAGCTCCGGCAAATTTTGGGCCTTCTGATTTTAAAGCATTTCCATACATTTTACCAGGTTAGTAGTCCATTCACATACAACTTTAAGAACAAAAAATAATTTCTCATCTAATAGCATCCCTGGCTATGCAAATCTTCTGCAGAATCATCACGTTTGAATATAAGTTTGATAATAGGATTGGCGGTTCTCTCTGCACTCCTGCTTCTTGGGTTTTCAGTTCTTGGTCTCTATGCCCTCAAGCAAAAGAGGAGGGCCAAGAAGGCCATTGAATTGAACGACCCTTTTGGTATGTTGTTCTGCTGTTTAACAGAATTTTTCTACTAGTAAATTTCTTTGCTAATGAAGTGATTTACTCATTATGTTCTTCTTTATGTATTTGTTTTTTAACCAAATTTTATGAAGGGTTAGTTTTGTTGGTTATGGATAGAGGAGTGCATAGTGAAATGAAATATAGTGTAAAAAGTATGCAATGTATTTAAAATATTTAAAGTTGTTTAATTGAGTGTAAAATAAATGCAGGTGGTTTTTTTTTTTTATTTGGTTTGAAGTAATAAAATGAATGCAATGTAGAGGCCAGCAATGGTAGAGGCAAGTGGCTAGGAATGATGAGAGGTGGCGGTGACAGAGTTGGTCGACAACCGACACTGGCGGGTTCTGGTGGCAGCGATTGTGGAAAGTGGTAGCAGGTGGTGGCAGACGGTTGTCAACTGTGATAGGAAAATAAGCTTTCGTTGTATTTTTGGAATTCGATCAAAAATGAACAAGTTTTTTAATACATAATGAATTTGGAATTCAACAAAATTTTACTCTTTGCTCCTTTTTCATCAAACCAAACACCAAATTCTAAAAATTATTGCATTTACATTACTTTACGGTTACATTTCATCAAAATGATTGAATGAAAACCAACTTCAGATCAATTATTTAACATTTTCATTTCAATTCTTTCAATTCCTTCAAACCAAACAAAACCTTAAACTCTTCTCTATTTTCAGCATCCTGGGATGCTAGTTATAAAGATGATGGTGAAGCTCCTCAAGTGAAAGGGGCAAAATCTTATTCCTTTGAAGAACTCAAGAAATGTACAAACAATTTTCCAGAAGTAAATGTGATTGGAATAGGAGGCTACGGGAAGGTAATTGTACAAATTATACAAATATTTCACCAGTTGGTGAAATCTATAACGTCTTTATCCCTTACAGGTCTATAGAGGAATGCTTCCAAATGGTAGGATGGTGGCAATCAAGAGACTAAGGGCTGAATCTACTCAAGGAGGTCTCGAGTTCAAGACCGAAATTGAGCTGCTTTCTAGGGTTCATCACAAGAACCTTGTAGATCTTGTAGGGTTTTGCTTTCAACAGGGAGAGAGAATGTTAGTATATGAATATGTTCCTAAAGGAACACTGAGAGAAAGTTTATCTGGTATGCTTTTAGACTATATATCTATGAACCATATATACATATTTTATCTTCCTATACTAACTAGAGCCTCTGATTTCTCCAATTATAAACTGCAGGGGAGAGTGGCATTCAACTGGATTGGATCAGGAGACTTACAATTGCTCTTGACTCAGCAAGAGGAATAGCTTATCTCCATGAACTCGCAAATCCTCCAATCATTCATAGAGATATCAAATCAACAAATATTCTTCTGGATGAAAACTTAAATGCAAAAGTTGCAGATTTTGGACTGTCAAAATTGGTATCAGATAATGAAGTAGGCCAAGTCTCCACTCATGTAAAGGGAACTTTGGTAAGTAACCATTTAGCACAACCAAATACTCTTATTTAAAATATCCTCAAGTTATTATGGGTTGAGTCACTTAGCTAAATTTCTTGCTAAGAAAATAATCAAGTAGATTTCAAGATCAGTGCTATTCTGAATATGATTCAAATAAACTTTATATAAAGTAATACAAAGTCAAATTAAACCTGACATTTTTAAGTTCAAGCTAAGCCTCACTTGCTCAAACTTGATTATATGATACCATATTACAGTTGTCGGGACTTACGATCTATGGTAGATGATACAATCATCAATGCCATTCAACCACTATTGACCATTGAGTTATGAACAGTGTAGACTCGCTCGTGAGTCTCAAAGTGGCTGAACATTTGACTATAAAACCTTAGTTGTGCTTTCTCCATCAGTACATTATTCTAGATACTAGTTACACCAAGTGGACCTACTTAGGCTTCGTTTGGGATGACTTTCTTACTGCTTCTAAAAGTAGTTTGAAAAGTTACTTGAAGAAGCAGTAAGAAAGCCGTCCCAAACGAAGCCTTAATTAGGCCTAAACTATTAAAATGGTTAGAACTTCATCAATTTAATTATCATAACAAAGTCTCTAACATTTGCAGGGGTACCTTGATCCTGAGTATTACATGACACATATCCTCACAGAGAAAAGTGATGTTTACAGTTTTGGAGTAGTGATGTTGGAATTAATAACTGGAAACTTACCCATAAAAAATGGAGAGTATATTGTATCTATCGCGAAGTCAAAACTGAATAAGAATGATGTGTATTATGGTCTGAAGGAATTAGTGGATCCTGTTATTAGAGAAGCAACATACATGGTAGGATTCAGAAGGATTGTGGAGTTAGCCTTACACTGTGTGGAGCAATCAGCAGCAGATCGGCCGACGATGAGCGATGTGGTGAAGGAGATAGAGGTGACACTGAAGAAGGAAGGATTGGCTACAGAGTCGAGATCCACTACAACAAATGATGTGGAACATGCAGCAGCAATGGCTGGCTCTATTATTCTGTATGATAAAAAATGGCCTCGGGAGGAAGTAAGTGGTAGCTCTTTTGCATACAGTGGCAGTTACACTTTGCCAATGAAGCTTGAACCAAAATAACACCTCTTTGGGCTTGCATCAGCCTACAATTGTTTTGTAGCCAAATCTTAGGACCTAAACTTTTTTGCCAATATGAATGTAATGTAGGAAGAGCTTTTTTTTTTTTTTTTTTTGCATGGTGAAGCTTCCTTGTGCTAAATTTGCATTCGAGCAAACAAAATGGGAAACAGTGTATGTTAAATTTAGATATCAAACAAAGTAAATGGAAAAGGGAGGGAAGAGGTACTTAATTAATTCCTTAAATAGAGTTCCCTTTTTTTGGGAAGGAATTAATTAAAATAGGAGACAAATTGGGGGCCTTAATGGAGAAGAATTAATCAAGTAGAGAGAGGATATAGGAGAGAGTGGGCGGCGGGTAGAGAGAGAAGAGACTTTAGGGAAAGAGAATTAAAGTGAGTCTTGATTGGAAACCAAAATTGAGGAAGATTAATTGAAATCAAATCCAATCAAAAATTTAATTGGACCTAATTTAAACAACTTTCCTAATTTAAATCAAATCCAAATTTAGGAAACAAATTCAAATTAAAAAACCGTTTGGGTGGGGTGGGGGGGGGGGGGGGGGGGGGGTAGGAAGATGGCCAGTTAGGCTTAGGAGGGGTATGGGAAATTTCGGTGGGGAAGAAGAGAGGGTTGTGGGAAGAAGCCGGCGAGTTTGGGTGGAGGGGATGAAGCCGGCGGGATTGGAGAGAGGATGGAGATGACGATTAGAAAAAAAATAATAATAAATAAAAAAACCGCGAGTCTCAGACTTTTCCAAAGACTAACGGGTATTGTGTTGCCCTTCACCAAGGGACTTCAACCACGAGCCCGGACACATCCTGCGGCTGGTGGGTATTTCATTACCCTCACATAGGGACTTCCACTCTCCTAAGAACTCCCATCGCTCTCAAGAACAAAGTGTAGGAACAATTTTTTTATTAATTCATCATTGTCTAATACAAGAGCAAGGGCCTCTATATATAGGCTTTATAAAAAAATAAAAGACAACTTTGCCCCTTGGGCTTACATAGGAGAAGACCCTTAAGTAAGGGTAAAAATGGAAAGTGCATAATTTAAATAAAAATTACAATTAATAAACTAAGATAAAATGGAGGGATCTCGGCCGTCAATCTTCGTCTCTTCCTTTAATTATCGTCCACCGTCGGATGTCCGCATCATAAACAGATAGTAGAAAGACGTTCCCTGGATTACCACAAAAGCAAGCTAAACGTGCTAATTTGTGGGATTCCAACTTCTTTAGGGGTTCATTGATTGTTCGTAAAAAATGTGATTTTGTTTTCATATATTTAGTTGTGAAAACAAAATTAGCAGTGCTTTTGAAGGTGTTTATAGAGTTTAAGACAAATACCGATTTCTAACCATATTTCAATCAAATATTGGTGGACATATATTAACATTTAGCTGAAGTTAATGCGTTTATGTTAGTATTTGCAGTATATTTCGTTAACTAAAAAAAATGGAACACAAAGTCTAGGTTGCTTGGATCAATTTTGGTTGCAAAACTTCGAATTTGAACTGGAACTCGAACTCTTTGGATGGAATGTGCCTAATGGATCAAAGGAATAAAAATATATAAGCAATCCTAGTAGAAAGCCCTGCCTAATGATTGTCTCATACGCCTTCAATGTCCATTAGCATGTTCAAACTTGTTCAATTATTTAAATAAATATATATAATTGAACATTATATAAATGAGTATTAAATTGTTCATTTAGACTTTATTTGTGGTGAAATCATTACGTGCGGTCACCGGACGCCTTCCAGAGGCGAATAAGGACACACCGCGTTACCATTTGCTATGTACCGATGTTGTGTACTACTGTGTACCGGGATGACGTGCGCATCCTGATTATCCTCTGGAGTGTCCGGTGACCGCACCTAATAATTTATGTCATTTGTGACAGCTTTTGGCTGCTGCTTTTTCATTGCTTTAAAAAATTTATGTACTAAAAATCTACTTTAGACAGCAATAAGAAAGAAGCTTAAATGCACTAATTCACTTGGAGCCCTAGTGGTCCAACAACCATCTGGATCATGTGAACCATAGATGTCATGACTATATGGTATATGATAAAAACATTGCTCGACTAAGAACTTAAATGAAGAACACCAATACAGGTCAGGAGTTGAGCACCAATGGAATTTGGGAGTATTCTATAATCCTTTTAAATGTTGATCCAGAAGAAGTCATTAAGCAAATGTATCATATAATGTAAGTTACCCCAAATAAATTTAGGAAAGTTCATATAATCATGAATGACATATCAAAGAAAAGTTGCCAATAAATTTATTGAGGATCAAATAAGTTACACAAACTTTTTTTCCCCTTAAAAAAGGAGGACAAAAAGGAAGCTAATGCTACCATGAGCATGGCTTCAAATCAGGATCACACATCCTTTTTCTTTGCTTTTGTCCAATGAAAAATATCCAGAAAAGAACATTGTTGAATATTTGTCCAAATTGTAAAGCATATAAACTGAGAAAAGCAAAAGAGCATAATCAAGGCCTCATAGAGAAAAGGATACTTCTTAGGAGGCCTTAATGTTAAATAAATTAAGTGAAGCAGAAGTGATAACACTACAGGCAAAACTAATAGGAACCTCCTTCTAAGAGGAATTTTTTCCCATGCATGCCTTCCATTCTGATAGAAGATAAGTCCAAAAAGGGCAAAAAGAACAGTATATTGCAGGATCAAATTATCCCGAAGTAGAAGAGGAAACATGGAAAGAAGGCCACAGTACACCAACTGCCCAAAAAGAAATGGTTCTTGTTGTGCTAGAAGACTCGCAGGTAAAAGGGGCATCAGGATCGACTTCTCATGCACTGATAAATTTCAAGACGTTAAACTGAGAATGAATTAGGCTTTAGCTTGGGACGGCTTTCTTACTGCTTCTTAAAGCAGCTTTTTAGTACAAAAATAAAAAAATTTGTACTAGAAAGCTGCTTTAAGAAGAAATAAAAAAGTCGTCCCAAACGCTTCAACAAACATAATAACATCAAGCAATTTTGAAAGCAAGAGAGCCGACACGAACCTTGGTAAGAGAATAGATAAAAGGCAAATGAACTATTTAGAAGGCCATAAAGAAAACCACGATCACTTGGTGCCTTTATTTGCTGGTAGCAAGAAGGAAGAAAAGCAAAAAATGTAGTGCAGATGCAAAGAAACTTCAAGAAACCTATGGAAAACAGTTTCTTCCATTTTATAATAACTGATGTGCTGCACCAAAAATTTGCGACATAGTCCTCGTATATGCCTCTCTCAAATGGAGCTAATCGATAAAGAACCTGGATCACATCATGAAGAAGGTAAATAGGTAAATATTAAATTTTGTAGAAGGGCAAGAAATAAACAGGGTGCAATGCCTAACACTAGAACAAATATTCCTTTAAATTTTCATTCATGTCTAACAAGAGATAATGGAATCAAATAATATGACGAGAACAATCTCTTGCGTTCCAGGATAATAGGATCCGGACAAACAATCTAGAAATAAGATGAAACAATATGTTGATTAACATCAAGGGAGACCGGATTTGAAGCAGATTTGAGCTAAATCCAGCCAAACGGCCAAAAGTGCAAAACCAAATCTCACGGTAAATCAAATCCCCGGTTGATGGAAAATTCCCTCTTTTCATAGTAAATCCCGGATTTATGAAATCTTTTGGTTCGGCGGATTTATGGGATTTGGCCGAAGAAGCGCGTCAAAATTATAAGTTAAATACTTAGTTATTTAAAAAAAAATAGTAGGATTAAATATGATTTTAAATGAAAATAATTGTTATAAAATATTATAAATAATAATTAACCATCTTAAATCTTTTAATCACCTTAAATATTTTATTTATCCAAGAAATGCATGTCAAATCTTTTAACCGCCTTAAATCCTGAATTGAATAGCCAAACAATCACACGGGATTTATCATAAACGTTGTCAAACAGTTATTAGGATTAAAACCCCTCGGGATTTCATAAATCCGGATTTAGAGGATTTATGAAATCCTACTTAAATGCAATCCTGGCCCTTAAAGGAGGGAGGGGCAAAAGAAAAACCCTATTTTCATTTTTGGAATTACCTCTTTTGCAGCTTCCATGGAATAAAGATAAGGCCACCAGATGAACATAAATGTTCCAATAACCACAATGCCCAGTTTCCCGACCTCAAGTACCCAATTCTGCCTCTTCAAGCACTTCCCTAGAAGATAACTGAAAAATGCAGGTGCATAGTACATGCTCATCTGTAAACCAAATGTACAAATGCAGCCAACAAATTAGTAACGGTAGAAAGTAGAAATATGAAAAACTTATTCAAATTGTATTAATTACTTTATGTACATATTTTTGAGGTATTTATAAACTCCTTCAAAGATAATAAGCATGGAAAATAAATAAATGCGATTTATACCAAATAAAAAAAAAACTAAAAAAGAGAGGCCGGCAGCTAGGTGAAGGAAAGGAGCACATGAATTACAATGTAATGGTTAAGAGAGAATATCCAATGGCTAAAAGCTCCTCGATCTATTTGCAAAATAAAGCATACTATGATTGGATGCATAGTGGGACCCATCGCTCCTTTAGGGCGGGGCAAATGCATGAAGGAGGCAAAAGAGTTGGGACCCCCACAGTCTTCACCATCCACCTCGAATCAGATAATATAAATATATCTTTCCAAGTTTGCTTATAACATTCTTAAATGTGGGGTTGCCAAATTCTTAGGTGAATATATCGAAAATTTATTTCTTAATGTTATATATGAAGTATAAATCAACCCACTTTCTATTTTTTTAAAAGAAATGTCTATACACTACACTACAGGCTTAGTATGATCATGTTGAATTGGGTTATGAGAAAATGCTAATGACAGATTTATGATAATAGTATATATTCATTGTCTCTTCCCACTTGATTTTTAAATCATCCAAGTTGATTATGATCCATAGAAATAGTAGTGTCAAAATGGGTTGATGGGTAAGGTTCAGGTAGGGGCGTCAATATTTGACACGACCGATAAACCCGACTTGAACCCGACCTAAAAATTTCAGGTCTGGGTCAACCCATTTGGGAAATGGTTCGGATTTTAAAGTCTGACCCATTTCCAATCTCAGATCGGGTTCGTGTCAACTTTAGTACCCAAAATCAACTCGAAATTGACCAATGTCGTGATTGCACTCCACTGAGTTCGCTCGCCCGCTCCGTCACGCTCGCCACCATCATGCTGGTTGCTCACGGGCGCACCCACTCGCTCACACTAGCACCGTCGCATGATCGCACCCCACCTGCTCGCGGACCGCCTACGTACGCATACGTCGCATAGCGCTTGCCTTGCCAAATCATGTCAGCGTGCATGATTGAGTTGACTCAAGTTTAGGACGGGTTGGGTCCGAGTTTCAATTTCGAACCCGTTTGTGTAATTGGGTCGGGTTTGGGTTTGATCAATTGAGGGCAAGACAGTTTTGGGTCAAACCCAACCCGAAAAGTCATTTTGACACCCCTAGGTTCTGGTCCCACCCAAAATTGATTGACTCAAATCCATTCAACCAGAACCCTAAGGGTGTCAAAATGGGTTTTCAGTTGGGTTCAGGTCGAATCCGAAATTGACTCAGGTTCAAACGGGTTGACTGGTTTTGCAAACGGGTAAGGGATTTCAACCAGAACCCAACCCACCAACCCACCACGTCTCTGATCAGCCTCACCTTCTGCTTTAATTATGGCAAAGAAGAAGCAGAAGACGGCGAAGTGCGAGAGCATGAAGGCATATGCTCCCTCGAAAACCCTGAAGTTCACGAAGAGTATGAAAAATAAGAAGAACAAGCTGCGAAGGATGGACGCACTGACGGGCGATGCAGGCGAAAGTCTGGTCCGCATCTTCCTTCTTCATTTCTGAGAGAATTTGGGCTTCAAAAGCCCATCCCTAGTTGGCTAGTTCATTTAACAAAGAGGAAGTAGAGGAGGAGATTGAGGACCTTGTACCTTTACGAGTACGAGGAGGCACTCCCAGAGGAGGAGACGAAGAAGAATTGGCGCTTTGATCCAGTTGAAAACTACGAGCACGAGCTTCCTGACGACTTTATGATTCGTCTTATTGCAGTAGTAGGATGAGAATGTGTCGTCGGTTGATGAGTACGAGCCCTCGGATGAAGACGACGGTGTGGCAAACGAGGAAGGGGATGAAGCGGATGCTGGATTGCAGGTGAAAAGCATGTGAGAATGCTCCAATCAATCACCTGATTACCTGCCAAGACCTTCAAAGGTATGGATTATTCTCTTCTTCTTGATACCCGGAAGCCCGAGGCAGGAGCAAACTCGGTGCAATGATGCGAACTGTGAGGCGAGCGAAGTGCGGACGGGGTTGATTTTGGGTTTCGAGGTCAACCCGAACCCAACCCAATTTTATAAATGGGTTGGAAAACAAAACCCGAACCCCAACCGTCAGACAAACGGGTTGACCCAAACCCAAAATTTTTTGAGACAATTTCGGACCGGGTTTCGAGTCAGGCCAAATATTGACACCCCTACCAAACCCAACCCAACCCATTTAATAAACAAGTTAAGAAAACCAACTAAACTCGACCCGCTAGCAACCGAAAATACCTAAACTTTACTTGTTAACCCATTTTTGTTAGTTTATACATATTATTAATTATTATATTTAGGATATTTGAATAAAAATAAAAAAATTATACCAACAACAAACATTTATCCCATTATGTGGGGTCGGCTACATGAATCCTTTTTCTCCATTATGTCATGTTAAAAGTTAAATTCTCATTTAAATCTAATAAAAAAATATTATTTCTAATATTTTATAACCAAGTCTTTTTAGGCCTACCTCTACCTTTCTTAACATGTCAAATCTAATACATCTATTTTCCTAACCGGATCATCAGATAGTCGTCATTTTATGTGACCAAACCATCTAAGGCGACCCTCTCTAATCTTATCTTCCATTGGAGCTACACCAACCTTTGCATGTATATGCTCATTTCGTATGTCATTTCTAAGAGTAAAGCCACTCATCCACCTGAGCATCATCATCTTAACTTTCATTGGAGCTTCTCTTTTAAAATAAAATGATGAGTTACGTGCAAGTGAGTATCAATCAGTTTGTGAGGTATTATCTTGTTATTTTAGGGAAGTGTGACTTCATTAATGTGTTCTTCCCCTAATTTGGTAGCTTGTGAATGGTGATATTTGAACTTTAGAATAACCTAGGTTTGAGGGCTCACCCTCCCACCTAGTTGGTTTGGCTCTATTTAGAGGAGGGGGAAGTACTTTTAAGGGTTAAGAACTTTTTAATAATGCAGAGTAATTGTCAATGGTGATAGGTATGCTGCCCAATTGTTGTAGGCAATCATTACTTTATTGATGTTGCACATGATATTATTCATGCTTATTGGTTTTCGTGCACCATGATCAAAATGGTCTCACGGACAAATATGCCCCATGATCCAAAAAATCATCTCACGGTGAGCAAAGACCACCTCAAATACAAAAGGAGTTATGCCAAAGCCCAGGTGTTTATTATGAACAATCTCCATCTTTGGAAACCATGTAGTTAAAGAAAATGGTCCTCGAGAAAGCATGTCAACATAGATTATTAGCAATGTGATTGTTATAATAAAATCCAAGTTTAGTTTCTCACATGGCAAAGCTATGAACAAAAGTTTTTGCCCCCCTACTCAATGAGGCCAGGAAGAGAAATGAGGGAAAGCAAAATTTTAAGTATGATAAGAGACTGGGAAACTACTCAAGCTTTAGCTTACCACACAACTAATAGTGGGCACTGTGTACATCTACACTAATAGCAAGAAGAGGAGTATGAAACACAAAGAACTTAAGATTTGGGCTTCGTTTGGGACGACTTTTTTTGCCGCTTCTTAAAGCAATTTTTTAGTTAAAAAATTAACCTTATAGTAGTTTGATGACTAACACCATCATCCATTATAATGGAGAAAAGCATGACACCAATCATCAAGGATAGCACTTCTTGGACTACAAGAGACTTAATAGGAAGAAAATGAAGAATTAAAAATGGTTGAATAGATTTATCACCCAAAACCTTACTCATAATGGAGACATAAAGGGATTTAAAGAGATTTAAGTTGGTGGACCCAATGCTTTCTCTCAAATCGGGCTCTCCCTCTTGTTCTCAAGTTACCCTAGCAACGCCTTATTTGCAATTCTTTGTCTGGCCCTTCCCTTTACTACATAACTATTGTTTTCTCTAGAAAGATTTATAGTACTTCAAGCTTCATCTAGAGTTTTATAAGATTAGAAGGAGCCTTTAACACTGGTAAAAGTGTTGGAAAGTGGGAAAAACTTTGATTACTCTGATGAATAAAGTGAGAGATTGAAGTTTTCGCAAAGGGAACAAGGAGATCTCAGCAGCTTGAGAAAAGCGTTCTACTGTCTGTTTCTGTGCGTTGGAACACCTCTCGATGGCGAATTACTAAAAATGTAGATATCAACTACCATCTCAACAACATTGACCTAAACAACCCCTAACCCTTCACATCACTCAAAATAAAAAACTTCATAGACACCGTCAACTCACCCTAAAAAATAGAAGAACAATAATACCTGCTTGTGGTTGATTGCAAGACTGAAAAGTACTGAAGCAACAAACTCGTGCCTTAAAAGGATAGCAGCAATTGCCCCAAGCGTAAGTCCCAGGCTAATACAATTATACTGTGCCCAGGAGAATATTCAGTATGATATATGAAAAGTCATCAGTAGAAATGTATAACACTCGATATATATATCTAAATCAAAACCAACACCTGAAAATGTCCATGGTCGATGAGTATCAAGCATGGATTAAGTAAAATCATAGCCAACAACCATGGCGCAGACCTTTCTCGCCCGCTCCCACCAAATCTCCTGAAGTAAACCACTGCAAAACAAACAGCAGCCGGGAAGAACAAAAGAAAATCCGAAACAAGCACCGTCCACCTCATCAGAAGTTTCCTGCATTTACCAATCATCAGCTAAGCAGATTCGAACGATCAAGAAGCATATGTGGAAGCCCAGACGACAAAATATAACTCACGATCCATGTGATTCAAATCCGCGTGAGGTAATTAGGGCTACGGACTCGGGAATTGAGGAATTTAGGATAAAGGCGTGAGCGAGGCTCTGATACGCGGTGAGCGGGGGGTAATCGAGACCCCAATAAGAAAGGTTGTTGGCGCTTGTATTGCGATACCACTCCACCACCGGCGTATGGAGTGTTATCTCCATCCAGTGGCGCTGCGCTTCGTAATCTCCGTACATGGGCGGTGTGTCCCTGCCAGAGTACGGCCCGAGCGAGACGAGGAAGCGAACCAGTGCGGCGAAGAGGGCGATCAACACCGATGTCGCCGGTGTTAGCGTCGTATTCGACCATGGGAACTCACTGGAGCTTTGCACTTCTTCCATCGTAGGCTTCTTCCCCGACATCGATCTCCCTCGGCGTTATGTCAGGTCAGGGAATACTGAGGTCTTCTTGGTCGTTGTAAATTGCAGTGTAAAATAAATTCGTATTTATCTAATTTTGCTAATTTTTATTTGTTTGAAACAACACTAAAAATCAAGATTTTAAAAATTGAATCAGACATAAAATCAACAGAATAAAAGGTTCAAAATTTAATGATTTGATTTAGATGATGGTCTAAGGTTTAACCTGAATATAAAAATTATTTAAATAATATTTAAATGACACAATAATAATATAATTTTTTGTAATAAAAATTGAATCATGCATTAATAATATCATTTATAATTTTAATTTTAAAGGTTTTTAATCTTTAAATTTAATTTTCTTACAAACTTATAAATTTAATATAAATAATTATTAATTTATATTACATGTTTAGATCTATTTTGCACATATAGATTATGCATTAAATTCACATCATAAATTTATACCTACGAATTATTAATATTAGATAATTATTATGAATAAATAAATAAATAAATAATTTTTTTTACATATAAATAAATAAATAAAAATGAACCGATTCACTAATTTCACCAGTTCACCAATTCCACTCTGTTCCAACACAACATCCATATGCTCTGTTAATGGTTGAACCAATTGAATGGGCCAGTTCTATCTGATTTTTAAAAGTTTGCTTAAAGTTGTATAATTTATAAAATATATCATTTAGCCAATTTGATTACTTAAATTCGCAATGATAAAGAGGAAGTCACAATGTATTTCATCATAGACGAGAAAGGAAGTCACAACTAGATCTAGATGAGAATGCTACTGGATATGTGATTCCTCGAGCCCATCTCACTCTCATACGAATTGTTTATCTCCATTCATCCCTTTCGCAATCTTGTGCGACTGTGACTCATACACTGATCCTCCTCTGTTGACCGTAACCACCTCACCCAAATTCAAGCCTCTCTAATCACTTCATGTTGAAGTTTCTTCTTCCAATAATCTAGATTTTAAAACCCTGCTCTCTCCATCAATTACTGACCTCTCCCTCATCATTAGTGATGAACTTAAGCGAACTAAATATATTTTGGACGAGAATCCCCACACCTTCATTTTTTTATGTGATTTACCCTGTATCATTTACATGCTCACTTGGGACTATGTCGCCTCTATTAATACCACTCTATCGACTAGAAGACTAATTTGGCAACCCTTCAACCCCTCTTAAACATAAGTCATCATCTCAAATTTGACTTTTTTTTGCCGTGCCAAATTTTTGAATTTTATGGGACTTCTATAGGACTCTAGTTACGAGCCGTCAATAGCATTGGATTGCTCTAAGTAGTTGAATATTTCAATTTAAAAATGAGAGCCTATCATTTGTTATAATTTATTGACTTAAAATTTTCTCAAATTTCACATTCTATTATTGAATTAATATTTTTATTTCAATTGCAATAGTTATATAAAAATTTTAAAACATTATTGCAAATGTTTCCCTAAAGTTTTAAGCATGAAATGATTCAAATAACAAATAATAATAAATAAATAAATAACACGATCAAAAGTTCAAATTGTTTTGCTAACTTCAAAAAAAATTAATACCTTAATGATGTATGCATATTGTTTGGGGCCTATGACTAAGGCTTCGTTTGGGACGGTTTTTTTATTGCTTTCTAAAACGGAGTTTTAGTACAATTTTTTTTTTATTTTTTAACTAAAACTCTGTTTTAGAAAGCAATAAAAAAATCGTCTTAAACGAAGCCTAAATTTTAAATGATAAATACAAATAAGCATTAAATGATTAAGTAATATAACTAAATTATTTGATATTCAAAATAATACTCATTAAAAAAATCATAAAATGAATAAGAATAAGCAATATTGTATGAAATCATAAGAGAGCGAGTTATATATAAAATTAGCTTCATTATGATATAAAGCACATCAAATTATGATACAAAGAATTTTTTTATAATAAACTCTACAAATATTTTTTTTGGAAAATATATGTTAGAATATTCTAATTTAAATTTAATCAGAATAAATTTTATGCATATTAAAATTACTTTAAAATAAATATAAATTGAGAATTGATTTATTAATAATATATTATATTAATGATTAATTTCATAATAAATTAATGAATACAAAATTATTATTATTTTTTTCCCGCCAATCTACTCTTCCCTTAATGGCGGGAATCAAACCTTCCCCTTCGCATTTGGAAACCCCAATATCAATATCGCCGGGGTCCGATCACTTATCGCCGCTCTCAGACAGATCTCAATAGGAACATCAATGGCGCATGCCTTATCTTCGGTATCCTCGTCGCCCTTTCGGTCCATGCTCTGTATCTAGGGCAGACGCCAATACCTTCGCTCTGGCCGTCCGCATGGGATCGGCGGTCCGCGTTTACATGGATGGCTGCTTCGATGCGTTGCACTACGGCCACTGAGTTCGTAGTCAATGTTATGAGAGACGGCGAAATCACGGCCAACTAGAGGCCGCCTCTGACTCCTCTTCACGAGTGGTTGTTGTTATATTCGGTTCATTCGTTATTTTCTTTTTTCTTTTTAATTGTCGAATTTGAGCATTTTTAGGGATGATTGAATTACTAACCAATCTGTTTAGGGACGTCGACACTCTCTCTTATTTCCTTTCAATTTGTTTATCTCTTATCTCTCGTATTTCCTTTGAACTTTATTACTTATCTCTCATTATTGATATCGATTTTTGCGATTGTTTTAATTATCATGCTTGCTATGATAGAAGAAAATGTGCATTGCTGCATTTGCCTCCAGTGGAGAATTAGCCACTGAAATCTGTAGTTCGGTTACTACATCACAATTATCTGCTATATATGGTACTTCATATGCACTCAACTATACTTCTATGGATTGATTAATGATATTTTTGACATAATTGGTGAAATTTCTGTGTTCATATACAGAATTCAAGGAGAACAACAACTTTTCGATATGCAGCATAAAATGCACAAACATGCTTGCACACTGCAGGAAAAAAAAAAAAGAAATCAAAGATCGCATAAAAAAAGCTTTTCTATGATACAGAGCTCATTCGTTCTAACTATTTCCGCACAGATTACAGTTATTGCTAGGCTCAAGTTGTACCTAAAAGCTTAGGTTGGCCAACAGAGCAAGAAAATCTTTATAATTGTTGCCTGCCAGAAAATTTAAATATGTATAATATGTGTTTTATGTCTCAGCATTGTATAAAAATTCAGCACGTACAAATAACAAAATAAGACCAGAAGAATTTTTTACTTGAAAAATTCGGAAAGAGAAAAAATCATGGTGCCTGACCCACTTGTAAAATCCACTATGTAGTAAGTGATACAAAATTTTCCCATTCTTCATTGTAGAAGAAGAGGGAGAGCACATAAATCAAATGTTAGCAGATGAACAGTTAATACGCGACAACATTGCTTGAGTTTTAAAATAGGAATTATAAAAAGTAGATGTCCATAGGTGGATTATACTCAACAGCAATGTTAAATCTTGTTAATATTATGGAGATGGTGGTGATTTTTGATATTGACCCTCGTTGACGATGGTGGTTGTTAGTGCTAAATACAAGAGAGCTCTTTCTAATTCTCTCATCTTCTTCCCCCCTTATGTGAAGAGTGATGCTTATTTATAGATTTTTTAGAGTGACATGTTACATAAATATAGAGAATATCTAAAGCAAATTTGGATTGCTCCATTAGATGACTCATATTGAATCCCTTGATCATAGAGCATTTGTCAAGCATTTAAATGCTACAATGATCTCATAATTAAGTGATCTTAGACTCGTTGGATTCTTCTTGTCGAGTTGCTTGATTCGACCATAAGCATATAATACTTGGAGATTATTTTGTTATCCAATTAATGCTTTGAAGCTGATAAGTATAAATAATGTTATGAGATTGCGGGGGCCTGTTAACCGAATAAAGGCTGCAACAGCTGCTCCATTTCCAATGTTTGTCACTCTCACTGCTAACTCCATCTGCACCTACAAGTCTATCCTCATCTTTCATCTCAGCCATTAGTTTATAACAAATTCTGCCATTGTCATAATTTTCCTTTATTCTCACCTTGCATAAATGTATGTGCTGTTCATATGAGATGACATGCAAAAAAAAATTCTAGATTGCATTTGCTTCTTCTATTTATGCTTCGTGCCTTTGTTTTCTGCTGTTTCTCATAATATGCAGGGTGTCTAGCAACACGAAGTTCAGTTGCAGGAATTTATTTATATATGTAGTGAGAAACTTTAGGATTTTACTAGGTCGGAAAATGTGATATACTCATTCTTTGATGTCTTATTAATAGGATGGGGTTGAGGCATAATGCTACATGAAAGGTTATATTCATGCAATATAATAAAAATTATAAATTGAAGTTTAATCAGTTTTTGAACTTAACTAGTTTATAGTTTTTCGGTTACATAAAGTGCAAATGTTGATTTCCAAATAATGGATGAATTCATCTTAATTCACATGTCCATTACATAAAGGTTTGTTGAATTTTGGCGAGTAGCTTTAAAGCTGGGGGCAAGTTCTTTGGTAAATTGGTAAAGTTGTCTTGAGGATCGACCTTGAGCGGCTTGGTCTATTTTGCCGTTATGAAATGTACGCTTGATTGAACAATTTTCTTTGACTTTAACTCACCGATGATTGTGTTGTAGTTTATGGTAACTTTCGTGCGTTAATCTTTTTTATCCATGTGTCTAGCTTTGAACAAAGTCCATATTGATTACGCATAGTGCACTTGTTTGAAAATATATGAGCTCAAGACATACTCTCTCATTGTTTTGAATTATGTATGGCAAAATTCCTTAAGATTGCTCGAACTCGATTTATAATCTAAAAGAATAACAAAAAACTCCTTATATATGATTATATCCATCTTTGTGCCCTGATCTATTATATTAACAAAAAGCTAGGCCTAGTTTAGATAAAATGTTTTAGAACACGTTGATGCATTTTTTTTACAACATTGCCTTTCACATAATCGCCAAAGTCTTACATGACTACAATTTTTCTTATTGCTTCTTAAAAATCTTTTTGGGGAGAAGCCAAGTTAATTTGTTCTTCAAATCAAATGACACCATTTATAAAAATGAAATAAAACTCAAATCAATGCAAGTTTGTTTATAATTAATCAATAAACAAGGTAAGTAAAATAGGGACGTACTTGCTGGGGGGGGGGGCAATACTCACGCCAAAAATGTAAAGCGGGAGTATTTCAGACAAGAGGATAAGGGTGGGGGCTAGTACTCACCACGGTGGTGTCAGTGGAGAATTGTACCCACGTCGGAGCCTTCTCGTTGGCGGTCGGCGCATGATCTAGGGAGATTGGACAGTAGCGGGCCAAGCAACAGACGTAAACTCAAGAAAAGAAATTTGGCACTGTTACAGCACATGTGGGGGAATAAATATAGTTAATTTAATATAACAGTTTAAACTGCTATTTTTAGTGGCAGTTTTAACCGCTACAAAAAACAGTGGTTAAAATCGTTGTTATAGGTAATATATAACATCAATTTTTAAACCACTGCATGCTAATGTTGCATTTATCCTCTCTTTTTAGTAGTGTTATCAAAGTTGAACTTGGCCTAGACGATGATTGGTGTACAAAGTCAGGCTGATCCAATCTAAGTTCAAATCAATTCAAATTTGATCCAAGCCAGAATTGGCTCATTAACTTCAATCAGAATTTGATTTGATCTAAAAAATTGATTTGATTTTCGAATGATCTTCATTTTCCAAGCCAAATTCATAATCTACTATTCAGTAGAGACTAAACTGGCTAGACACATTCCCAGTGGTTAATGCAACTTGTAAGTCAGTTTCTTTTTTATTTAAGAGCATTTGATGAAAATGGTTATCTTATTGATGTTTTGTTTCCATACATACCATCTTATCAATTCATTTCAACCATTTTGCAGCTGTAGATTCTCCTTCCATGAACTGCTTACCTGAACTGAGAAAATCCAATGACATGGCATGACGTGAATAATAGATTAATGCCTTGGCTAAGAAATCCCTTTTATGTCTACAAAATGGACAGCCCACTTGATAATTACAGTGATGGGTCTCGCATTTCTTAGCTACTTCTCATTGAATTCTTCAATTATGAAACGGCAAGGTATGTGCAGATATATACAATATTATTCTTCCACTTTCATGATAAATATGCTCTTCAATTAAGTGATTCGTTTTTTTATTTATTAAATTGGAGAACTCCTGCATGCGTGATGCTTTTCTTTATTGATTATGTTTAGTATCAATCCATTCACATGTGCTCATATCAACAACTCCAGTTTTGATTTCTAAATTATGGATGAATCCATCTTAGCTTGGACAAGTTTTTTTGGTAAATTAGTAGAGTAGTCTTAAGGATTTTGAGCGACTTTGGTTTCGTTTGGGACGACTTTCTTACTGCTTCCTAAAGGAGCTTCACGTATAAAATTTTAAAATTTTATATTAAAAAGCTGCTTTAAGAAACAATAAGAAAGCCGTCTCATATGAAGCCTTTGTCTAGTTGGCCGTTAGGGAAAGCATGCTTGATTAAACAACTTTGATTGACTTGAACTCATCGATGATTTTGTTACCTAGCAGTCTAGCTTTGAACACAGTCCATGTTGATTATTAAAGTTGAACTTGGCTTAGACGATAATTGGTTGTACAAAGTTAAGTCTATCCAATTCAAATTCGACCTAATTCAAATCCAATCTAAGCCAAACTTGGCTCATCAACTACAATAAAAATAAATTCGATCTAAAAAATTAATTCAATTTTTAAATGATCTCCTTCTCCAAGCTAAATTCATAAGCTACTAGTGAGCAAGGACTAAACTTTCCAGACTAGACAAATTCACATTGCGCCATGTAATTTGTATGTGAGTTCCTTTCTCATTTAATAGCATTTGATGAAAATAGTGATCATATGTTTTGTTTCCATGCATACCATCTTATCAATTCTTTTCACTCATCTTGCCGCCATACATTCTCCAGCTATGAACCGCTTACCTGAACTGAGAAAATCCTTTTGACATGATATGAATAATAGACTTATGCTTTGGCTAAGAAATCCTTTTATATCTACAAAATGGCCAGCTCACATGATAATAACAGCACTACAGGAAATTCGGTAAAAACCAGCAATCGTCTGCGATGCTTGTGCTGGAATCTTCTGGCGGTTTACCTGCAGTTTTGGGCCCATTAATTTCCGGCTGTTGTAGCCACCGGAAAACCGCCGGTTTCCATTTCTTACACGTTTTATTTCGCTGGAAATTATCGTCGTTAATAGACAATTTTTCTGTAGTACATTAATAGGGCTCTTCATTAATTTCTCTTGAAATTATGCTTTTCTTGATTAATTATAGCCAGTACCATCCTTTCGCATGTGCTCAATCTGCAACTCCAGTCTCCAAATCACCAACCCTAAAGATGCTCCATTCCAACCTGTGGCAGGTGAGGGATTATGTGGCGTTTGTCTGTTTATGCTTGTTGTCTATCTGTCCTTTCGCTTTCATTTATTCCTTTTTGAAATTTTATCTTTTAATTTTGCTGCTTGCTTCAGCACATATTGATTTCATGTTTTTCATTTTGCATATTTGCCTATTTGTCTTCACCATTCCTTGTATTTTCTGCCCTAAGATACATAGGAGTACTGGATTTGGAAATGTAGAAAAGGAGAAAAAATTTAAAATAGTTTCGTGGTTAATTTCTTAATTATATGCGATTAATTTAGCATATAATTATTTAAATTTGAGTTCATTATAATTCATGAGAGATTATTTGATATAGTTGAGAGAATAAAGAAGAAATGTAATTCTTTGAGGATTAAATTAATCATATATAAATAATTGGAGGATTATTTTAAGCATGTTTAGATGAAAAGTATATCATTATAAAAATACTAAATCATATTCTCTTACTCATAGGCTTAGGTTTTTAGGATGAAAATGGGTTTAATTATTGATATATTAGGTTGAATTTCGATCTCCCGTTTGCTTATGATCAAATAGGTGATGTTAAAGTCTATGATTTGAGTGAGATCAATTGTTTAATATAATTTATGACTTTGTTTTGATTAGTTTAGACCTATGTTAAGAAATGTAGAGGTAGATTTAAAAAGACTTGGTTAGAAAATATTAGAAATGACAGTTCTTTATTAGATCTAAATGAGAATTTGACTCTTAACCGGACATAATGGAGAAAAAAGATTCTTGTAGCTGACTCCAAGTAGTGGGATAAAGGCTTGATTTTGTTGTGTTTTGATTAGTTTTATTATCATCGAGCAAAGATGAAGAGCGAGTGACATCCATGCAAGCTCCATATAAGTAAGTTCTTTGTATTTTATTAGATGGTGGTGTTAAAACCTCTTATTTTGTTCTCAACTAGAGAACTTGTCAAAAGTATTCGTTGTCAACTCAGAATTCATTAGGAGTCCTCTCTCATTGCACAAGTGCCATCCAATTACATTATGGTTTCATGTGCTTTTACCATTAACCTTGACTAAGGTAAGTAAATATTTAGGTCAATTTTATATTTGAACCAAAACTCTCTTTTAATGTCAAAAATCTATTTGAGAATCTCTTTTAAATTTTCTTATTGTATTTTTCCATTTTTAATTTAGGGTTATTTGGTTTGCTGAAAAAAGAATGTTGAGTAAATATATAGTAAAACTAATTTAATGAATTTGAAATATTTAGAATTATTTGATCGAGTATAAAATAAATTTTGGTGATTTTTTTGATTGGTCTGAAATAAAATTAGTGTGGTGTGAACTTGAACGATGATGGTGGACGTTGGCAGTGTCGAGCTGCGTCTGGATCCTATTGGGGTCGGCATTTAGTGATCACAATGATTAAAATTTAGCCGAAAATTGTAGAGGTTAGAATACATAAAAAATGAGTTATGAAATGTGTTTAGAATTCACCAAAGTTTTATGCAATTACTTTTTATCAAATCATACACCTAAATTTCTAAAATCATTGCATTTGAAGTATGTTACATTCATCTTTCGTCAAACCAAATAATCTCATAATCTATATCTATAGGAAGATGTTAATATTTTTTATGAAGAATCTTTGACTTAACAACACCTTATTTTCTAAGTCTTTGTTCGGGACGGTTTTCTTATGAAAAATTTGAATTTTTGTACTAAAAATTGTTTTAAGAATCAATAAAAAAAAAAGTAGTCTCAAATGAAGCCTAAATCTCACAAATATATTTAATCAGTCATAATCATATATTATCATCATTTGTTTGCTGCATTCGACTCTCTTTGTTCTCTTCGAATAGGTTCAAGTTATAAGATTCCTTGCAATAATTAACAACGTTCAAACTTATCTAACAACTTAATTAAATGCCCTAAAACTTGATTAGCAGCTAAATTAGCAATGTCGCTCTCCATAATATAAAAATAAAATGGTAAAGTAATCAATTCAAATTTACCCAGTAAAAATGCAAATTAGTTTTACAAATATGACCCGAAAGTCTACAAAGCTCCAAATTGCTGCTAAGAAAAGTCAAAAGCAGCACCAACTATGTAACTTCTACAGATAGACCCCAACGTTACAACCGATGCTTTATTCTTTTTTCCCTTATTTCAAAGAATAATGCCATTTCAACATATAGAGAGAGAGAGAGAGAGAGAGAGAGAAGTTGCACAATTAAGGCTTCGTTTGGGATGATTTTCTTATTACTTAAAACAGCTTTTTAGTATAAAAATTTTAAATTTTAAACTAAAAAACTGTTTTTAGAAGCAATAAAAAAGCCGTCCTAAATGAAGCCTAAGTCCATTTTCATTGATTGCAATGAGTAAATTACTGTTATAGAATTAAAGTAAAAAAGAGAAAAAATAAAAAAAAAAAGATTACAGCTCATAAGATAGGTGGAATAGCTCTTATGGTGCCAGCCATATGTTTAATACCTAGTCCACCTAACTCTTTGGGTTTACAAGTTTTGCTCCAAGAGATAAGACATAACTTTTTAGTATTAATATCTACTTGATTGAGATATTTATAGCAAAATCTTTTATTAGGTTGACATTATTTTTTGGGATGTTCAGAGCTCTAATCCAGTATGCAAAAAGGTTCCAAATGGTGAATTTACGAAATTGCATACGACTATCAATTGCGAGTACTTTCGCTTTCTAACATTCAAATAGTTTGGTACTTTTGTGAAAAATGTCAAGATCTAAAACGACATAACCCTTACATCAAATAAGTCATATCATGTTGGATGTGTAACAAGTGGTGTCCAAGACCTAATTGGAAGGAAATTTTTTCAATCACATAAGCATAAAAGTATTAGTACTTTCAAAATATCAAAAACATTAGGGCTTTCAATATATATAAACATGAGTACTTTTAACATGCATGGACACCAAACTTTCAATGTGAACAAAACAAATATTTAGTACTTTTGGCATATATATATATATATATATATATATATATATATATATAAATAATATCTATCATATCACAAGAGTATATATAGTGCACATAAAGTGGTAGTAATGATTTATGTATATTTTTCACTTCTCCCTTTTTATCACACATTTTCAGTCATGTGGTATTGAAATATCATTATTTTTAACATAAATGAACAATATCTAACATATACTCATGAGGAAAGTGTTAACATAGAAGGAATATTCTATTTTATAAATAGAGTAGGTTAGGTACTCATGCTGACATGAATGCTAGAATGAACATGTTTTAATGCCTATTATAACTCACTTTTCGTCACCTCCCACCTCCTTTGAACAGGTGTGGAGCAAAACTAGTGTAATACATAGTGTTTCTAACATAGAGCTAATGTAGAGCTATAATATAGCATAGTAGAAGTACATTGCATTGGGCCCAAGCACAAAATTCAAAGTGCATTTTTCTTTTCACAACATTGTTGCAGAATGATATGAAATGCAAAATGTTGCATATGTACAATATAACTAAGGAATTAAAATAGAGTGTATTCAAAACATCTTGTCTTACAAGAACTGCCACACTATTTTATTTTCACTGAAATTATATAAAATACCAGTTCATCATATTTTGTCAACTACATACAAGTTCAAAGGTGGCATATTTATTCAGAACTTTCAGAAATTCACATAGACGAAGCCAACCAGTGAAAACTCACATTCTTATAATTATTTTGTTTAGAACATCGTATATAACGATATACTAAAAGTTATATAGCGAAACTTTATCCAATCATAAGAAAAATACTTTTTAAGTATATCGCTTTGTAGAAATATCAAAATTGAAATAAAAAATAGAACATAGGTTGCTTATCTCGAGCTTGACAATTTTCTTAACTAGCTCAATTGATGATTTCAGAGTTTTGGCCTCCAAAGCTTCTTCCTTTTTTTCTCTCTCTTTTTTTCTCCTCTTCCTCTCTTTCTCTTCTCCAATGATGATGGTTAGTTGAAGTGATTAGACAAATATATTAAGATATTTATTATTTTAAAAACACTCAATTTGGTCTGGCACTATTATGCTAGTCTTCTCAACTTTGTAGCACTCTAGTAGAATGTTCCAGCCATGTTGACATTTTCCTCCCAGTGACACATGTGATAGGAATATCAGTAATGACACACATTTTCCTTCTAGTGTTGCATCACTACTTTCCTTATCGCCACAGTGCTCATAAGGACAAATTTTAGTCATCAAAATAGAGAATTTGACATTTTCCTCCCAGTGGTAGTGTCATATTTGGCACTCAACGCCACAACACTCACTTTCTAACGCCGTAATATCTCCCAAACAGAGAGTACGTGGCTGCAATATCAAATACCACAATGCCGCAGGCCCGCAACTCCCAACTTAGAGAGGATTGCACCAAAGCGTCAACAATTCAACCTCATAGCGCTCCTAAAAATATTTCCAACCTCAATAATTTTTTCTTTCACTATTTGATCAAGAAAGCACAATAACTCAAAAAATTCACAAAAATCAATAAAAAAACTATGTACATATGCAAAATTTAGTAGGTTTAAATTAATTACAAGCAGACCAGTTATTGTACAAGTGGTTATTACATTCTTTCCTCTTAAGAAATTTTTTTTTATCGACATCTCAATATTTGTACTCATGAGTTAAATAGATCTAAATATAATTGTCTCATCTTAACCTCTTTCTCCCACTTGGCCTCTCCTTCTAATTTGTGCTTTTAATGAACTATGACCATAGGGATTTGCTTGTTCATTAGTTGTTTCATATCATAAGCTAGGATATGTTCATGTTTTTCCTTAAACGTTAAATCAGGATAAATTTCATTTTTTCTTTAGAAACTTATGCTTAGGACTAGTAACACAATGTGCATGTTAGGTGTGTGATCAAGTAATAATAATTTGTAAGCTGATGTCCCAACTCTATTAATCACTTTAAGTGGTTCAATCTATCTTGGACTTAATTTTTATTTCTCTGTCAAATCTGTTCACACCTATCAAAAGGTTGATCTTTAATAATATAAAATTACCCACCAAAAACTAAGAGCTTGATGCTTCGAATTATAATACTTTATGTGCTTACCCTGAGTTGCTCTCAATTTATCTTTAACTAATTTGATTTTCTTAGTAGCATCATTTACTTATTTGAGACCCATCAATCTATGTACATGACAAAGGAGTTTTGGGACCCATCAATATCCTCTCACTAACCTCAATTTATGATGCACTAACACTTCTCCTTAAAAAAATACGTAGTGTTCAACATGTACTAGAAACGACATGCATCCGACACGTGTTAGATACGTCGAAGATGTGTCCGACTAAAAACAACAACAACAACATGCCTTTTATACCGCTGTGGGGTCGGCTAAATGAATTTTTTTTCCATTGTGTCCTATCAAGAGTCAAATTCTCATCTAAATCTAATAAAGAAAAGTCATTTCTAATATTTTCTAACTAAGTCTTTTTAGATCTACCTCTACCTTTCTTAACATAAGTGTGACACGTGTCTAAAAATAGTTTTAAAATTTTGTTAAAAATAATGTATTGTATCTCAAAAATTCTCTCTCGTAGGTTGTGGCTAGGGTTTCACAACATTGCTCAAAGTCATATTAATAGCGACGTCCAAAGTTGTCACAACATTAATATTTCAAAAACATTTCAAAATCAAAGTTTAACGTTGTGTTGATATTGATGATCGACATCATCAATTTCTACACCCACAATCACGCTCCTGTGCCATTTGGACATCTCATGTTTGTCCAATATTGTCCAAATATCGACGATCAACGCTATCTTGAGATTGACAACCGATATTATCTTGACATCAATGCCCAATGCCTATTACACGACAACGATGCCTAAATATTAAGAGTATTGTCATCTCGCCTCTCGATGCCTAACATGACATCAACGCCTGACTCTCAATAGCTTAATATTAATCGTTTTAAACTTAAACTCTAGTTAAATTACTTATTATTTTTCAATTATTTTTAATAATTTTCTTATTTAATTTTTATACTCTATTTTTAATATATAAAAAATAGACTATCATATCCAATCCATGTTCTGGTCCTATATTTTTAATAATTGACGTGTCCCATATCTATATTTGTTCATCATAGGGATTTTGTGCTAAATGCCTCTGCTACAATGTTAGCTTTACTTAGGTTAATATTGAATATCGAGATAATAATTTTTTATCAACTTCAAACATCTTCTTTGCCTCAAACGATTACATATAATTTAAAAAAATTAGAATTCAAAGTATAATATTACTTTTATGAATTTATTAAAAGTAAATCTTGCATGCATGAAATATAAAATAAAATTTATAAAAATGCTAAATGTTAATCTCAATTTTGAATTGGAACTTTTTGATAATTTTGAGAATTGAGATCATCAATTAGAATTTTATTTTATCTAATATATAACTCATAATTTTATTCTAGAAGAATTTATATTCATATAATTATAGTAATTCTTAATATAACAACATAATATTTAAATTAAAATAAACTTAACTTTTAAATAACAATATTTTTATATTTTTATTTATTTACATCAAGAGAAAGATAAAACACAATAATAAAAAAGAAGACATTTTTTAGTTTTTTTTTTATAACTTTAATCCCAGAAATATTCAAACTCCTGTTACACGAAGTAGAAGCAGAAACCATTTGATCTTACCAGTCACCATCATCAGTCTCCAAGAACTTCACAACCAAAAAAAATGGCGGAACCCTAAACCCTAAATTCAGATCGGCGAACTCTTAGCTCCAAACATCTCGTCTAGAAGAATAACAAGCGCCATCGCAACCGCAACATCGAATCCGGGCTGTACAACAAGCCGGAAAACATCGAGCCCAAACGCTACTCCTCCGGCCAGCTCCTTTCGCCGGATCTCCGCCACCACCCGCCGCTTCTCGTCGTACACCAGACAGCAACGCTGCGCGTACGAGCCCTCGATCTCGAACCCCGCGCCGGTATCGCTGCCGCTCGCCGTCGCCGGCGGCGAACCACAAGGAATCACGTGCGCCAGCGACTTTGATTGAATGAATTTCACGTGCTTTCGAACGGAGAAGAGAGGGTTCGCCGACTCCTCACCGTCGTAGATCTGCCAGTGTTCCCCCAGGCTCAGTTTCTGCAATCAGAAAACGGGATCAGATTCTCTTATTCATGATTCGTTGATTTTTTTTATTTTTATTTTTTTTTTTTTTTAATTTTTTCGTTGAATTGCTTCGGTACTTTCTCAGTTTTAGGAGCTGTTTAGGATTTAAAATAAGTAGGATTTAGTAAATCTTGGAAATTCAGATTTAGAAAAATGTAAGAAATCAGTAAATTTTAATAGATCATTTATCCCAGATTTTCGGATTTATGATTAAAAAAAGTCTAAAATTCATTAAATTCTATGAATAGGAAGCTTTAAGAAATTTTGAACTAATTTATGATGGGGCTGAAATAAGATTGATAGTTCAAAAAAAAAAAAAAAAAAGAGGATTTAAGCTACAAAAATAGTGTTAAAATTCATTAAATTCTATGAATAGGATGATTTATCAAATTTCGAACTAATTGATTGAGCTGAAATAAGAATTATCAAAATAATAAGATTTAAAGTAAAAAAAAATGGATTTAATCTAAAAAAAATAATGTTAAAATATTATGATAAAGTTTAAAGTTTTTAAATTTATGGTAAAAATTAGTTTAATATTTAATATTTTGAATTACATTAATTTTAATATAATTTCAAAAATATCCTGACATAATTTTTTCATTAGAAATACTTTAAATCTTATCTAAAACAGGTTACTAAATAGCAATTTAATTTATCTGGGAAGATATTAGGGGGTTGATGGCTAAAGTATAATTTAAATTCTATAAATTCAGATTTAATAAATTGCAAGAGAATTAAAATTTGAAAACAATTAAATCTTTATAGACCGTTTGATTATTTTGTATAAAATTTAAGTTTTATGAGAGAAAAACATTTAATTCTTTGAATCCGATGAGTAATGAAACTCAATAAATTATGAATTGAATTCATAACGGAACTGAAACAATAAGATTTAAAATCCTAAAAAAAATTAATCTAAGTTTTACTTAACAAACAGCTCGGAGGATTAGATAGACCTTTCGACGAATGGTGACGAGGGGGCTGCCGGCGGCGTCCATGAGGACGATCTCGCCCTTATTGCCAGATTTGGCGTACTCGTCGACGCGGAAGACAAGATTTCCCTTCGAATCGAAGACGGTGAACCCGTTGCAGTTAAAGAGAAGCGACTTTCGCCATACGGTGAGGGTCACTGGAGCCGTCTCCGGCGGTGTCGGCGGAGGAGGAGAGCAGCGATCGCCGGAGGTGGAGAGCATTGGTTTGGGGGATTCAAGTACGGGGAAGTTTGGGTGAACTCTCTTAGTCATTTTTCTTCGGAGATGGATTTCCGGTCGGCGTTTACCCGTTGGGGGACGGAGAAAGGAGCGACGTCGATCTCAGAGAGAGAGAGAGAGAGAGAGAGAGAGAGAGAGAGGTTCGTCGGCAAGGGAAACGTCGGATGACGCTGGTCTGTTGTCCTATATTTATAGGTCACTTTGGACGAAAATGCCCTTTATAAAGGCACGAATTCACACGTGCAAAATGCTGAATGAGGTGGCGATTTTAGGATGGTAAAATTCAAATTAGAATCTATGTACAGTAAAGTAAATCTGAATCTGGATGCATTTTTTAACGGTGAACTTTCCACCGAAAAAAAATAAAAAAAAAATTACATGCATGCCATTTTATTTCATGATATTTATATATTTAATATCTAAAATATTAATATTATATGCTTATCATTCATAGAATAAATTTGAATACATGAAATAAAATATTAAAATTTATAGGATGGTTTGAACGGTAGAAATGAATTATAGGAGTGATATATTTGATATTAAAGTTATATATGGGTGGTAGATATGTAATATTAATATTTTAGGTGTTAGATATGTAAATAGGATGAAATAAAGTGGTATGTATGTAAATTTCCCCAAAAAAACTTTAAGCTTCCAAATTTAATGCAGGACTGTCGAAAGATCAATTGCAATAAAGTTATGCTTGAATTGAACATTTTGATAAGAAGAATTTATGGGCATCAGAATGATCAAAGTGTAAATAAACTTACATTTAAATTTTTTGATTTGTTTATTTAAAAATTGATATGTCATCAAAAATCATATTGACCGGACACTAAATTTGATGCATATTTGAATTGAAAATGTTTGAAACTAAATTCATGATCATATGAACTTTGATTTCAATAAATTTATAGGCAAATTGGAAGTCTTTACGAGGCGAAATCAACAACATTGAAAATGGTCTAAACTGAGCTTACGTAAGCCAAAATCAATTGCCTGAAGTGCAATTGAAAACTTTAGAATATTAATTTGTTGATCAAATGATCTCTACATTAGGCATGCTTATAATAGAATTGAGCTGCTCAAAAAGATTAATCCAAGGAGCCTAATATTAGCTAAATATGATGTCATTTAAGACACTTGTGTTGAATGAATATTTTATGTTCAAAAGAATCAATATGGTATGATAAAATGTTACTCTAAAAAATTTATAAATAGATTCATACTTTCTACATGTAGGGGAAAGGCTTAGGCCGCCACAATCGTGAAACCTGGAGGTGTCACAAGCTCCTTACTACAATCCTCGAACCATCGTTGTTTGATAAGAGTTATTTGACCATCGTCATCTTTTCGCAGTTCTGTGACATTTGGTGCCGAGTTACATCAACTCATGTAGACTTTGCTAAGTACCATCATCAACAATGCTAATTCATGCCATCACTCATAAGGCCAATACGGACTGTTAACAACTTTGATGCTCAAGATCAGTGCCAAGATTTATGCGGACTTTTTCAATCTTTGATATTCTCACCTCAAAGATGAATTAACAAACAAGCAACAAATGATCTATTGAATATAACATATATGCCATGGAGCTTTTCTAATTTTTATCATGAAATCTATTGTGTAATTTATTGCAATGTTGTATTCAAATCTTTCCCAATTATGAAAAAAAAAAATATCATTCATAATCGATGATAAACACCAATTGAATAATTTCAACAAGATCAGATCTTATAATTTTCTCTCTTTTTTTTTCACATTTTTTCATAAAAATATATTATATTGTCTCTCAAGACCCTTATTACCAACATATATATATATATATATATATATATATATATATATATATATATATATATATATATATATATATATATATATATATATATATATATACCTAAAATAAAAATTTTTTAATCCATTGTTCTGAATATTCTACCACACAACAAGGTTGATGTATCGACAGTGTAATACCCTTTCTACCGTTGTTCATAAGGTGAACAAAGTACGTGGCTCAGAATAAGCCACGTGGCACCCCATGTCGTAGTTATTCGTTTAAATAATGGGAGCAGATAAGTATCCTGGCTGTAGAGCGTCCGGTGGAGATATCGTCATCAACTTAAGCGAAGCGTTAATCACAAGTGATTAGCATTAAAAAATTAAATTATTTCCCGAGTTGATGTTCATATAATATTTTATAAAGCTCATATAATAAAACGAAAAACTTTGAAGGAAAAGTGGAAAGCCGTCTCAACATATTTCAGAATTCTATAAGTTCGATAGGAAGGAAATACATCGCTCTCATCCTAAATCATCATTTTTTTTTTTTGAGAGATTTTTATGTGCGGAAATTGGATATAGAGAACCGTTCAGTTTTATCTTGTAAAGATAAAATCGAATGATTCTTTGTGTCCGGTCTCCTCAAATAATAATCTCTTCATTTTTTGAGAAGAGCATTTAATAACCTTCTTAAAATTATATATAAATAAAATTGAGAAAAAATATGATAAATTTAAAATTATTAAATTTATTTTAGCTGTTTGGAGTGTAGATTTTATTTAATTTTCATTCAATTCACCTAATGATTTTGAAATTTAAGCCAATTAAAATATTTTCTAATATATATATATAATAAGAATATAGTTCACCTTGGCATGTAATAAAAAGTTAGCTTGAATAAGAATCAATCATGTTGTATATTTGAATTAAATTCGTATTTAAAAATTCTAGTTAGATTTGAGCAAGACTATAGTTGAACTGAACATCTCTATGAGATGAACACAATGGCAAAAATTAGGGGTGTCAATTTCGGGTCACGGGTCGGATTCGGGTCAAACCCGAAACTGACCCATTTTTAAAAACGGGTCAGTTTTCCTGACCCGAACCCGACCTGATTCGGGTTCGGATCAACCCGACACGACCCGACTCGAATGACCTGTTTCCAACAAAAAAATAGCTAATTTTCGGGTCAAAAATGGGTCAATCTCCTCTTTTCGGGTCAAAAACGGGTCAATTTCGGGTTGTCGGGTCAAAATCGGGTTTTCGGGTCAAAATCATGTCACTTTCGAGTCAATTTCGGGTCAAAGGGTTAACCCGAACCCGACCCGATTTTTGAAACGGGTTGAAATGCTGAACCCGAACCCGACCCGTTTCTGGTTCGGGTCAGGTTTTCGGGTCGTGTCAAATATTGACACCCCTAGCAAAAATAGTGGTTATATTTGAGTTTGAATAAATTTTGATTGAACGCTTGAAGCATAATTAAAAATTTTGTGATATTAATTTAAGGATCAAATAATATCTAAGTATCTTATGCTAATGATCAAATTGTCTTAAGAAGATGAATCTAACGAGCCAAAAAACATCTAATTCTAACATAGCTAAGACACTTAAATGATGAAAGTATAGTTTATGACTGATGGATTCAACATGAACTATTTAATGTAGTGTTCTAAAATTTGGCAACATTTATATGGCATGATACTCTAAAATATATATAAACATACCCTCATTTTTTACATGGGATGGTGCATGGATCTTATCTTGAGATTCAAGAGAGCTTAGAGGTATAAAATATCATCGATCTCCACCCAAACACCACCTTCATTCTTGGACCATTCTTGGACCACTATCACTTAACTATAACTCTCTAACCATTGTTACTCAATGATGGTCATCTAACCACTGTCATATGTCTACAATCTTTTGACTACTATCGCTCGATTTTGATTTCTAAACTACTGTCCCTTGACTACCGTCGCATGATTACAACTATTTAACCGCTATCGCTCGACTAAGGTTTGTTGATCATTGTGCTCTAACTTCAATCCTTTGACACAGTTTCCTTACTATAATAGTCCAACCACATCATGCTGTTATAACCTCCTGATCACTGTTGTCTTATTTTGATCTTTTGATCACCTTTGTCTGACAGCGATCCCCTGTCCATTGCCACTTGATTAGGTACCATCATTTATTTTTTGTTTTATAAGTTTTCTACATAAAAACTTTGGTATTATTTGTAACTTTTCTTTTATCAATTGATGATATATTTTTTGTATAAAATTAAAATATTAATTTCTCTATATCACCACAAATGTCTTACATGTAACCCACTTATTAATCTTTCAAAAGTTAAATAATATCAAATCAATTATTCTCATACATGTAAAAATATCGAAACCCTAAAATCAACCCATCTTTCTCTCCTTCACATCCCATCTACCTTTGAAATTATAGTATGAATCCTTGAACTTTATAGTTCATTTCAGCTAATTTTCTTATATTTAATTTTAATCAAAATTAATTCATATTTG
This sequence comes from Dendrobium officinale, assembly GCA_019514585.1. Classification (NCBI taxonomy): domain Eukaryota; kingdom Viridiplantae; phylum Streptophyta; class Magnoliopsida; order Asparagales; family Orchidaceae; genus Dendrobium; species Dendrobium officinale. Next base: position 52,410,459 of record CM033690.1, on the reverse strand, counting down.
ATTTTAAAAATTGATTATATATAATTAAAAAAACACTTTATCTCACATACCTATTACTTAATTTTATAATCAAAATTTATTCATATTTATTTAATAAGTCAAAATTAGTGGACCACAATGATCAATCAAATGACATCACATAATTTAATAAAGAAAATATGTCGCTCTTTTTTAAAGCAAATGTAGCCCATTACTTACAACTGAGCATTTCAAAGTCATATTAATTATAAATTTAATAAAATTAAATAAATTTTTATGCCGATTAAAATCTTAATTAATGACTAATCACAGAAAAATCTTAAAAATGGATCTAAACCTAGCTCTCTAATTGAAAGAGATAAGTATGGTAAATTAGATTAGATTAATTAATTCACTAATTATTTTGGTAATTAATTAAGTTGATCTGACGGTGGTAGGACCACACACGTCATTAAAGTGTGATTTACAAAGGAATAAAAAAAGAATCAATGACATACCTTAGAGGACAATTAAGTTCATTAATTATGATAATATGAACAAAAAACAAGTCAATTTTACACATTTGATTTTGATAATTAAATGGCGATTAATTATTTCTAAAACATAAATTGTTGATTAATTTGCCACCCATTGAATGGTGACCTACTTCACTCAATAATGATATACTAGTTTTATTTTGTTGTAATTTTGATTTCATTGCAATTAAAATTGAATAAAAATACATTAATTTTGTTTATTTATTTATTTTAATGAAAAATCTTGGCTAATTATCAAAGTTCTATTATAATTTTATCAGTAAAATTTGTTAAATTTTATCTGTAAAATAATTTGAATCTCAATGGGATAATCTTTTTTATTTTATCTATTTTAAAAGTTATATTGATTTTTTTGTAACAAAAACTATTGAAACAAAAGAATTTATAAATAGATCGAAATAAAAAAAAAACTAAAATTTGAAATATTGGATTTGATAAATCTACTTATATTAATAAAATTAATATCATGTTTTAAATAAAACTATTTTTTAATTTCATATAGAAAATGATTATCGTATAATTCACATCAAATATTTTTAAATCAATCAATATTGTGAAGTGCTATACTTCACCGTTCTATGAACAACCAAACAGTTCTGATTTATGGCACTTAGAAGAGATAAAAGGGAGGATTGCAAAGAAAGATAAATGTTCTATTTTTTTTTTAATCTAAACAACAATTTATTCATAGAAGGAAAATATTATAACACCTACCGACTAATAACCATTGCAACAAAACAGAAAAAAACTAAGCCGTACAACAAGATACGAAACAACAATAAGTAGAAAAAAATAAAATTTAACCGGACTCAGAAATGGAAGCCCACGGATCATCCATTGTTGAGAACCCCACAAAGTCAAAGCCACCATGAATCTAATTATCCAAGAAAAAGGCCAAAAAACCCAGGTTGCCAACCAGCAGAGCCAACGAGGGGAAAAGATAAATGTTCTAATATATTAGGTATTGTACTTGATTTTTTTTTTTTTTTTTTTGGGCATGTTGGCCAATTAAGGCTTCGTTTTGGAGGATTTTCTTACAGCTTTTTAAAACGATTTTTTAGTACAAAAATTTTAATTATTGTAGTAAAAAATAGCATTAAGAAGCAGAAGTAAAGTAATCCCAAACAAATCTAAATCAAACTCACACGCACATCAAATACACAAGATTCAAATCCAAGACCTTTTATTTTGTTATCAAAACTCTCAACCAATAGGTCAAAGAGAGCTGCTAAATTTATAATCAAGATGATATCTTGATTATATATTGTGATAAAATAAATTTATAACAACAACAATAAACTAACATGAATTCTAGTACATTTAGGCTTTGTTTGGGATGATTTTTTTACTGCTTCTTGAAGCAGCTTTTTAGTATAAAAATTAAAATTTTGTACTAAAAAATTGCTTTAAGAAATAGTAAAAAAACAGTCTCAAACGAAATCTTAAATAGACCTTTGATTGTATTAAATTGATTGAATAAGATCAATTTAGCTCAATTAAAGTTGCTAATAAGCTCTCCTTTTTTTTCCTCATACATGACATATGCACACGTGTCACATGCTTGAAGGGCAATGACGGTAAAATTCTAGAAACTTCTCTGTATAATTTATAATGAATTGAATTAGGATCCATTTCTTTATGTGGCCTATTTTGATTTTGGGTCGTATAATTAATTTAATGCTTTTCTATAAGTGAGTGGATATCATTGTTATCAAATCTCTAAAGTCGTGAAAGTAAGGATAGAGCGTGACATTTCCTCGGAATTAAGCTGTTCATGGCGGCAAGTGGTGATTAGTGGCAGCCCACAATGGCGGTCCATCGTCCACTTTCTTCAATCGGCGGTTCAAAAATAATTATCATGCGTAGCTTTTTTGATCTGTTGATTGAGAGTTTTGACTATTAATTAAGAAATCGTTATAGTTTAAGGTTTTGTTTAGGATGATTTTCTTATTGCTTTTTAAAACAGCTTTATAGTACGCAAATTTTAATTTTTATACTAAAAAGCTGCTTTAAAAAGCAAGTGAGAAAGTTGTCCCAAATAAAGCCTAAGATTTCGTTTGAGATAGTTTTCTTAATATTTTCAAAACCAGTTTTCTAATATAAAAATTTTTAGTTTAAGAAAAATTTGTACTAAAAAGCTGCTTCATAAAGCAATAAGAAAGTTATCACAAACAAAGACTAAGGCTTCGTTTGGGGCGGCTTTTTTGTTGCTTTTTAAAGCAGCTTTCTAGTTCAATAATTAAAATTTTTGTATTAGAAAGCTGCTTTAAGAAGCAACAAGAAAGTCGTCCCAAACGAAGCCTAAGTCTTGTATATGCGATGTATGTGTGAATTTGTCTTAATTAATCTAAATGTTACAAAAAATAATAATAATGATGATAATGAAAAAAAAATAAAATTATTTAAAATACTTTGATTAAAATTTTTATTTGAATATAGTATAAAGTTATTAAATTTGTTTAAAGATGAATATATTATAAAATTGATTGAATTTCATATATTATATTCATCATAAAATGAATTTAATTATTTTAAGATTAGGAATTTGTTTGGAATGATTATAATTTTTTATAAAGTAGGTTGTAAAGGTGTTGTGCTAAAAATAAATTTTTTTAAAAGCTGTTGCAAAAAATAGATTTTTAGCATAGAAGTTTTTTTTAAAATAATGAAAAAATAATAGTTAAATAAAATATATGGGTATGGCCTGAAAAAAATAAATATTAAAAAGGCTCTAAAAAATTATAATTTTATCAAAATATATTTTTATAATGAAATTCATGAGGTGGAGTAGTCAAATTATATTAAATTTTATTTGGTTCCGCTTTTATATTTTTTAATATAATTTGAATAAATGGTTATAAAAAAAATGCAAAATTCATTTGATTAATTATAATGCCCAAAATGTAGCAGAAAAAGGCCAAAGAGAAAGACAATGAGACTGATAATCTAGTAGATGATTTTTATGATCTTTGATTCAGTTTGATTCCGTGAAATATGGGCCCCAGGCAACAGGAGAGCAGCCCAATTATTTTAAGCCACGTGCTGTTGCAGCCCGTAGGGTCCACATATGCCACTTAACCGCGTCGGTCGGCATTTGTTACTTTTAAATAATGAATCGAACGAATAGGGCCCATGCCAAATTTGGGTCAAATTAGGAGGTATCAAGCCCGACCCAACCCAAGCCAAATGGCCTAAAATTATCTTAATTTTGGATTTAATTATTCGATTGAATTTTAGTTTTCATTCAAATTCAATCAAAAGAGGGATTTGCGCTTTGATTTTTTTTAAAATATTTTGGAGTTCAATTTGGTGATTAAGTTCCAATATTTCAAAATATAAGGGATTGTGTGGGTGGCTTTGATTATTTGTAGAAATAATTATAAAGATAGTGAGAAAATTAGATTTTTTTTTTAAGTGGTGAAAATAATAAATCTTTTTCATTTGAAAAACTCAAAAACTTTTCATAAATATCAAAATCTAACTTTTTTTTTAAATAATAAAAAAATAATAGTCATTCATAAATGTACAAACATTCTAAAAAATAAAGCATTAAAAAGGCTACTATAAACAATCTTAATTCACTTCATCTCTTTGTCATTTTTCCTCTTATGGAGTGCTCATTCAATTATTCATTTGACTTTTATGAAGTTATAAGATCTATCTTCCTTTAATGTGTTGATATGTTTGAATTATCTTTTGCTAGGCTTTCAATCATCCTATAGGGAGAATGTGCTTTCATCTTCCAAATTTGTGATTTCTTGACTATTCATATGCGACTGTGTTATTTCATCGTAAAGCATTTTCCAAAAAACTGACCCGTTTGCATAACCGGGTCGGGTTCGGGTTGATCCGGAAACCTGAAAATGACCTGAAAAATGACCCTGGCCGAATATTCCCTACTGCGACCCCGCCTGCCCCACACGCGCTGCTCGCGACCTCGCGTTGCATATCAGTCGCTCACGACCTCGCCTTGCGTCGCAGTTGCTCGCGTCGTGTCGCGCGCTGCACACTGCCGCTGCTGCTACACGCTGCAGGCCTGTCGACCGCCATCTCACGCTGCACGATTGCCGTGCGGACCACGCTGTCCCTCACGTGCTAGAACTCAAAAAATTCAAACCGAAGCGGGTCGGGTTCGGGTCCGGAAAATCGACCCATTTGCAAAAACGGGTCAGGTTGACCCGAACCCGAATAGTACAGGGCCAGTTCCGGGTTCGACCCGAACCCGACCCGTGACCCGAAATTGACACCCCTAATCTAACACTTAAAATTTTAATATTATGTATATTCCATCTTATATTATTTTAACATCAAATACACCACCCATATTTCATTTCCATCACCTATATATTTCATTCCTATCACTTATATTTCATATGAAAGTGAACGCTGGGTGATATCTATATAATATTAAACAGTTAGGTGTTAGATATATAAATAGAGTAGTATAAATTATTTACATGTTTCATTTAGTCTTTTAATTAATAATTGATATCAAATATGATGGTTCTATAGAGATCTAATGTTTATTTAGTTTATGGCTCTTGTAAATCTTTAATTAGTAATTAGTGATAAAATGTTTCTATAAATGCTAATTTCATTAGTAATGTAATTAACTAAAAAAATAGCATAATTACAGTACTTAATATAGTAATAAGGTGTTCTAATTGGACACTTAAAAGGATTTGTTAATTTGGTTGGTGAGAACTTTTTTATTTTGGTTGTCTTTGTTGATGCGGATGTTAAAAAGTTTGATGAAATATAGCACGTGGGACGGTGATAATATTGTGGCCTTTGCTCATTCACAGGCTGACAGGTTCTTAGATATTTTTCAAACAATCATAAAATTATAGAGACTAAGTGATCTTGCTGAGTTGTTCGTATTTTTTTTTTTTTTTTTAAATTTCAGTAAGAATAGGTTCTATATTTTATTGAAATTTTACATTGGTGTTCAACTTTAGTCTTTGGTTATATTTTTTTTTTCTTTCTAAGTAGATAATTTTTATTATATTCTTTTTAAATTTCTGTATGTTGAGTTTGTATTTTGATATTGATGTAGAATAGATAAAATTTGTTGTTATTAGAGGGTCTGTGGCCGAATGTCTAACAATCGTTTGACATCGCAGTTCGCAGGCTTGCTCCATTTGATTGCCAAATAAAACGTCATTCCGGTGAGGGTGAACAGTGCGACGTCAATATGGTCACACTGTTCACTTGCGATTTTTTTTTTTAATTTGAAAATTAGGTTAGAAAAAATTATGAGAAAGAATATAAATACACATAAATTCTTTTTTTGTGTTAGGAATTTGAGTTTTGTTAAAGATAAGTTACTGTATTTTAGAGTATTACTAAATTTTGGAGTGAATGTTGAGTTTTTCGGTTGGAGATGGCCTTAAAATATCGGCCCAACTGATAACAAAATCATGGAGTCAAAACTTAAGCTTCACTTGGGACAGATTTTTTATTGGTTTTTAAAGCATTTTTTTAGTACAAAAATTAAAAATTTTCTACTGGAAAGCTACTTTAAGAAACGGCACGAAAGTTATCCCAAAAGAAACCTTAGAGCTTGTTTGGTGTAGTTTTTTTACTATTTGGTTTTTTTCGATTGCAATCATATTTTTATTTGGATATTAATTTTTGGCTATTTTTTAGAAGTTTTTGTGGCGGGAAGCAAATTTTTGCAAACATATCTTTAGGCTTTATTTGGGATGGCTTTCTTACTGCTTCTTAAAGCAGCTTTCTAGTATAAAATTTTTAATATTTGTACTTGAAAGCTACAGTAAGAAGGCCGTAAGAAAGTCAACCCAATCGAAGTCTTAATGTTTGAGAGCTTTATGAAAATTGTTGTCTAACTTATAAAAAGATATATTTATAGCACCAATAGCAATAGCTTCACAATTATTTTTATAAAAAATTATAGCTGTCCCAAATAGACCCTAATTAGATGTTTTAATTTCTTTAATTTTTTTTTAATTTTACATTAATATGACATAAATTTTATATTTTTATATATTTAATATTTTAGTATCTCAATTTTATCAAATTATATATACGTGAAAAAGTGAATTTCACTTTTAAAAAAAGTTAATATTAATAATATTTTTTATGTTATTTAAAAATTATGATGTTAAATATGAAAAGTTTGAAGTTAGATATGTAAATACATACAAATTATGTGGTATATATGTAAATCACTCTTTTTTTTATTTTTAATTAATTGAAAAGGATTATAATGTCCTTTTAATAGAAAGTTATTTAATGAAAAATGTTTTTAAGGGTAACTGTGATTAACACACTTCTTGTATTAGATTAGATTTTTATGATCTCTTTATGAAAGATTTTCATTCATTCCTTATAAATACTATACATAAATTATTAAATTTATTTTAAATTAATTACTTAGCATAGCTTAAATCTACACAAGTTTATTAATCTATATCTACTATTTTTTTTCCAACCCTTCATTATTACTTTAATATAGTTTTTTTATACATTCATCATTGAATAAAAAAAATAATTAAATTTATCATTATCTATGAATCATCATCTTCTACTCATTACATGAAATATTAAATTTATCTCCCATTATTTTTCTTCATAGCTTAAAGCTTTCTTTGGGATGCTTGTCTTATTGTTTTTTAAAGATGTTTTTTAATAAAAAAATAAAAAAATTTATACTAAAAAGTTGATTAAAAAAGCATTAAGAAAATCGTTTCAAATTAAAGGTTAAGGGTTTGTTTGGGACGGCTTTTTTATTGCTTTCTAAAACGGAGTTTTAGTACAATTTTTTTTATTTTTGTACTCAAACTCCGTTTTAGAAAGCAATAAAAAAGCCGTCCCAAACGAAGCCTAAATCTCCACTAATTTACGTTCATTATTTTTTTTTTTTTTTCAAACTTTCAATATTTAATTTAACATATCTTCTTATTCATGCATCTTCTACATATTATTATATTATCCCACATAAAAAATTCATTTTTTTCTAACCTTATCTTCAATAAATAAAAATATGTTACACATATTATTCTTATGATATAGCGATTTTTCTATGTCATTCCTATTGTTGACACGCATTTTTTTTTTTATATTTTTTCATTCTATGGCTCATTTTGACCATCAATAACTTCTATGCCACCTATGACTTAGATCCAAAAATAAAATAAATAAATAAATAAAATGACCACTAACTGTTAAATATCCATAATATTTTATTAGCAATATTCCTTAGATACTCCTCCCTAATACCAACTGAAAAAGTACCTCTTCATGCATATCTTCATTGACCTTTGTTCTCATAATTGATAATTTGAATGGGCTGATCATGAACTAATAAACTTAAGTAATTATTATAATAAAAATATGATAAAAAGAGAAATTATAATATAAATAATGAGAAATCATTTGATACAAGTGAGATAAAACTTTTAAATATTTGTAATAATTTTATACTAAAAGTCTTGAATGTTGATATAATTTAAGAATATTTTACATTAATAATTTCTAAATAATTACTTAAAGTCTTCTTATTCATGCCTCGAATATTAACAATAAGTGAGAAATAATATAATTGCCATGCAAGCTTAAGAAATAATATAACTATCAAAATTGTTAAAAACCTTAATCATATGATATAGAAATTTAATATCGTTCTCATCGTTAATGATCCAAGCACACTTAGAGCATCTCCAACCGAAAAACCCGTTTTCCACTCTAAAATGCAGTAATTTATCACCAATCAAACTCCTGTTCTTTCTCCTCTTTCGTGCACTTCTTCATCTTGTTGCAAAACTAACAATCTTTCTCCTCTTTCGTGCTCTTCTTCAGCAAATCCTGTAACACAAAAAATTGACATATGTGAACAGTGTGACACCAGAACAGTGTGACATCAATATTGACATCGCAATATTATTCACCTATCAAATTTTGATATGTGATTTAAAATTCGAATGAAGCGAATGGTGGATGGCATACCACCGTATGCAATTCCATTGGAGATGGTCTTAATTAGCATGTTGTTGAATCCATTTGGTTTCAAATTCAATAGTAATAATTATTTCATGTTGAATATTTAGCACCCAATGAAAGAGGATTGGGTAAAGTGGTTGAACTACAAGACAATTGAATACATAATATTAGCAATGGGATTGAATTAACCTAGATATTTCCCTTGAAAGACAATATGAAATGCTTGAGTATATTATAAAAAGCAAAAATTAAGTCACCTTTAAAATAAATCTCCCAAGCATTAATAATAATGTCCCAAATAGACCCTAAGATGTTTTAATTTCTTTTATTTTTTTAATTTACATTAATATGACATAAATTTTATATTTTTATATATTTAATATTTTAGTATCTCAATTATATCAATTATATCAAATTATATATACATGAAAAAGTGAATTTCACTTTTAAAAAGTTAATATTAATAATATTTTTTATGTTATTTAAAAATTCTGATGTTAAATATGAAAAGTTTAAAGTTAGATATGTAAATATATAAAAATTATGTGATATATATATAAATCACTCTTTTTTTCTTTTGGATTAATTGAAAATGATTATAATATCCTTTTATTAGAAACTTATTTAAGGAAAAATGTTTTTAAGGGTAACTATTAACACACTTTATGATAGTATTAGATTAGATTTGTATGATCTCTTCATGAAAGAGTTTCATTCATTCCTTATAAATATTATATATAAATAATTAAATTTATTTTAAATTAATTACTTAGCATAGCTTAAATCTACACAAGTTTTTTTAATCTATATTTACTATTTTTTTGAATCCTTCTTTATTAATTTAATATAGCTTTTTTATACATTCATCATTGAATAAAAAAATAATTAAATTTATCATTATCTATGAATCATCATCATCTTCCACTCTTACATGAAATATTAAATTTATCTCCCATTATTTTTCTTCTTAGCTTAAAGCTTTGTTTGGGATGATTATCTTATTGCTTTTTAAAAAAAAATTAATACAAAAATTAAAATTTTTATACTAAAAAGTTACTTTAAAAGCAGTAAGAAAGCCGTTCCAAGCGAAAGCCTAAATCTCAGCTAATTCATATTCATTATTTTTTTTTCAAACCTTCAATATTTAACTTTACATATCGTCTTATTCATGCATCTTCTACATATTATTATATTAGCCCAAATAAAAAATTTATATTTTCTATCCTTATCTTCAATAAATAAAACTATGTTACACATAATATTCTTATGATATAGCGACTTTTCTATATCATTCCTATTGTTGCCACGCATTTTTTTTAATATTTTTTTCATTCTATGGCTCATTTTGACCATCAATAACTTCTATGCCACCTATGACTTAGATCCAAAAACAAACAAATAAATAAATAAAATGACCACCACTAACTGTTAAATATCCATAATATTTTATTAGCAATATTCCTTAGATACTCCTCCCTAATACCAACTGAAAAAGTATCTATTCATGCATATCTTCATTGACCTTTGTTCTCACAATTGATAATTTGAATGGGCTGATCATGAGTTGACTCGTTTATTGTGATTCAAGTAATTATTATAATAAAAATATGATAAAAAGAGAAATTATAATATTAATAATGAGAAATCATTTGATATAAGGAAGTAAGATATAATTTTTAAGTATTTTTAATAATTTTATACTTAAAGACTTCAAAGGTGATATAATTAAGAATATTTTACATTAATAATTTTTAAATAATTACTTAAGGTCTTCTTATTCATGCCTCCAATGTTAACAATATGAGAGAAATAATTACTGGCTTTAGTTGCCATGCTAGCTTAAGAAATAATATAACTATCAACATTGTTAAGTTTCTTGATTTGATTGAGATTACTCCTACCCTTAATCATATGATATAGAAATTTGAAATCATTCTCATCTTTAACGATCCAAGCACACTTGGGGCATCTCCCCAGTTTTCCACTTTAAAATACAATAAAAATTTAAAATATAGTAATATATCTCTAATCAAATTACATTTATTTCTCCTCTTTCGCGCACTTCTTTATCTCGCTTAACCATCTTTCTCCTCTTTTGCGCGCTTCTTCGGCAAATCCTGTAGCACAAATAATTGGTGTTACAGGATTATGTGACGTCGAAACAGTGTTACGCAAACATGGGCGTCGCACTGTTCAACTATTACGCAAACATGGTAGAAGAGAAATGGAAATGTACCATCCAATTGAGATTAGATAATGCCTAATCCAAATGACATTTGATGGGATTAATAATTTAATCACATATTTTATCATTAACATTTTTTTAATATAGATTAAGTTCCCCAACAATAACCAAAGCTTCATACTACTTACAAATGACTAGCTTAATAAATTAACATGGATGAATAAAATGAGGAAATTAATAAAGAACAAACACCAACCTACCATGAAAGAACTAAGAGTTAATATGTCAAGAGAGCTTCACTTGATCATTGTTCCATTTAGGCTTCATTTTGAAGAACTTTAGACCATTAATTTTTTCCTGCTTTCAAGATATTTTTTAACTAAAAAATACCGTCCTGAAGCGAATCAAAATGCACCATGTCATCCTACACAAAGCTGTGAAACACAACAAACGGGTGACATAACGCATTATAATTTGCCTCTGAACATCATTTATATCCGCACAGAATAATTTTACAAACATGAAGAGGTGATACCAAGCTTGCTTCCAATTTTTTGTGAGTCACTTTTATTCCAACAATATAACACTTTCATTGCTAGATCCTAAATCCTGAATGAGAAAAATATAAGATTACTTTGGTGATTATCACAACCAACATAAAAAATTATCGAACAATCACATCATAAATCCTTCAATACTTTAATTCCAACAATATAAAGGGAGATTCAGCAACTTTATTCATATAAGAATCTCCTTAAAATCTTCTTTTTACTGGTTTAAAATCAGTAGCATTCCTTATACTTCTGATTACATTAGTAGCAAGAAAATGGGGCTCTCTAGTTCACAAGTTACAATCAAATTTCAACTGATAAACTGAGGAACAAAATCAACACAAATTCAGTAAATTCCTTAACATTTATAATTACATTCTAAGCATGCATCCCCTCCAATAAGACAAACAGAACCCTCATCATACAAAATCATGTCGATAGTTCTAAGCAAAATAACTCTGTAGTTGTGTTATTGAATTTACACTAAAAAAAAAACCAAAAAACAATAAAAAAGTTGCTACCATAACACAACATTCCTCTGCGGCTTCGTTTGGGACGGCTTTCTTACTACTTCTTAAAGCAACTTTTTATAGAAAAATTTTATTTTTTTGTACTAAAAAGCTGCTTTTAGAAACAGTAAAAAAGTCGTCCAAAACGAAGCCTAAATCTGTTGCAAACCCATACTCTTTGATTTCAGGTTAAGAAATTGAACAAGATATCCACTATCGAGGCTTCTTCGTATTTGATTTGCTGCTCCTAAATGAAGATAGCGAAAAGAATGACCGAGTTGCTGAAGGTAGAGATTCAACAGAAGAAAATTGGATTAGAATTTTAGAAGACAGATAGCTAAAACTTTTCAGGCTTACAACTTACCTTTTGTTGTTGTTGTTGTTACTCCTGTTGAAATATGGCCGCCGCGCAGCTTGTCGGAGCCTGAGGAACCTGCAGAACTAGGATTTAGTTCAACTGCCAGAGTACAAATCATGTAAGATCCAAAGAGGACCTTTCTGAATAATTAAATAGAGGGCTAGAATATCTTAGTTTATCAGATAAGTTCTGATTACGCAGCTCTATTTGATTTGTTGGTTGAGAGTTTGGCTCCTAATTAAGATATTTTGGATTTGAGTCTTACGTATATGCTGTGTTAAGTGTGAGTTTCCACGTTAACCCTAATTTGAAATCAGATAAAATCAGTGAGTACAATGGATTAATTTAAAAGGGAGAAAATGATCAAAATGTTCTATTGACTCTTTACAAAAGATCAAAATATCCCAAACTATATTAAAGAATTATTTTGATCCTTCATAAAATGATAATTTAAATTAGAAAATGATCATTTAAATATAGTTGGAAACTATTTTGATCCTTCATAAAAAGTCAATGAACAATTTTGGTTCTTTTCTCATTTAAAATATTTAGATTTGGACTTATACTTTTGATCAAAATCAAGACCACAAAACAAGTCTACCAAATGATCTAGAAAAACCAATACTCATACCAGTATTAGGAAGATGACCACCCTTACGCACTACTCAAAAAAATAACACACTCAACTTGCTCTCTCAAGATTAAAATTACAAAAGAGCAACTTTATTCAAGCAAAATTATTTTTTGATCTCTATTGAGAAGTTTTGGTCTTCGTTTTGAAGGCGAGTTGACCATCTCCATTTTAGGAGATTATGATCCAAAAAAATTTCATCCTATTTTGAAGCTCCAATACTATTCCAACGAGTAATTATTGTCAAAATTTTATGCAGTTTATGGAAGAGATGATGTTAAAAAAATACTCCAATTCTTGGAGTTTGACTTTCATCTCGACATTTTCTTTGATGTTGGTGATACCAAGCACTAACGTTGGCGTTGAAATCATTGAAAAATTGTCTCTTTACATCTAATTTTTGGAAAAAAAGAATGCTGGTTGGAAGCTAATGTATAACTATTGACATGTAAATCCAACAATTCTATATGCTACTTTGAATCGAATTTTTTTTCATGTGCAAATTTGATTAATGTTTGTAATCAATTTATTAGAAGCAATGAACTCTCCGTCTTTGCTTAAGAATAATTCATACTTGTGATAACTTACCCCAAGAGAAAATTAAATCATTTTAGGCTATCATTCCAACCTGAATTCTACTAATAATATCCCCATCTATTTCACCATCACTCTGAACAATAAATCCAAGTTATCTAAAACATGTACTCCTATTAATGACTTGATAGCCCAAACTCACAATCCTCCCATTAGATCTATTACTACTAAAATTATATTTCATATATTTGGTTTTAGATCTACTCAAACGAAAACCTTTAGACTCTAAGATTGACCTCCATAATTCAAGAGCACAGTCAACTCCCTCTCCAGCCTTAGCAACAAGAAGAATATTATCAACAAAAAGCATACACCATACTACCATAGTACATCTTGCAAATGTCTAGTAAGTACATCCATGACTAAAGCAAAAAGATATAGGCTTAAAGCTAATCATTGATGTAATCCAGCTAAAATAGGAAAATACTTGGCCAAACCACCTTGTCTTTGAACACAAGTAATAGCTCTTGCATACATATCCTTAATGACTTGAATATAAGCATTTTTAACCCTTTTCTTTTCTAAAACTCTCCATTGCACTTCTCTTGAAACTTTACATATGCTTTCTCTAAGTCAAAAAATATCATATTTAGATCCTCGTTATTCTCTCTAAACTTCTCCATCAATCCTCTCAAATAAATGTATAGCTTCCATAGTAGACCTACCCAGCATGAATACAAATTGATTTTGAGAAACATTAGTATCATGTCGTAACTCATGCTCAATAACTCTCTCCCATAATTTTAAAGTATGAAACATTAACTTAATTCCTCTATAATTTGCATACTTTTGAGCATCATCTTTATTCTTAAAAATAAGTATCAACATAGTCCTCCACTCATATGGAATCTTTTTAGTCTTCAAAATAATATTGAAAAGTTTCGTAAGTTAATAAATTCCTTTATCTCCTAGGCATTTTCACACCTCTATTAGAATATCTCAGGTCAAACAACTAATGTGTCATACTGAGATTTTTAGCTCTGTTTAAAATTGCGCAATTAGAGGCGCGCCTTGAGGCACGCCCTTGCGCAATTCCTTCAAAAAACGCCTCATAACCTACGCAATTCCTGGTCCTAGTGAGGCGTACGCCTCACTGGGACTGAGGCGCGCCTCAGAGGCGCAATTGCGCAATTCCTGGTGAGGCGTACGCCTCTTTGGGATAGGGCCCACTCACTTAAAATGAGCCATTTCCTCTCCTTTTACCTGATAGCCTTCTCTGCTAAACCCGACTTTTCTCGGTTTCTCCCTCCCGCACGCTCCAGGTCGTGCCTCAGCACGCCGTCGGCCTCCTTCCCGCCGCTTCCCGCCGGCGCCGCCTCTCTCCGGCGAAGTGGAAACTTCCAGCCGCCCTCTAGGAGTACTCCACATTAGATTTTAGGTATTTTTATCAAGGTTAGGGATATATTTTTCAAGTTTAAGAAAAACTAGGGTTTAGGTTTTTTTTGATTTTTTTTTTTGTGTATTTGGTTTTTTGCTTTAGGAGACATGGTTAGAGGAAAAGAAAAGACGAATACGTCATTGCAGAGAGACCCTTCTTGGAAGTATAGTGTACAAGTTGAAATTGGCGGTGAAGAGAAGAGCTATGTTTATTTGAAATGTAATTTTTGCAATAAAGTGGTGAAGGGTCGAGCATGGTGCTTATTTTGGGAGCGAGAGTGAAAAGGGCTCTTCCTCCACTATACATAGTAGAGGTGCACGGGGTCCTATGGATCAGTATATGACTACTCCAGGAGTGGATAGAGGAGAAGCAGAGATGATGCCTGCAGCTGGTACTAGAGAGGGTCGGCGACAGGTTTGCATGGACATTGGGAGGTTTTTTTTTTAGAATGCAATACCATTTAATGTTGCTACATCGCCTGCCTACTTCAGTATGTTGCGGTCTGTAGGATTGTATGGAAGAGGGTTGAAGGCACCTTCCATGTATGAGTTGCGAACATGGATTTTAAAAGAGGAGCTGCAGAACACAGAGCGGAGCATTCAGGAGATTAAAAGGACATGGATTGAGACTTACAGTTAGAAGATCTAAGTGTGGATGTCTTGAGGGGCAAAGCAGATCAAGTTGGCACATCCACTAGTACTATACCACACACATCCACTAGCTCTGCAGCACAACAATCAAGTAAAGGTATTCCACAACTTCTTATATGCTATTACATTACATTTATGTCAAGTGAGCAATGAACATGAATACATGATAATAATCTTTTCTCTTAATGAACAGGGAAGAGAAAAGTGAGTCATGTTGAAGATGATGATGACATGGCATTCATAGATACAATTGGAGAAGAAGATTCACTTGAAGAAGACCCATTTAGTGATGGGATATGATTTCATTTTATATGTTTTTTTGTATTCTGGGAGTTTTGTTAAACTAATATTTTGTGATTTTGTACTTTAGGAAATGATTTTATTGCATCCACTTTCTTATTTTCCACTATTTTCATATATTATTTAGATGTTTTTATTGTAAGGTACAATATTGCTATTATTTTCCTGCTAAAACCCTTGATTTTTCATTTACGCAATTCTGTGTCCGTGAGGCTTACGCCTCGCCTCACGGACGAAAACCGCCTCGAGGCTTAATTACGCAATTTTAAACCTTGATTTTTAGATAAGTGGAAATCCTACCAACCACTTACTCTCATTAAGTTTTTCTAGTGAGGACTCTATTAACTATTATCTTCCTATTGAGGCTACCTCAAGGGCATGCCTTCTCGGGATTGTGAGTGAAAACTCTATCTGCCACTTGCCCTCATAGGATCCTTTTAGTAAGGATCATGTCCACTACTAACTTCTCATCCAAGCTACCTCATAAGCATGCAATCCAAGGGTTTTGCTAGATATAATATTATTTATAAAAATTCAAAAGAAGGCTTAATTAATATTTTAAATAAAAACTTGAAAATAAATCTATATCACAAGATACATCTGACCTGATGAGATGAGTAGCTCGACTTTTTTGAATTACTCTTCAAGAGTATAAGAGCAAATAAATTATGATGACACTCCAATAATTTCTTTATCATAACTCTTATAAACTCCTCCATTTTAAGGTTGACAAAAAATACGTTGTTCTCATGATTAATGACCTAGAAGTCCCTAGAAAATCAAAGTATCAAACATTCAATTTCTTTCTTCAATTGAAAATATTTTATGTTGAATGCCCTCTCGAACAGTGTAAGAGGCAATATTGAGACTGACATTAGTATTTTTAGAGGCTTTAATCACTTAATGTGTTCAAAATATTAGAACTCCATTAAAATATTAGTCTTAGATATATTTAATGAATTGTAATCGGATGATTCAGACTGACTTTGGTGTGAAGGGCATCTTTGATTGCTCATGCTTTTTTTTTATTGAAAAGGTTCATCAATTTCTTATGGTGAATTTTTACGTCAACTCAAGGAATGTTCAAAATATTTTTATGTGCATTGATGGCAAT
The DNA here is from genome assembly GCA_019514585.1 of Dendrobium officinale. Classification (NCBI taxonomy): domain Eukaryota; kingdom Viridiplantae; phylum Streptophyta; class Magnoliopsida; order Asparagales; family Orchidaceae; genus Dendrobium; species Dendrobium officinale. The sequence continues at coordinate 52,393,712 of CM033690.1, read as the reverse complement.
GTTAACAGTTATTTAAGTTCCTAGTCGTTGAATGAGATCATTATAGAAGTGAATGATCTCTCACATTAATGAGTACAAATGTCTATGCTATGTAGGGGTGCCAAAAATTGACATGACCCGAAAAAATCTAGATTTGGGTCAACCCGTTTGTGAAACGAGTCTGGTCCGGGTTCGAATTTCCAACCGGTTTGAAAAACGGATGGGTTGAGTTCTGGTTGACTCGGAAACATGCGGGTCGACCAGTTTGTAATCCTAAGTGACTCGATCGTGTTGCTCAACCGCTCAGGATCGCGTCGCTCAGGCATTAGGGTCGTGTCGTGTCACCCAGGCCTCAGGGTCCTGCTGCTGTCTTTCTTAAGCTGCCGATGCCGACTTGCTACCGTCCCAAACCAGCATGAGATGCCGCCAGCATGAACCCGCATGAAATGCCGCTGTCGGCATACCTGACGCCGGATTTCTGCCGCAATCCCGAACATGCCTGAGATGTCGTTGTCCCGCCTGAGAGCCATCGAGCCGAAGACTGTCGCCATCTCTCCCTCGCTAGTCATGTCGGGTCAACACGATAACCCGCACAGGTCGAGTCCAGGTTGACTATCCTGACCCGTTTGCAAAACCAGTTACGACCCGTTTAAGGCCAGGTCAAGTTGGGTTCGACCCGAACCCGACTCGTTGAATCAAATTGACACCCCTAATACTACGACCTCCATGAAAAATACCTAATAATAACTTTATATCCACTCGCAAGATTTGATGTGCTTCAAAAGATAAACTTTTATAATATTCCTTTAGAGTCCCCATTTTGGCAAATCCCAAAAAGATGGGAGAATTCATTGATGAAAAAATCTCAATTGACAATAAATTGTTTGATGAAAAAATCAAACAAAATCGACAAAATGGGCATTATAGTTCTATAGTGACCAATGTGCACATAACGATTAGAAGTTTCATCATATAAATCAAGTGCACGCAACTTAAACCCCACTTGAATATGAAGTTAAAAAATTGCATCAGTTAGAGATGAATACTCTAGAAAGTTGTGACAAGGGATAAATTGATTTCTTTCCCTCAAAAAGAATTTGTCTTGAACAAGACGTCTTAGCTCATCTCTTATAGCATCATGAGGGTGTTAATAAGATGATGTTAATATAAGTCCTCCATGACTGAAGGAGGATTACAAGCTGGTAAAACAACATGGAAAGGATGTGGTGAATTGAATAGTGTTAGAGAGAACTTGGTGAGGCTATGGTGAAGGGGGAATTGCGGCATCAAGAAGTAATGTTTGATTGACATCAAATAAATTAACCCCAAATTATTATTGATCTTAGGGTGAGATAACTCTATCATGTTGTGATTGTACTCATTGTCCAATGTCTTCTGAGACTTATATAGGATTTGAACATGAAGTTCTTCCATTATAAGTATACAATCTTTGTAAGTGAGACCTAGATAGTCTTCACCACCTATTTATATTGTCCTTGACTGAGGGGCTACTTTCTGACCAATGATAAAGCATTTGTTATATATTGGAAATATTTATTATAGATATCGCCAAACTAATGCTTGCTAAAAAATTTCTAGTGGCAGTTTGCTTAATAAATTAGCATTGGATAAAAATTCAGCACATATAGTTAAAAGTTGCAAGATAACATAATTGTTTATATAAAAAATCCAAATAAGGAAAAAATCTTGAAGCATAGCTCCGTTGCAATAATCAGCAAAATAATAAAAGATACAATATCATTGATTCTTTGAAGAAGATGGGATTATATATATATGAGAACAATTATCTAATTCTTATTGTAGAAATTATAAAAATCAAGCACCCATAAATAATTACAGCTAAACAACAGTGTTATAAGTAAATAATCAAGCAATAATAACCAGATCATATAAGCTTGTCAATTGTACTAACAATTGCCGATAGAGTCATCGGCTATTATCACCAAAAAATGCAATATAACCATTTAGCTCTCTCGGCTCTCAAATCTTCCTTCAAGTAGAAAGTGAGAGACTATTTATAACTTTTTAGAGAGGCATTTTAATAAACTTGACCAAAATCTCATCGAATAGTCTATATTAATACCCTTGATCATAAATCATTTATTTAGCATTTAAGTACCTTATTGATGTCAGAATCAAATGATCTTAAACTTGTAGTATCATCTCATCAAGCCAATCGATTTGATTATAAGTACACAAGAATATAAGATTTGAAGAGTATTTGATCCTTCAATTAATATTTGAAGTTTCCAAATATGCCCTAGGTGCTTGATTTCAATTCACTTGAACTCATATTGGATTATTTATGGTGTTGATAGGTTTATCTCATCAAGATATTCAATTCGAATATAAATTTGTTCAAATCGAAGTTCAAATGATTCTGAATTTAATTTCGGAAATTTTCAATTGAATTTTATGGAGGCATATGAATAATAATAAGTTTTGCTTAATTCATTGGTTGAAGCGTTACTTGCTTCTAACAACAATAAACACGAAGATTTTCATCAAACATGATCTTTCCCACAAAGATGATGATATTACTCATGAAACTAGTAAATGAGGCAGAGCTAGCTAACCCTTATCTTGTTATTTTGTATGCTGAATCACTTGTGAGGTCGACTTCACACATCCACGATCACATTGATCCCTTAAGTAGTTCTTCAATCGTATATGTCAACCCAAACTACACTTTCCTTTTACTAAGAACGAACAATTTTATTGAATAGCTTATATTAATTTTAACTTTGGTTCATCTACTTTTTTGCGAAGCCTCCGACATAAACATTATCTTCTTTTCTTATGGGAAACATTTTATTTCTATTTTATGTCCAATGAGCAACCATATTCTCAATTATCGTATCAACAATAGATGTTGCTTTAACTATCCTTCTAATAGAATCATTCCATTTTTTCTAATTTTTTCATAGACATCTTAATATTCTCAATTAGGTTAAACTCAACTTTAGGCTATTTATATACTTTTTGATACCCAATATATAGATCCATACAACATAACTAACCCTATGATGCACAAACACGGACACGGTGACACGTTATTATAATTTTTATATTTCATAACAGTTACCAAATAACATAGCCTGTTTAGTATCAGCGACAAGGACCGTATGTTAAAATTTCGAAGACCTATTATTTTTTAAGAGGCAATTTTAACAGCCTCAAAAATGTCCAGGGAAACTTACGTTTTAATAATGAAATAAGCCATACCTGATGAAATGTCATGGACTATCCTGTAGTCAATGGCTCTTTTGCTATAATTCCCAACATCTAAATTTTCACTGGCAATGCTAATTGGCTGCTCATAGCCCTTAGCTTGAAGGGAAGCTCTCCGCAGCAGAGCTTCTGAAGTCTTATTAGCTGCTTTAGATTCTTCATGTTCTTCCTCTCCTTCAGAGAAGACTGAAGGACTAGACCAGCCTGTTGAATTCCCCTCGCCTTTGCTCTTTCGTGCAAACTTTAAGAGTCTTTTCAACCCCTTTGGGGCATCCTTTTGATACACTAAGGAAGGAGGATTCTCGGCATTTCCCCACTCAATTATTTCTGGTTCACCATTCTCAGCCTGCAGCATTTGTGACAACGAATGGCGTACACGAGAACTTGATGACACCGCTGGAACAATCATGGAAGAAATTTCATGTAGCCCATTGTTCGAAGATGGAGAATATTCCTGGTGATCTGTTTCCACCCATGCAACTGATGAGATGCCTAAATCCTCATCACGTTGGATTCCAGCAATAAGTGGATCCACCGAGTTCTGGATGTCATTGTCGGTTCCTGTTAGACTCCCATCTACATTCTCCGTTTCAATATACATATCATTATCTAGTGGAGCTACTAAAGTTTCATCTACCACAGTTATTGGTTGAACAAGATCATCCTCTATTACCTTAGTAGTTGGTACAGCTAGCGTTGCATTAGGCTCATTTTCTTCTGTTTGTACAAGATTTCCACTGTTCTTTGAAGAATCACCCGACTTTTCAACTCTACTATCCTTTGCTTTAGCAACTGAAAGTCCAAAACCAGGACTGATTCCAGAATTTTTTCTCAAGAAGGGTTTAGATTCCACTGGCACTACACTACTCTTCTTAGTATGCTTGTTGGGAACAGATGGTTTAGATAATTCACCGCAATCTTCCCCAGATAATGGACTTCTTGGTTTCACAGCTTTGTTCTTTGCAACTGCTTTCAGTTGTTTATCTTCTTGTCCTCTAAAAATTGGCTTAACATGGGTTTCTACACTACCATTACTCTTATTTCCTTTCACGCGCCCCAGTGGTTTCTCAGACTTCGGGGTTGGCTGACGTGGAGAATTTGAGGGTTGAGGTCTTTGGCGGCTTGAAATGCTACTAGAAGAAACCGCAGAAGAGCTTTTAGCTGGCGGTGTTCCACCCTTCCTCTTCGGAGGTCCTGACTGCAAAGCGCTCCCAGTCTTTGGAGAAGATGATTTAGGCGAGACATTTTTTGAACTGGTTGGCTTTGAAAGTTCCTTCTTCAACAAAACAGGTGGAGAAGAATTTCTCCTTGGTCTTTGAGAGATGTTTGCAGATTCTGGCTTCACCACAGCCTTAATGGATTTGGATGCCATTGCTGCTTTGCTCTGTTCCAGTGTCTCATGCATCACTTTAATATGTGCTTGTTTTGCTGCATGGTTTCTAGCATTCTCAGCTCGAAGTTTCTCATCCCTTTTCTCTTTATATTGGCTGTAAAAGCCACCCCTTTGATCTGTAGATGCATCTGACAAACCATCATTACCAACTTTGGTACCAAGGTATTTACTAGCATTGCTACTCTCCTTCATTTTGATAAGCATGTCATTCAACTCTGCCTCGTGCTGCTGATTCCATTCAGTCGATGTGAAATCTTTACCCTCCACAACATTAGAAGTAACAACAGGTTCAGTAGAAGCATCACCTTGCAATGGTTCTGCCACAATGATCTCTTCAGACATAACAACTTGAACATTTTCTGGATATGAAGGCTTGTCCTCCACCTCATCTTCTTTTTTCTCCCCTGCTTCATGGTCCAAGTTACTACAAGCAATCTGATGACAAGAATCTGATGTCTTTTCCTGTGTAGAATACTTAAAGGAACCACTCATTCCCGCACTCCATCTTCTCAAGACAGATTTGTTGGCACTAATAGATACCTCTGAAGTTTTCCTATTTTGAATATCTACATTTTCATCCTTTTGTTTGCGCTCAAAAAGGCTGATAGCATCTTGAACACTCATTCTAGTGACATTATTTTCAGGCTTCTTTGGTAGATGTTCCATTTCATCATCCCCACTCTCGGTTGGATCAACATCTCTATTTGATATTGTCTTTTCTCTGTCTGGAAAGTAATTGAGGCTCTTAATGGCAATTGCAGTAGACCTACGAGAACTAGATCTACCTACCTGAATCCGTCGCATTGGTGAAGCAGATCTTCTAGGTGTTGCAGATCTTACAATTGGCCGACTTCTTACCCCATTGGGGCTATCTATATCACTTGAATTTGAGGAATCCTCACTCTCTGATGAGTTATGTCGCTCAGCTTGGGCTACTTTAGCAGAAGAAACATAGGCTGCTACAGGATTAACAACATCATAATTTGCACTGAGGGAAAACTTTCCTTTTGCTGCATAGTTGATATTTTCCGATTCGTTCAAGGATGTCTGGTGCTTCATTGTAGTGTCGAAGTGCAGGTTATTTGGGCATAGCTCCAGAAACTCAAATAATAAATTGCTGAACAAAAATTAACATAAATAAAACTTAGCCTTCAGTTTCCAAGTTCACATGGGAGAAAATAAAAAATGTAATCAAGGAATGGCCATACAGTGAATCAGTCAAAGGTAACCACTTTAATCACAAAAGCCACGAAAGACCAAGGAGGAAAGCAAAATGAAGTGCTTGAATAATTACATGGTCAGCATTCAATAAATACATATCCATAACAGAGGGTTAATTTTCAAGATCATGAAAAATAAACAATTTTTTACATGCAAATGATATTCTCTAAAGACTACTAAGATAATAGTTTTATGACATGAATAATATTACAAAATTATAACTAGACTAATTGTACTAAATGAACCGAGTGTTGTATAATAAAAAAATTACTCATACCACAGTAAATATAATAGAAAAAAGACATACTAGCTTAGATATGTGGTAAAGATATAAGAATAGATTGAGCAAAAATAAATAAAATTAAATTAAATTTAAAAATAATAAAAAAAAAGATTGAGCAAAGATTATATTAAAGAGATGGTGGTGGTCTTTTGAAGATAATATTGGTGAAAATATATTTAGGCAATTTAGACATAGAAGTTAGAAGATGCACCCATAAATATCAAAGAGAACTAAGGTGAAAGGATTAGGATGGAGAAACAAGAGATCAAAAATCATATTGCATAAAATAATGTTAAAGATATCGAGCAGCACTCAATATAATGTTGATGTCATTGCTTACATTAAAAAGTTACCTTAATTCCGCAGCTCCAAAGTGCCGAGCAAATGATGCTAAATCAGAAATTTGGTTGGTGCTGCATGTAGCACCGGCAGCACGATTGAAAGAAGCAACTAGCTCTTCCTTCAAGGCGGCGAGTCTCAAGTCCATAGCCCGCAGCAATTCATTCCTTAGACCTCAAGGTTTTGGTATTTTAGCAGAAGAGCTATGTAAGATGTATCAAAATTATATTTTAAGTTTGACAAAATATACATACTTTGTAGCATCTGATGAAGCCGTTTCAACTTTGATCTGCAGAATATAGCTTACTTAGAGTTCAAAAAAATCAAAAGCCAAAGGGAACCAAAAGGAAGAATCAAAGGAAAAGCATTTACTTGCTGTGTTAGACCAGCATCATTTAAGTAGCTCACTTCTGTAAAGTTAAACAAAGATTTGTTATGTGATCCCATCTAAGATGTCATAAAAATAAATGCATAAAAAGATGAAACAAAATATAAAACAAGGAAGCTTTTCATTCCATAGAGAATAAATTATAATGACTCTTCTGGGAAAAAAAAGAGAGTATTTTCATTTGAAGAAACGGAACAACAATGGTGGCAGGTTAATAAAACCAATTTAAAAAGACGTCTGAAAAAGTACAACATTTTGAAAATAATCGAAGGAATTAAGTTTCGAGGTTGAAGTACCGAAAGCTTCACGTTAAATCCAAGAAAAGAGTTACAAGAATTAAAAGCACACTAGCAGTGAAAAAAAATATCATATTAGTAAGGTAAAAATTTTAATCCAAGGAATGGAAAGATTAAAATATAATTCAAATAAAGTAAAATGCAGATCATTGCAACCATTTTGAGGAGAAAACGTCTTCACACAATAAAGCTTAAGTTGCAAGCATTGACTTGACAAAGTTCCATTCAATATTAAATATTACTATCTTAGTTCTGCCAGAAAAAGGGAGGATATGAGATTTGAATTAGAGACTTTTAATTATCAATATTTGAAGTAAATGATCTGTACCATGCATGAAACAAAAAAGATAGGATGGTATTTGCAATGGAGAGCTTAAAAGCTTTATCATTCAAAATAAAATAAAGGGAAATTTACATACATACCACATTATACCATCCTATTTATATATCGAACACTCAAAATTTTAATATTACATACATACCACCCTATATTATTTTAATATCAAATATACCACTCATATTTCCTTCCTATCATTCATATATTTCATTTCTACCACTCATATTTGATATAAAATTTTAGGTGTTAAATATGTAAATAGAATAGTATATGGTGATATGTATCAAATCTCCCTAAAATAAAAAAAGCTTGAATTAGAGTAAGCGGCTAAAAATTAGTTTATTAATACAAGTTTATGTGACAACACTTCAAAGAAGTCTACTCAATCCAAAGAGGCCTTTTTAAGATACCTGTGGCCCCACCTCCAAAATGATTTGAATTGTCCTGCTAATTCAAATGCAAAATTTAGAACAGGTAAGGATGGAAAGCATTTTAAAAAACAGCGGTGTAAAAAACAAACCAGAATTCTACCTTTGCATATAGAGAAATGTGAAACCTCCTGGTTTCCTCCAACTGACAAATTTCATTCTCAATTGAATTGGCGAGCTTTAGCACATTGGGTACATTGACAACATGCAAAAATCTGAAAAGATAGCTGCTTAAATAACAAATATTCAAGAAAAGACTAAAGAAAAGAAAGAAATCTACTTGATAAATACACCTTGCTAGTGTAAACTTGGTGAACCATGATGAGGCTTCAGTGCTTGCATCAAGCTGCAGCTTGAAACTGCTATCTGATGGGTTGGACTGTGATGCTCTTGCTTCCGGTAAATGTATAGCCAGCTGATCTAGAGGACCACTATCTAACTTCTCTACAATATCATTGCTACAAATAAATGCTTCATAACTGCAATTGAAGTAAACCAAAAAAAAAAAGTCAAATAAGCATAATCAAGCTACTTAGAACAGAAGGAGCAATGGCAAGTGCATGTGAAAGATCAACAAATAGGTAATTAAAAGAATGTGCAATTGTTTCATAAGTATTTGTCATACAACTAGAAAGATTTAAGAATTAGAGTTACCTGTTAGTTGACCAAGATACATGAAAAGTAGCATATTCCAGAACAGCATTTTCAGCTATTTTTTCCTCCATAGTTGTTCGTGGATTTAAAGAAAATAAGCTCAGAAAGCTCCTCTTAGAATGCCCTCTGCAAATTACTTTTCAAGAAAAAAATGACCGTCAGATTGTAGATTCATATAATCATATTGACAAAGAATGATCAACTAGCTTTATGTTTAATTCGAATTCAACGTAATGGGAAAAGAATTACCAAAGCATTAAACTTTGGATAGAAAAGATTTCAAAAGGAAAAAAAATATTAATTATCATCCATGCTTCTGGAATGTCAAAACTCGTATATGGACTTCCAATAAAAATAATTTAACTAGTGTGAGTCGAAGATTACAGATAGTACCCATCCTCATAACTAGATAAAGTGTTAATACAATTTAATATACATAAACTGTGAAAAACATCTCCTATGATTAGAGCTATAAAAAGATCCTTTTTTCACATTTGATCATATTCAGACGGATAATTAGCTCAAGTTCAACTAGTTTTTGTAAGCTCATGTAATTAGCAAGTCAAATAGAAACAAAACCTTGTTCAAAAATAATAACTTGATTATGTTTATACATACATACAAATAATACACAAATAAGATTGTGTATAGTCATATGCTTACATTTATATTTGTATGGATATATGAACCCAAACATGTCGTGTATGTTATATTATTTATATATGAATTTCAAGTAGATTTTATGTTTCTCGACAACTTGTTCTTAGTTAGTTAAGTTAACAAGTCAAACGCAAACAAAAAATTGGCTCATTTCCCTAACAAGCCAAGCCGAACAACGGCTGAGCTCGCTCAAGCTCGGCTCATTTACCCCTACTGTTGATAATAGTAAGATGATTCTTTAGGTCTCATAATTTGAGTGATGGGTCGGGTGACGAGGAAGATGAGAATTTCAATTTATTATTGATAGATATAGATATCAATTGTTGAAATGCATTGATCAACATTCGATAGGGAACATAAAAAAATTGAATGATGGTGACTAATTAGCTTGGTCATATTTCAGGTAGGATAGTAGATAAAGAGGCTAGTAATGTGAAACCCCTTAAGTAATAGAAATCCTAACACTTAAACATCGAGGCGCCTTTTTGTGTGATGGCTGAAATTTTCGTAAGAAATTCCGCAGTTAAGTGTGCTCATCCCAGAGCAATTCTGGGATGGGTGACCTACTGGGAAGTTACACCAACATGGCAAAATCGTGAGGCCCTTATGCCAAAGCGGACAATATCTCGATAGTTAAGAGTTTTGGCTGTTACAAATGGTATCAGAGCAATACACCAACCGAAAGATGGTTCTCGAATGGGTAACCTATCGGAAGTTACACCAACAAGGAAAGTGAGGCATGTAGACACATTACTGGACAAGATACATTGAAAAAGGGCAACAATGGCCAATCAACATTTTCATGTTTCTGATAGGAGGGAAGGCAAGCAATAGGGAATATGAGCATCATATGTCGATGGATAACAAATGTTCATTGTTAATCGATCGCAAGAATCAAACGACAACTAAAAATTAGGAGTCAAACAATGGTGGGTAGTAAACTTGATTGCTCCTTTGATATAAAAGGAGACCAAGTGATTGATAAGATAAGCATCAATGTCATTGCATAACGACCAAAAAGTGTAAATTGTTTGTAGATATTTAGCAAACGTCAGTAAGTAAAATAAAAAGTCAGGTGATAACAAACAACGAATTTGATCGTTCTCCTAATAGGAGGAGAGATCAAGCAATTAATAAGGTTGGAGTTTAACATTAGTGACTACTACTTGTTAGCCATTGGTGGTCATTTGAAGATAATCAACAGAAACGTCAAAACTAGGGTGTGGGGCACATCGAAAGTGAGCAACAATGGGTGATCAACTTTTTCATTCACATGATAGCTTGGATGATGATTGATGGGGAATGTCAAAAATCAAGAAATAGTGGGCAGTTAGCTTGGTTATTCTTCTAATAGAATGGGAGATTAGGCAACATGGAAACTAACAACGAATGTTTGTGGCCAACAGATATCGTTCATTAGCAAGCGTCAGGCGAAGATTAACTAGGAACAACATAACTCAAGCAACCGTGGGTTGCAGCTTAGTTTCTCCCCTAATTGTACATAAAACTAGGAAATTGAAAGATAAGCATCAAACATCAAGCTTCGATAGCTCATAAACATAAAATGTCGGTCATTGGTGGGTATCAAGTGATGACCAACATAACATTAAAAGACGGGAGACAATGAGTGATCAATATGGTTGTTCTCCTGATAGGATACATGACCAACAACCAAAAAGACAAGTGACAAACATCAATCATTATCAAGCATCAAATAAAAAAATATTGGCAAGCATAGCACTAAGATCAAAGAGGAATAAAAAATTAAGCAACAGTGAATGATCAATAAGGAAGACAGGCGTCAAGTACAATGACCAACGACAAGCATGGCAAATATCAATGTCGATCAACAACTGGTGTTTAGTTGGTCATTGGATGGCATCGAGGGCACCTATCATTGAGCAATCATGCAGATCAACAGAAAATAATTGGCAGAGCTTAGGAATCCCCTTTGAATAGCAGAATTCTCTTGGTTCAAAAAACCCACCTAACTGCATAAAAATAGAGCCTACTAAAATTTTTGGAGGCATTACGGAGATTTCAAAAAAAAAATCTCATGCACTCCATTAAATGCTAGAAAAATCCTGCTTGATCATTTTATTATCTTTTTGATATCCTGATCCTTTATTGCATTCACAATTGAGCTCGTTCATATAGTCAAGGCACTTATTTCAACTACAAAGACACAAAATTAAGTGGATTTTTTGCTGCTCAAATGACTTTTACAATTATGTTTATAAGTGATTAATTTAAGCTGTTAGAGACTCGAATACAAGTATTCCTTTTGTATTTGGTTCGACTCATCAAATCATATTTTCTCAAGAATAATTTGTTCGAAATGACTCTCAAAATAAATTGAAACTCCTAATCCAAATGCGTTGGTGCTCTAAGATTTTAAATTAATGTCAAAACTCATGCTTCATCTTAGCTTCCCATCATAGCTTCAATATGAATCGACTGGTGTATACTTCAAAGAAAACGTAAAGTGCATAAATCCAGAGAGAGCAACACTATGGAATCCGTCATCAGAAGGAAAAAAAAAACTGTGTAATCCATCAAATTCCAGTTTATTACAAACTAAGCAAAAACCAATCGCACAATACGTAAAACAAATGCATGCCAATTTGATATATGAAGCTCTAAAATCTTTTTCATCAAGGGCAGTAAGTCCATTTTGCCTAAAATAAAACAGCATCTAATCTAAAAAGTTTTGAAATTCTCAATATATAAAATCACCGAATTCTAGGACTTTAAACCTCTCCAATTAAATGGGAGAAGAACCAGCTGTTTCAGAGAGGAAAGAGAGTGTGGAAAGTCGGAAAGCACGAAGCACATTAAGCATTGTCTGAGAAACACATATGCCACTGCATATATACAAATTTACAATAATGCCACTGTAAGCCATTTTAACGCTTGACGAAATTACCCCTAACAACAACGCTATTATCGAAAGAAACCAAACGTGGGCCGGTGGCCAAAGCGCCCACCATAAATAGTACTTACAGCACTCCCGGTTTCAAATCGGAATTTTGTATATTTTGCAGAAGTTGAGGGGCAAGAATTATTACCCTTCAGCCCTGACTGAGGGTGATTTGAAAATTTAAATGCATTAGTTGATAGAATGGCAAATGAAGTGTTGAGGAATTCTTCAGTGCAAAAGACAATAATAATTAATGGAGCACTCAAATAAATGCATAACCACATCAATAAAAAGATTTATGATAGAGAAAGATTATTATTAGAAAACAACTTAGGTAAAGAAATGTAATGATAATAAATATTTTGAATATAATTTAAATTAAACAAAAATATTAATTTTCTCATCATTAATGTGCTAAGACCAAAGGTTGTTGAGTCTAGTTTAACCTAGTTTTGTTGATTCTAGTTGTTCAAGATAAATTATTATTATTATTATTATTATTATTATTATTATTATTATTATTATTATTATTATTATTATTATTATTATTATTATTATTATTATTATTATTATTATTGTGTGCTAAAAAAATTATACGGTATAATGTATGTTTTGTTGATTCCCCTTATAAAGATTATAAAAGTTGGGTGTCCATGTGCAAATAATTACAAATCTAATAATGATGTTGAATGTTTATAGTTAGGTGACAGTAGTAGAATGATAGAAGCTAGTCAATGGTGACTGTGTTTGTTTCTAGTGGTTGTCGATATTGATCATTGGAAAACACAAGAGTTATTTAACTCTCACAACTCATAAACCCGATTAAATTAGAAAATGATGTTCACTTATAGTATTTTGAATGTTATTTTGATAAATCTAGTTAGAATCCAAAACACACAATTGCATGTCTATTTTTAACTCATGAGTTATGAATCGTCTATATAGCATTTGAGTGACATATTAATGTTAGAATCGAATGATCTTGAGCATGTTAGATTCTTCTCAAGTAGTAGCCTGATTTGATTATTCTTATATGCCGGAACATTCACAGTGGTTGAGATATATGGAGTATATTATTGTAGTTTTACATGAAGATCTAACACACACATAATTAAAGAGATTGATGTATGATCGATAGCTCTATGAGACATCATAGTTCTTACATATAAATGCAAAAAGGGAGAGCAATAGAGTCTAACGTATTTAAATTGATTCCACTAGTATTTGTATTTTATTGCAAGGGAAACCCTTATGCAAGGGAAAATATTGACAAAGTACATATTACATTGTTAATGTTGGGAGAGCCCATTGGCACGAATCCAACATAAATCTAAGTGTTGAAGGTGAAGGTCATAGTTGAAGTTGATGGCGTGCATCGGTTATAAGTGATTATGTGTATTGACATTATTGGCGATGGTGAATAATTAAGTCTATATACATTGGAGTAGCTAGGTGATAACAACTAAAAGGTTGTAGGTTGGAGGGCCATAATCAACAAATGATAGAGGTGGAAGGGATCACAGTCAGGCGACGATGGTTTGAGAATCATAATTGACAGGCAATGGAGATCAAAAGGATCGTAGTCATGAAATGATGGGCTGGGGATCATTTAGGGTAATGGTGTTTAAAGGATCATAGTCGTCGGGTAGCGAGAGTCAAAGGATTATAGTCAGTGGATAATAGAGGTCAAAAGGACCATAATTGGGAGACAACGGTCGAATGACCATAATCGGGCGACGATAATCGAAGAACAGTATTCAAGTTACGATGGTTTGAGGACCATATTCAGACGACATAGGTCAAAAAGACTATAGTCAAGTGATAGTGGTCATAGAATCATAGTCGGGATGATGAAGGTTGGAGGACTATAGTAAACGATCACCAACAGTGGTTTAAAGGATCATAGTCATATAATGATGTGTGATGCTCCAGGATCTAATGAAATAATTAAATTCCTTGACAACTTTTCTCAATCATAATGCCGAGTAAACCATAGTCAACTAAATAATCCAAACTAATATTAATAGTATAAAATATTATTCAAATATCATTTCTCAAAAGTTATATATAATAATCTAGTTCATACAAAATCCATGCATAATAAAATAAACAATTAGATTACAAAATACCTCAAAATCCTAATTTTTAGAATCTTGACCGTATCAACTCTACTATGTTGGATCTATCCCTTATCTATATATATTAGAGAAATTTCACAAAGTGAGCACAACAAGCTCAGTAAAATTTTTTCACATATTTGCTACAAATATCAATACTCATTTTACTATAAATAGAAAAATTATTCAAAAATTAAGCTAAAACATCAGAGTCTAAACTAAGTGTTAACAAAAAATAACTTATATAAAAATTAACCCATTTTGTGTTTCAGAAAACATCAATTCATAAATTATTACTTGACTTTGCACATAACATTTACATTTGCACTTTTCACATAATTACTTTCATAAGACTATCATAATATGCTTCTTATCGAAGTTATCACTTGCACTTTTATTGATAAACTTCACAGGGTATCAAAATGTGAGAATATACTTGATATCAAAATAATTTTTATACTCTAATTTATTTGAATTATCAAAATAAGCAATACATGGATATATTATGCATATGTCTAAGTGTATGTTAAAACTCCACTTTCACTTATGACTGTTTAAATCTGCAACACCCACATAAAGCAAGTTGAGTCAAAGCAAAGCATAAAACCTCCTACATCCATGCCAAACAGATGGGTCAAATAAGAACTTATAGAGCCCTTGTAGCATTTTTAAAAAGTGCACTTGTATCATGTTAGATATCACAGCTTCTCTAATATTATGCCATGAATCATGGATGTGAGTATTTAAACATATAATTATGATATTAAATATGAATATGATGACATATGAACTACTAAAATCAGGTAACATTGTATGTGTAAAAACCAACGTACTTGCCATTTATCTTTCTAATTATAACTTCAAAGGAACATTTAGAACAACATTTTGAGACTTTTAGAGAACTATCATGAATATTATAAATATTTCATTCATTTAACATGTACAAAAACTAATACATAAGAACTAACCTGTAAAATTTTAACTTTATACAATCAAGTGTTCAAAATAAATCATGCTATAATATATAAAAAGTTACACTATGAAAACATCATAAAATTGAAGAAAATATATAGATTTTTTATATCTTGTGTTATACATATTGGAATTGAAAGCATAGATGGGTGTTTAGAAGTTTACCTTATGCTCGACAAAATCCTTAACTAGCCTAATGGATGAATTTAGCTCTGCAACCTCTAAATATCTACCCTCTTTTTTCTCTCTTTTCTCTCTCTCTCTCTCTTCTTCCTTCTCCAACAAGGTGGGTGGGTGGGTGTGTGTGTGTGTGTGTGTGTGTGTGTGGGGGGGGGGGGGGGGGGGGGGGGGGGGGGGGGGGGGGGGGGGGGGGGGGGGGTTATAATGAGGTGAGGAAAATTGTTTTTGACCTAGTGTCATGACACTCTCCCAACGCCTCAATGCTCGAGTAGAATTTTTCATATTTTCCAAATATCTCTAAATTGATAGCTCAGTGCTACAACACTCCTTCTTAGCACCACATCTCCTCGATTCTTCTCCTAATACAGAATATAGATAGAATAACACCACAATGTCGCCATGCCCATCACTACGATGCTCCTAGAATCATTTGGCCTCCCATGGTTTTCTCTTTTTCCATTTTAAATTTTAACTTATTTAGAGTTAATTAGGTATTATATTACTTATAATTGATAAAAAAACATAATAAAATAGAATTAATACCATATTAAGTCAACTAAGTGGATTCTGCAACAATGGATACTGCACAATAGTCATAGGAACAATAGTTTGGTGCCAGTGACTAGAGAATCGTAGTTGGACGACAGTTGTCAGAGGATCATAGTCAGACAATGATGGTTCAATGACAGTCATCAATGGGTGATGATAGTCCTAGGATCATAGTCAATGAGCAAAGAAGGTCAAAGAGATCATGGTAGGACGAACCCTTGATCAGACATGCTTTACCACAAAATAAATGCATTCAAAAATATACAAAACATACAAAATAGAAAATGTGAAAATTCAATCTTTCATGACTAATCATATCATGAGGTGAGGAAAATTGTTTTTGACCTAGTGTCACGACACTTTCCCAACGCCTCAATGCTCGAGTAGAATTTTTCATATTTTCCAAATACCTCTAAATTGATAGCTCGGTTCTATAACACTCCTTCTCAGCACTGCATCACTCCTCGATTCTTCTCCTAATACAGAATATAGATAGAATAACACCATAATGTCGCCATGCCCATCACTACGATGCTCCTAGAATCATTTGGCCTCCCATGGTTTTCTCTTTTTCCATTTTAAATTTTAACTTATTTAGAGTTAATTAGGTATTATATTACTTATAATTGATAAAAAAACATAATAAAATAGAATTAATACCATATTAAGTCAACTAAGTGGATTCTGCAACAATGGATACTGCACAATAGTCATAGGAACAATAGTTTGGTGCCAGTGATTAGAGAATCGTAGTTGGACGACAGTTGTCAGAGGATCATAGTCAGACAATGATGGTTCAATGACAGTCATCAATGGGTGATGATAGTCCTAGGATCATAGTCAATGAGCAAAGAAGGTCAAAGAGATCATGGTAGGACGAACCCTTGATCAGACACGCTTTACCACAAAATAAATGCATTCAAAAATATACAAAACATACAAAATAGAAAATGTGAAAATTCAATCTTTCATGACTAATCATATCAGCTTAGAATATTGTTGTAAGAAATATTACATTCCCTTCTTGAATGTACATGCAAATCTAACTCATGAAATTACTATATGATTGTTGTGTCCTGGAGTATTCGCGGCGGTAGAGAAATATATAGTTTAACGTCTTAACGTTGTACAAAGATCCAGCACACAATCAGGTAAGAGAGAGAGGGTGTTGCATTCATAAAAGACACCATAATTTTTACGTGGAAACCCCTGAAAAGGGGAAAAAATCACGAGGCCTGACCCAGTTTAAATGAATCCACTAGTATTTGCAGTGGATTACAAATGCGACCTTCCTTGGGAGAAGGCCTTGGCTTGATTGTACAAATATAGATCATATATAGCACATTATATGGTGGAGTTACAATATAGACATGTCTGTTTAGTCGGCACGACCATAGTTGATAGGATAGAGGTTGGAAAGACCGTTATCTGGTGATGGAGGTCGAAAGGACCGTAGCATGCAGGAGATCGAGGTTAGAAAGATCGTTGTTTGGCGATGTTGGTCGAAAGGTCCATAGTATGCGACGGAGGTCAGAAGGACCATAGTCGAAAGGAGACAAGGGTTTGAAAGACCGTAGTTGACCAGAGATCGGGGACATAAAGACCGTTGTAGTAGGGCGGTACTCTGGCAGAACTCTAGGCATCAGGTGGTGGCCCGATAAAAGTTCGGGCCGCAAGTGGTGGTCCGGTAGAAGTTTGAGCCTTAGGTGGTGGCCCGGTGCAGCACAGGGCCTCAAGCGGTGGTCCGGCGGATGTTCGGGCATCAGGTGGCGGTCTGGCATAAGTCTAGGTCTCAAGTGATGATCAGTTGGAGGTGAGGGCCTCAAGTGGTGGTCCGGCATAACAACGACATCAAGCGGTGGTCCTACGGAAGTTCGTGTCTCAGGTGGTGGTCTGGCAAAATTCCAGGTCTCAAGTGGTGGTCTGGCGGAGGTGAGGGCCTCAAGTGGTGGTCCGGTGGAGGTGAGGGCCTCAAGTGGTGGTCCGGCAAAACAACGACGTCAGGTGGTGGTCCGGCGAAGTCGAGAGCAGGGGCGGATCCAGCTTCTTTTTTTAGGGTGGGCAAAAAAAAAATTTGTGAGGTATGGACAAATATGCTTAGGATTGATAAAATTAGGGCAAAAAAAATTTTTTAGGGGGGGGGGGGCAAAATGCCCAAAATATCCAAAATATTTCAAAATCTCCCCTCTAAATATTAAAAAAAAAAAATTAAGGGTGGGCATTTGCCCACCCTAAGCCATGGGTGGATCCGCCCATGGGCGAGAGCCTCAAGCAGTGGTCCAACAAGGATGAGGGCCTCAGGTGGTGGTCCGGCGAGACTCCAGCGGTGGTTGAGGAGAAGTTTTTTCCTTCTCTTCATTTTCTTCTCTTATTCTCTTCTTGCTTGGGATCTCCTTTCAAGAGAAATATTGAGGGATCTATTTATATAATTATGGAGTGGCATGGCTTGTAAATAGGTGAGAGATCAATGGTAAAGGGGAAGTGGTCGGATGGACGTCCGATGTTGAATCCCTTGATCAGGGACCGTTTGATGAACATTTGAATGTCTTAGTGATGTTGGAATTCAGCGATCTTGGGTTCGTTGGATTTGTCTTGTTGAGTCGCTCGATTCAACTATAACTACTTAATTTTTGGAAATTGTTTGGTAATCCAAATTGTGGTTTGAACCTTCCAACAGCGCTTTGGGTCCTTGATTTGTCTTGTTGAGGCTGGTGAGGTCTAGTGCAAGCCATGAGGCGTGGGGGCAAGCGCGGGTCGAGCACGATGCGGGTCATTTCTAAGTCAGCCAGTTGACATGGACATGATCCGATTTTTCAAACGGAGTAGGAATTATGACCCGAACCCAACCCGCTTGTCAAACGGTTTACCTGAAACTAAAGTTTTCAGATTGAGTTTTCCGATCGTATTATAAATTGACACCCTGCCTGCAAGTTCATATGTTGACTCAAATAACAATGACTTTTAGATAATAATTCATCCAAACATGTTCATAATTTTTTTATTAGTTAGTAAATTAGTCAGTGTTGAAGATGATGCCCTTAAAATCTATTTTTTGACTTATAGATCTAATGTTATGATAATGAGATATTTAACTGAGACTTAATCGCTAAGCACTTATGACAAATTGTAGTTGGAAATTTATAAGCAACCAAACCTAATTAAGCTTAGAATATTATCACTACTAATCACGTGATGCCCTTAAACAGCACCTTATTATCCTACCTTAAACCGAGACCCATAGCTTTGTTCTCTGCATGGATGTATGGAGATTGGATATACAATATCACTAAACGCCGTATCAGTGGTCTAATTTTGAGTCTTATTTCAGGTCCCTTTATCCTTTGCATTTATGAAGGCTAAGCGGACCGCCTAATGCTCAACAACCAACCAACTTTGACCGTAATTCGATAGATAGACCCGCAATATCGGCGTTCTCTTGCACCTCGTGACTGCCCTACTTAACATATTCCCGCTCAAAAAAGAAAAGATTTTATAACTGTTTGGGGACTGCTAAAATTGCTGTATAAAAAATTATTTCCTACATAAATCACTATATTTTATTTGGAAAGTATAACTATCAAACTGTTGTGCTGCTATATGCCGACAAATTACATTGATACTCTTATATATTTAGTTGAAATTTTTTTTTGTAAATTAAAAAAAAATTTAAATGTACATAATAAAATAAAATAAAATTTTAATTACAATTTTATCCACTTTTATGAAATATTTTATTCCTTTTAAATATCTAAATATGTTTTTTTTACAATATAATATCATACTTTAAAATTATATTGAAAAAATTATAATATCTGATATTACTTTAAAAAATATTTTTTTGTGATAATAATAATATAACTCTGATAAATTTTTAAGATTTAATTAAAATAAAAATAAGTAAGTAATTTTCAAAACATGAAACAATTTTTTTCTCTATTACAATTTTAGTGTAAAAAAAATACACAATTAAAATGGTTTGAAATAAATAATTGTTGGAGAGAAGAGGAAGATGCTGTTTGTGGAGAGGAGGATCAGACATGCCTATATGATTGGTCCAAACGATCGGCTAGGTGCTTGGGGCTCGTTCGATCGAGAGAAAGAGCTTGCGGATGGGAATTGACAGATTCATTGAACATTGGAGTTGGGTCGAAGTACTAGGAGCAACTCAGAGGCATAGGCATCGTGAGTGGCGTCGAAGTCGCAAAAGTTGAATTGCCAGATATTAGAAGACAACAGCAAGAAGGAATAAATACCACATTTATTGTATTAAAATAATCTCCTATCGGTGCTTGACACGTGTACTCTACAAACCAAGCAAAGTCTATATATTGTATACATGTATGTAAAGAAAGCAATACGATTCTTTATTTCTCTGCAATTCTTCTTCCTTCCCTTTTCTACATGGTATCAGATATGGCAAGATCCTAAATCTCATCTTCATCTTCATGGCTTCTTCTGTGACGTCTCCGCTCACGGCGTCGACCGTCAGCTCCACCGACTCCGGCATACCGGCGTCCCTCAAATTTGTTGTATCTAACCTCCGCACTCTTGTTCCCACGCAGCTAACTACCGACAACTACGCGCTTTGGAAGAATCGGATTGTCAAGCTGCTTCGCGCAAATGGATTCGAGCATTTTCTTGAATCTTCTGATAAAGCTTCAGAGGCGCAAGATGCCTCATCTTCGCTCACAACCGCCTCTGCCACTGCTCTCTGGCTTCTCACCGACAGAAATCTCTCTGCGGCAATCTGTTCTACCATATCGCCCACGGTTTTACCCTACGTCTTAAATCTTGATTCAACTGCAGATATATGGAAAGCACTTGAAACAAGATTCCAGTCTTCAAATCGATCGAAGGTTCTTCAACTTAAAAATGAGCTCAACAGTATCTCCATGAAGAACTAGTCCATGATTCAGTATCTTACCGGCATCAAGATTCTGGTGGATCAAATAGCCGCAGCTGGATCCAAAATCGAATCGGAAGACATCATCATGTATATCCTTAACGGGCTACCACCGCAATATCAAGCCTTCAAAACTATTATCCGCACAATGCAAAGCTCTCTGAGTCTCGATAACTTTTATTCGCTTCTTATCAGCGAAGAAATCCATGTTCACAATGACGCTGCAAGATTTTCTTTGCCTACCGATCAGCAATCGGCTCTCTATGCCGATCGCGGACGTTTCAAAAATAATAAGGGAAAATCTCAAACTGGCTCACAAAATAAAGGTCGCGATCCGTCTAAACCAATTCTAACGTGCCAAATTTGCAACAAGAAAGGGCACAGTTGTAATATCAGTTTTTGCTCCAGGTTCATCCGGACGAAGTCGGATCGTCCGGGACGATCGGTACAGGTTGTGCAGAGAAAATCATGTTTGGCTGTATGGTTCGTCTGGACGAAATCAGGATCGTCTGGACGAAAATAAGTCAGTGAGCCCTTCGCCGGGGACGATGTTCAATTTTCGTCTAGACGAAATAATTCTCTTCATGGATCGTCCGGTACGAAGCTCGATCGTCCAGGACGATCAGTCTGGATATATATAAAAATGAGATATTTTGAAGAGAGAGAAAAAGTTGAGGAGAGAGAAAAACGAAGGAAAAAGTAGAAAAGTGGATTTTCGGGCGACGCCGAGCTGTTTTCGTCCGAAA
The DNA here is from genome assembly GCA_019514585.1 of Dendrobium officinale. Classification (NCBI taxonomy): domain Eukaryota; kingdom Viridiplantae; phylum Streptophyta; class Magnoliopsida; order Asparagales; family Orchidaceae; genus Dendrobium; species Dendrobium officinale. The sequence goes on along the minus strand of CM033690.1, from coordinate 52,372,095 downwards.
AGACTGTTGAGGAAATTGCTGTACGCAAGGTAAGGCACAATCCGACTTTCTCAATTTTCAGAACCGTCGAGTTTGGCGGTATTATCTGTCCGGAATTAAGTTTTGTTCGCGATTTTCGTCCGTAATTTCCGACTGGTTTAGTTTCTACCGCGTAACTTTCTGTATTTTGTTGAAGTGCCGAGTGTGCACATTTTGGTTATTTTTTTTAGATTTTTGTCCGGGTATTTTTGATTCGACTGTGTTTTTAGTCGACTGGATTTTTCTGTGAACTTGGAAATTATCTGTGCAGTAGAATAAATGTTCTAAAATGTTGATATCTATATTCTGTGCGAATTTGGTGAATTTTGATTTTCAGGAAAATTGTGTAAATTCTGTATACTGCCGTTGTGCTGCCCGATTTTTGAGTAATTTCTGTTTTGTCCGGAAATCTTCTGAATTGATATGCTATCTGTATATGCTATATAAAGGGAGTTATAAGGGGCCTGGATCCTATGAGATTCAGTTAGTGTCTGGGAATTCTGAAATGAGCTCAATATGAAATCTGATATCTGTTCTGTTCGGATCGAGGAAATAATCTGTTTAGGTGCTATATGCACTATATATGTATTCTGGTGCTATAAGCACATCTGATCTGATCTGTTTTGGTGCCGTGAGCACAAAGGGAGGCATAAGTGGCCTGGATCCTATGAGATTCAGTCAGTGTCAGGGAATTTAGCTATTAATTAAATATCTGATATCTGCTATATGATTCTGATATGATTTGTTCTGTTCCGATATGATCTGTACGATTCTGATTCTGTTGATCTGATGTGTCTGATCTGTTATGTTTCTGATTTGATACAACTTCCATTTCCGTACAGTTTTGTTGATTTGATATCTGTCCGAATCTGTTTCGATTTTGTACGGATGTGTCTGCTGTGTTGGTTTTGAGATTCTGAGAATTTTGATTGGAGGTTTGTTGCTTTACTGAGCTGTTGAGCTCACCCTTGCTTTCTGGTGGTTTTCAGGTTCTGGGAAAGGGAAGGAAGTCCATGACTAGATTTCAGAGTCTGGTCAGTATAGGTACTTTTGTACTTTTGATTTTTGTACAGTCATGGCTTTTCTGTTCTGTCTTTCTTTCTGTCGAAAGCCATGTACTGTTCTGTAGATGATTGTTTTGAGGAAATAAAATTGGATAGATGTTTTGTTCCGCTGCATTTGATGATACATAGTAGCTCTGTGTTTGTTAGTCTGTGTGAATTAATTATTTGGAAGATTCAGTTCCGAACCAAATTCCAAAGCTAGATCCTGGTTAGTGCAGCTCCGTCGCGATCCAGCACGGGCGGGATCCGTCTCGTCTCGGGTCGGGTCGTGACAAGCTTTTTTTGGTATCAGAGCAATGGTTTTGGAATTTGAGAATTTTGTGAAACAGAGCTATAGGAAGTGATCAGTAAGTCTGTCTGGGGGGTAATTTTGATTTGTTTGGCTTTTTATTTTTGTTGTTTTTGTGATAGTTTTTCCGGATTTTCTGGATTTTTCTGTATGGATCAGCCAGACCCAGACATGACAGATGGTCAGAGTGCCGATCAGGCAGCACCAGTAGGGAGTACAGCCCCAGTGGTCGGTGCTGATACGCTTTCTCAGTTTGCTTCGCTGGTTGCTCAGATGATGAGCGAGACTCAGAGTAGAGCTTCTACTGTCAGATCTGATGACCTGGATAGACATTTGCAGTTGTTTTTGAGGTTGAAACCTCCGAGGTTTGAGGGCGCTGTTGAGCCCAGAGCTGCTGAAGAGTGGCTGAGGAGAGTGGAGAAGACCTTTGACGGGATGCAGTGTCCATCAGACAGGAAGGTACCGTTAGCAGTTTTTTCTGTTAGACGGAGAGGCTGAGCACTGGTGGGACGGCCAGCAGGCAGCCAGATTTCAGGGCAGACTGAACTCTTTGATTTCTTGGGAAGAGTTCACTGAGGTATTCCGAGATTGGTTTGTTCCCCCTTCTGCACGACAGCAGATGCAGGAGAACTTTCTGAGGCTTATTCAGGGGAGCAAGACGGTGATGCAGTACGAGGCTGAGTTTACTGCATTAGCCAGGTACGCTCCGCAGCTGGTTAGCACTTCTGCTGAGAGATGTTACAGATTTCTGAAGGGATTGCGAGATACCTTGAGGCAGCCCCCTGATACCATTCCGGATTACTGATTTCTCCGAGCTTGTGGAGCGAGCTCGATTGATAGAGAACGACTTGATGGCTACTCAGCAGCGGTGGACTGCGAGTAGGAAGAGGTTTGGAGGCGAGGCATCTGGCAGTGGTTCCTCCGGAAAGAGGAGATTTGTTTCCGGTTCTGGATCTGGAGATTCCAGAAGGAGCGGAGGATCGTCTGGTACTGTTACCAGTACGACGAGTTCGGGATCAGTCAGTTCGGCACCTGTGTGCCAGAACTGTGGACGGCGACACTTCGGCCAATGTTATAGGATGGCTGGTCTGTGCTTCCGATGTGGTCAGTCAGGACATCGGATTGCAGAGTGTCCGCAGATGGGATTTGATCAGCGATCTGAGGGCTTTGTCAGACCTGTCGGTTCAGCAGGAAGACCGAGGACTGTTCCTCCTCGCCCTGAGGGATTTGCTGGAAGAGGTGGTGGTTCTAGTTCTGCACCACGGAGACCACCTACTGTTCAGAGGGAGCAGAGTAGTTCCGTTGCTTCAGCTCCTGTTCCAGTTCAGCCACGAGTTTACAGTTTGAGTCAGCAGGAGGCTCGAGATGCTCCCGATGTTGTGACAGGTACGATTTACATTTCTGATCGGCCCTGTCGTGTTTTGTTTGACTCTGGAGCGAGTCATTCTTTTCTGTCCGAGCACTGTTTTGAGGCTTTACGTTTGGATTCTCTTTTACTTCCGGTTTCTTTGTCTGTGATTTTACCGGCTCGGAATCCTTTGATTGCTCGGCAATTTTGTTTGTGTGAGATCGAGATTGCTGGCAAGAAGTGGAAATCAAGTTTGATTCGGTTGCCGATTTCATCGTATGATGTAATTCTGGGCATGGATTGGTTGAGTCAGTATGAAGCCCAGATAGACTGTCTGAAGAAGCAAGTGAGTTTGCTTATGGCTGGAGAAAGAGTTGTATTTCAGGGATTACGAGGTGTTCTCTCCAGTCTGATTTCGGTATTGGAAGTGAACAGGATGTGGAAGAAGGGATGCCCAGTGTTTTTGGCTTCGGTGCGGGATTTGAACCTAGAGGTTGGTTCTGTTTCTGAGATCCCTGTGGTACGGGAATTTGCTGATATTTTTCCTGAGGAGCTGGTTGGTTTACCTCCGGATAGAGATGTGGAGTTCTCTATCGATATTTTTCCTGGTACCGCTCCGATATCGAAAGCTCCGTACAGGATGGCACCGAAAGAACTTTCTGAGTTGAAAGTTCAGCTTCAGGAGTTGGTTGATAGAGGTTTTGTGCGCCCTAGTGTTTCGCCCTGGGAGCACCTGTTCTGTTTGTGAAGAAGAAGGACGGTACACTCCGTATGTGTATCGATTACAGAGATTTGAACAAGGTCACGATCATGAACAAGTATCCTTTGCCTCGGATTGACGACTTGTTTGATCAGCTTTCCGGATCTTCAGTATTTTCGAAGATTGATTTGCGATCCGGATATTATCAGGTGAAGGTGAAGGAAGCTGATGTGGTGAAGACAGCTTTTAGTACTCGGTACGGGCACTATGAGTTTTTGGTTATGCCTTTTGGGGTAACCAACGCGCCTGCTATTTTCATGGATCTGATGAACCGAGTATTCAGGGAGTATCTGGATCAGTTTGTGATCGTCTTCATTGACGATATTCTGGTATATTCTGCATCTGAGGATGATCATGCCAGACATTTGAGGATTGTGTTAGAGACTTTGAGGCGGCATCAGCTGTATGCCAAGTTCTCCAAGTGTGAATTCTGGCTGAAGAGCATTTCTTTTCTGGGGCATGTGATTAGCGGAGAAGGCATTTCTTTAGATCCCCAGAAGATTCAGGCAGTTGCTAATTGGCTAAGGCCGACTACGGTATTTGAGGTACGTAGTTTCTTGGGCATGGCTGGATATTACAGGAAATTTGTGAAGGGATTTTCACAGATTTCGACGCCTCTGACGAGACTGACTCAGAAGTTAGTACCTTTTGTTTGGACACCGGAGTGTGAGGCGAGTTTTCAGCGATTGAAGGATTGTTTGACTTCAGCTCCAGTGTTAGCACTTCCGTCAGGTACGGAAGGTTTTCAGGTGTTCAGTGATGCTTCACTGAAAGGACTGGGATGTGTCCTGATACAGCATGGTCAGGTAATTTCTTATGCTTCTAGATAGTTGAAACCACATGAGAAGAATTACCCGACGCATGATCTGGAGTTAGCTGCAGTTGTGTTTGCTTTGAAGATTTGGCGTCATTACCTGTATGGCGTCAGATGTGAGATTTTCACTGATCATAAGAGCCTGAAGTATATTTTTACTCAGAAGGATCTGAATCTGAGACAAAGAAGGTGGCTCGAGTTGATCAAAGATTATGATTTGACTATTCAGTATCAGCCTGGTAAGGCTAATGTGGTAGCAGATGGCTTGAGCAGGAAGTCTTCTGGATTATCAGGTATTCAGCTTACTTGTGATGATTTTCTGATTCGTGATATGGAGCGTTTGCAGTTGGAAGTGATTTCCTCCAGTGGTTTGGAGTTGGCTCAGATGAGTATTCGGTCTACTTTGGAAACAAGGATTCAAGAAGCCCAGAAGTCAGATTCTGATTATTCGAAGTTGATTGCTCAGATTGGATCTGGTAAGACTCCTGAACTTCGAATTTCTGATTCTGGTGCTATTTTCTGTAAGAACAGGTTGTGGGTACCTGTGTTTGGAGACTTGAGGCAGGAGATTCTGTATGAATCTCATCATTCAGGCTACACTGTACATCCAGGCAGTGGTAAGATGTACGCTGATATGAAGCTTTTGTTCTGGTGGCCTGGGATGAAGAAAGATGTAGCAGAGTTTGTGTCGAGATGCGAAGCCTGTCAGTTGGTAAAGGCAGAGCATCAGCGACCAGGTGGATTGTTGCAGTCGTTGCCTATCCCTGAGTGGAAATGGGAGGAGGTAACGATGGATTTTGCGATCGGTTTCCCTCGATCTAGACAAGGGCACGACGCTATTTGGGTGGTTGTAGATCGATTGACGAAGTCAGACCATTTTCTTCCGATCAGACAGACGGATTCAGTTGATCGCTTGGCACAGATATATGTGAAAGAGATAGTCAGATTGCACGGTGTGCCTCGTGTGATCGTATCTGATCGAGATGGACGTTTTACTTCCAGACTTTGGAAAGGCATTCAGCAAGGCTTGGGTACAAAACTGCATTTTAGTACAGCCTTCCATCCTCAGACCGATGGACAGTCTGAAAGAACTATTCAGGTACTGGAAGATCTGTTAAGACTTTGTGTTCTGGACTTTAGCGGAAGCTGGGAAGATCATATTCCGCTGATTGAGTTTGCCTATAACAACAGTTTTCAGTCCAGTATCGGTATGGCACCGTACGAAGCTTTGTATGGCAGGAAGTGCCGTACTCCTTTGACTCTGACGGAGGTCGGAGATAGGCAGGCTTTGGGAGCCACTTTTGCTGATGAAACTGCTCAGAAGATCAATTTGATAAGAGAAAGATTGAAAGCTGCTCAAGATCGACAGCAGAAGTATTACAATCAGAAGCACAGATTTGTAGAGTTTCAGGTTGGTGACTTTGTGTATGTCAAAGTCAGCCCGATGAAGGGTGTGAGCAGATTTGGTCAGGTGAGCAAGCTTAGTCCGAGGTATGTTGGACCTTTTGAAATCCTGGAAAGGATTGGAAAAGCTGCTTACAAATTGATGCTTTCTGATTCGATGCCTGATGTGCATAATGTGTTTCACGTATCCACTCTGAGGAAGTGGGTATCCGACTCTGGGAAAGAAAGTATCTGTTGATGAGGTTGAGATTCAGGAGAATCTGACGTACAAGGAAGAGCCAGAGTTGATTTTGGCATACGACGTACGAAAGCTAAGAAGTAAACAGATTCCAATGGTTAAAGTCCAGTGGAAGCACCGTACTGCACGGGAAGCCACTTGGGAGAAGGAGTCTGACATGAGACGGTTGTACCCATACTTGTTTTGACTGAGTTTGGACTGGATAATGTCGAGGACGACATTTTTTTTAAGTTGGGGAGATTGTAATATCAGTTTTTGCTCCAGGTTCGTCCGGACGAAGTCGGATCGTCCGGGACGATCGGTACAGGTTGTGCAGAGAAAATCATGTTTGGTTGTATGGTTCGTCTGGACGAAATCAGGATCGTCTGGACGAAAATAAGTCAGTGAGCCCTTCGCCGGGGACGATGTTCAATTTTCGCCTGGACGAAATAATTCTCTTCATGGATCGTCCGGTACGAAGCTCGATCGTCCAGGACGATCAGTCTGGATATATATAGAAATGAGATATTTTGAAGAGAGAGAAAAAGTTGAGGAGAGAGAAAAACGAAGGAAAAAATGGAAAAGTGGATTTTCGGGCGACGCCGAGCTGTTTTCGTCCGAAAAGACTGTTGAGGAAATTGCTGTACGCAAGGTAAGGCACAATCCGACTTTCTCAATTTTCAGAACCGTCGAGTTTGGCGGTATTATCTGTCCGGAATTAAGTTTTGTTCGCGATTTTCGTCCGTAATTTCCGACTGGTTTAGTTTCTACCGCGTAACTTTCAGTATTTTGTTGAAGTGCCGAGTGTGCACATTTTGGTTATTTTTTTTAGATTTTTGTCCGGGTATTTTTGATTCGACTGTGTTTTTAGTCGACTGGATTTTTCTGTGAACTTGGAAATTATCTGTGCAGTAGAATAAATGTTCTAAAATGTTGATATCTATATTCTGTGCGAATTTGGTGAATTTCGATTTTCAGGAAAATTGTGTAAATTCTGTATACTGTCGTTGTGCTGCCCGATTTTTGAGTAATTTCTGTTTTATCCGGAAATCTTCTGAATTGATATGCTATCTGTATATGCTATATAAAGGGAGTTATAAGGGGCCTGGATCCTATGAGATTCAGTTAGTGTCTGGGAATTCTGAAATGAGCTCAATATGAAATCTGATATCTGTTCTGTTCCGGATCCGAGGAAACAATCTGTTTAGGTGCTATATGCACTATATATGTATTCTGGTGCTATAAGCACATCTGATCTGATCTGTTTTGGTGCCGTGAGCACAAAGGGAGGCATAAGTGGCCTGGATCCTATGAGATTCAGTCAGTGTCAGGGAATTTAGCTATTAATTAAATATCTGATATCTGCTATATGATTCTGATATGATTTGTTCTGTTCCGATATGATCTGTACGATTCTGATTCTGTTGATCTGATGTGTCTGATCTGTTATGTTTCTTATTTGATACAACTTCCATTTCCGTACAGTTTTGTTGATTTGATATCAGTCCGAATCTGTTTCGATTTTGTACGGATGTGTCTGCTGTGTTGGTTTTGAGATTCTGAGGATTTTGATTGGAGGTTTGTTGCTTTACTGAGCTGTTGAGCTCACCCTTGCTTTCTGGTGGTTTTCAGGTTCTGGGAAAGGGAAGGAAGTCCAGGACTAGATTTCAGAGTCTGATCAGTATAGGTACTTTTGTACTTTTGATTTTTGTACAGTCATGGCTTTTATGTTCTGTCTTTCTTTCTGTCGAAAGCCATGTACTGTTCTGTAGATGATTGTTTTGAGGAAATGAAATTGGATAGATGTTTTGTTCCGCTGCATTTGATGATACATAGTAGCTCTGTGTTTGTTAGTCTGTGTGAATTAATTATTTGGAAGATTCAGTTCCGAACCAAATTCCAAAGCTAGATCCTGGTTAGTGCAGCTCCGTCGCGATCCAGCACGGGCGGGATCCGTCTCATCTCGGGTCGGGTCGTGACAACAGTGCAACATCTTGTTGGCACAGGCTCAACATCAACTTCGTTCCCTCTCAACCTCAGGATAATCAACCCAAAGCGTTTTCTGCTACGACGGAGTCCAAGAATCCCAACGAGTGGTATCTTGATTCAGGCGCGTCAGCTCATATGACCAATAGCACCGATAATCTTACTACCTCTACCAGTTATCAAGGTTCTGACTCCATTACCATTGGCGACGGAAGTCACATTCCGATAGCTCATTCCGGTACCGGTATCCTTCCCACTCCATCCCGTAAGCTCAAGTTATCTAACTTGCTTCATATCCCTAACATCTCATATAATCTTGTATCTATATCCAATTTAGTTAAGGATAATAATATATCTATTGCGTTCAATCCTAACGGTTTTACTATGAAGGATATGACAACGGGATGTATAATCCTACGCGGCCCCTGTAAGGATGGTCTGTACCCCATCGCGATTTCGCATACATCCCAGACAACACTTCAGGCGAGCAGATCGTCCTCGACCGTGTGGCACAACCGGCTTGGTCACCCCAATCAAAGAACAATGCGTCTGATTGCTTCAGCTCACCCGCAATTGCATATTTCAATTTCTTCTTTTCAGTGTGTAGCTTGTAGTTCTTGTAAAGGCCATAAAATGCCTTTCTCTAAATCTTGTAACAGAATGAAAACTCCTCTTGCTTTGTTACATTCGGACGTCTGGGGGCCTTCTCCCGTAACGTATAACCAAGGTTTTAGATATTATGTAACATTCATTGACGATTTCTCTCGTTACACTTGGTTATTTCCTTGTATGAACAAATCAGATGTTCCCCATATTTTCATTAATTTTAAAATATTTATTGAAAATCAATTTAACTATAAAATCAAGATTCTCAGGACCGATGGCGGCACCGAATATCGCAATACTACGCTCAGCAAATTTCTCAGCTCAAACGGCATTCAACATCAACTTCTGTGCCCATATACACCGGAGCAAAACGGGGTTGCGGAGCGTAAACACCATCATATAATAGAGACAACCAGGACTCTGCTTCATCAGGCTTCGGTTCCACTTCAGTTCTGGCCAGATGCAGCAAATACCGCGGTGTATCTAATAAACAGATTACCGTCTAGTAACACTAACAATTATTCCCCATTTCAATCTTTTTATAAACAGCATCCCTCTTACGATCATCTTAAAACATTCGGATGTGAATGTTTTCCTTTATCTCATCCTCCGCTCAGGCACAAACTGCAGCAAAAATCGCAATCTTGTGTTTTCCTTGGCTATTCGGAACAATACAAAGGATATAAATGTTTAAATAAACACACCAACTCAATTCAATATTCCCGCCATGTTACATTTATGAAAAACTCTTTTCCTTTTGCTACAGGAGAAATCAAGAATACAACTGACATTCCTTTGAACATTCCGAGTTCTCTGCTTTTACCTATCTCTCAAGTCCAGCACAAACCAAATGACACAACAGTTTTTCCCACCATGTGTTCCTCTCCTCAAAATAACATAGATCCTCAGACAACGCAACCGGATCCAGTAATCACTACAAATTCTCAACCTATTAATCATCATCCAATGATTACTCGCAACCAGACGGGATCCCTAAAGCCACGAACACGACTCAACTTATTTCATCAAACAACGGACACAGCCAGCTCCGAACCCGTTTCATACACTCAAGCGGTAAAATCAGCTGACTGGCGTAATGCTATGGCAACAGAATTTTTTGCGTTGCAAAAACAAGGAACTTGGATTCTGGTTCCTCCTCCTAAATCAGCCTCTGTTATAGGCTGTCGCTGGACATTTCGCACTAAAAGACACAAAGACGGGACAGTGGCTAGACTAAAAGCTCGTCTTGTCGCACAAGGCAACTATCAAGAACAAGGCATTGATTACTTCGAAACATTCAGTCCGGTCGCGAAGCTTCCTACCATTCGCGACCGGACTGAATGTTCAAAACATGAAACAAAATTTTTTTATCTATTACAATTTTAGTGTAAAAAAAAAATACACAATTAAAATTGTTTGAAATAAATAATTGTTGGAGAGAAGAGGAAGATGCTGTTTGTGGAGAGGAGGATCAGACATGCCTATATGATTGGTCCAAACGATCGGCTAGGTGCTTGGGGCTCGTTCGATCGAGAGAAAGAGCTTGCGGTTGGGAATCGACAGATTCATTGAACATTGGAGTTGGGTCGAAGTACTAGGAGCAACTCAGAGGCATAGACAACGTGAGTGGCGTCGAAGTCGCAAAAGTTGAATTGCCAGACACAAGGGCGGGCCGGAGAACGTGAGTCCTAGATGGATGAGCTTGAGGAAGTCGGCGTTAGTTTTTAAGGTTTGGTAATTGTAATCAGAAGAAGCCGTGAGTAAGGCATCGATGGGACGAAGATCACGAACATTTGCAAGTGGGCCAGTTGCGTCATTTTTTCCCTTCAAAATTGCGAAAAGCTGTGGACCGCAGGAGATAGTGAAGGGCCGCGGACAGTAACCATGTGCCCGGAATTTTTCTTAGCCCAATTCTGTCGCAATGCCCCAGAAAGACTATTTAATAGCTTTTTATAAAGCAAAACAGTAGTGACGTCGTCCCAAACTGATCCTATGTTTCTATGATTAAGTTTTTGCCTGAAATTAATCCTAAATTTACTAAAAAAAATTAATTTAGATTGAATTTAGTGATTATTTTTGCTTAAATTTGATTGGGTTTATAATTGTTTGATTAAAATTTATTAATTTTTAACCAAAACTTTCGTTAGATATATTTTTTTAAAAAAATTTATGATGAAAAAATAATCAAAATTATCAGAAAAATTCATCAAAACAAACAAATAAAATAACATCAAGCCTTTATCCCACTACGTGGGGTCGGCAACATGAATCATTTTTCTCCATTGTGTCATACTAAAAGTCAAATTCTCGTTTAAATCTAATAAAGAAAGATCATTCCTAAAAATTCATCAAAATATTGAAATAAAATAATTATCATAAAATAATACTGAAATCAAAATCAAACTTTAACGCATTGTGTAAAACCACATTAATTTGAAAACAAGCTCTTAAGAGTATCAGACCAAATTACCAAACCGTATCTCCCCACCTACCGCTCGACCGAATCCCAAAGCCAATAACGTAAATTTGCATAAATCACCCTGTTTTTTTAAAGTTTTATACTAATCAAATATTATTTTAAAATATTAGATATTTAAATATCAAACACAATTACCATCACGCATATTATGCTCGGGATAATTATATTAAAGTTTTGTTTGGAATAATTTTCTTATAGTTTTTTAAAATAAATTTTTAGTATAAAAATATAAATTTTTATATTAAAAAATAACTTTAAGAAATAATAAGAAAATTATTTCAAACAAAGCTTAAAACTAAGCACATGTTAGAGACACCTTTCTAACTGGTTTATATTTTCATAACACAAATTATATTTTGTTATTTTTTCATAAATAAAAAAATTTATGATAGGACGCTATTTTTTATAAATAGATATATTAATGTGTGGGAGCTAAAACAATTTTTTGATTTTAAAAAATATATATTCACAATACCCACAAGAGGTTAAAAATTTTATTTTTTCCACAACAATTTTTAAAATAAATGTTTTTTCCAACAACAGCTTCACAATCAACTTTTTAAAAAGCCAAAGCTCCCGTAGACTTTAGGCTTCTATTGTGGCAGCTTTTTATTACTTTTTAAATTAGCTTTCTAGTAAAAAAATATTTAAATTTGTACTAAAAATTATTTTAAAAATGAATGATAACTTTCTTATTGCCTTGTAGAGTTTTTGTAGGAAAAATATATTTTCAAAGATATTGTATAAAGCAGTGTCTTTAGTAGCAGCTGAATAAATATTATGATTATGAACAGAAAAATAAAATACTAAGATAACAATATCAAATTAAACCTTAATTATCTTCAATAATTTTATATTTAATTTTATGAATGTATAATATATTTAAGATATACAATTACATTTACTAATTTTAATGATAAAAAATAAAATAAATATAAATAATTACTTTTATGCCTTCTCAATTATTGGATTCAGATATTACATTTTGTTCTGCCAAAAAATTTCGATTGTTTTAGAATATCTCTTTCAAGGCTTGAATAAGTTATTATAATTAATTATAAAAATATTACAGAAGGTACAAAATAATAATTTTTGTAATGTGAAAGGTTAGAACTATAAATCAAAATAATTAGCCGCTCAACCTTCCCAGTGAAAAAGCTAAATATTCGATCTCTTAAAATAAGATATATAAACTGCTCGCAGAAGAAATCCCAACTGGATCAAAAAGCGAGGGTTTCTCCAAAAAAATTTCCAACGAAAAAAAATGCGCAGCTGGCCTTAAAAGCCGATCGAAGGAAGCCATGAACTTCAACGGAAAGCAATGGATCCGCAGCCGTCGCCGGCGATGCATCTTGATCTCCCTCGCCGTCTTCCTCTTCATCGTGTTGCTCTTCGTCATCCTCGGCGTCACCGTCTTCCGCGTTCGCGAAGCCACCACCACCGTCAACTCCGTCAAGCTCGGCGGCTTCAAAGCAGGTTTCAATCTCCCCAACCTCGGCGTCGACCTCAACGTCACTCTCGATCTCGACCTCACCGCTCACAACCCCAATCACGCGAGCTTCCGCTACGGCGAGAGCTCCGCCGAGCTATTCTACAAAGGTTCGCAGGTCGGAGAGGCGGCGATTCCGCCTGGGCAGATTAATGCCGGCGGATCGGAGAGGATGAATGTGTCGGTGACGATCTTCGCGGGGAGGTTGATTGGCGATTCTGCTTTGTATAGTGATGTGCTATCGGGATCGCTTGTTTTCCAACAACCACGAGGATTCCCGGCAGGGTCTCGGTGCTGGGGATTTTCAAGCATCACATTGTAACCTACAGCAGCTGCGATGTTACTGTCAACGTCAGCAGCCGGACGGCGGACAATTCGAATTGCAGGTACAGAGCAAAGCTATAATTTCTGTGGCTCGTGTGTATTAATTGGGGCTTTGTTTTTTTGGGGGAATTTTGCTTTTATGTACATGATAGTAGAGCTGTTTCTTGTGCTTGAAATTAATATGTGATAGATCAATTAAAGCACCATGAAGCAGTTCTTCGATTATTATTGCTGGCATGGGGAATTTTAGCTATTGCTCTGACTGTGGGTATTAATTGGGGCTTTGCTTTGTGGGGAAATTTTACCTTTTTTGTACATGATAATGGAGCTATTTATTATGTCTAAAATCAATGTGTGATAGATTATGGCTTTGTTTGAGGAACTTTTATTTGGTCCGGTGTAAGGATGCAGAGGAACATCCGGTCATAGGTAATCCCGTCTATACCGAGGTGTACGAGTTTTTTTGGAAAAACTCGGTACGAGTTTTTTTGGAAAAACTCGGTACACCTCGGTATAGGCGGGATTTTGCCAATGACCGAATATTCCTCTGCATCCGGTAGGAGGACGTAATAATTGTTCTTGATAGAGACAGCTTCTTTGATGCTTTTTAAAATAATTCTTTTAGTACAAAATTTTTTGAAATTAAAAATTTTGTATTAAAAAATAGTTATAAAGTAGCAAAAAAGCTGTCCGAAACGAACTTTTATTTGGTCCGGTGCAAGGACCTAGAGGAAGGTTCGGTTTTGCCTAAAAAAGTGCAAATACTGAGTTTTTTGAAAAAATACCGAGTTTTTCAAAAAACCCGGTATTTGCACTTTTTGACCTATTTTTGCCTAAAACCGAACCTTCCTCTACATCCAGTGAAAGGACTTAATAATTGCTCGTCCGAAACAATACCTAAAAAGAGCATGAATCACTTCTCTTATTATAGTCGCTGGCGCAAGGGATGAGTACTTTGATTTGTGGGGAAAAGTTCCTTTTATGTAAATGATAATATAGCTGCTTATTATATTTGGAACTAATATTTGATGGATTAAATGGAACTTGAAACAATTATATGATTATTGTTGATTTGAGATGACTGCAGTGTTTTATAAAAGTGATTACGAAATTGCTATAGAGAAAGCTACTTCTTTATTATGGCTGTAAGAAATATCTTTCCATCATAGAAATGTTTAAAAAATAATGAAAAAATAGTAGTCGGATAAAATTGTGATTATTGTTTGAAAAACAAAGCAACTAGAAAGCTATTCCAAGCATTCCCTGAAAAAAATGAACAACTACTTTTTTAAAAGCTATAACACATTAACAACTATGGTCCTAAAAAGCAGCTTTTTATCATTAAAAATTCAAAAAAAAAAAAAAATGAAAAATATGAATAAAATAATAACCGAATTGAATTATTATTGCGATATGAAAAATAAAATATAGAGAAAGTTATCTCAAGCAAATCTTTGAGGTGATCTTAGCATATTAGTACATAATAGTTTGATTTTATGCATTGAAAAATAAATGAAGCCTGTTGTGTCCTGGAGTATTCGAGGCGGTAGAGAAATATAAAGTAGCATTTTAGCGTTGTACGAAGATCTAACGCACAATCATATAAGAGAGAGGGTGTAACATTCATAGAGACACCAGAGTTTTTACGTGAAAACTCCTGAATAGGGGGAAAAACCACAGGGCCTGCCCCAATTTGAATGAATCCACTAGTATTTGCAGTCGATTACAAATGAGGCCTTTCCTTAGGAAAAGGCCTTGGCTTGATGTCACAAACGTACATCATATAGAGCACATTACAAGGTGCGAGTTACATAGACATGTTTGTTTGGTCGGTAGGACCATAGTCGATGTGATAGAGGTCGGAAAGACCATAGTTAGCTAAAGACCATTGTCCGACGATGTAGGTCGGAATGACTATAATATGCAGGAGATTGAGGTCAGAAAGACCGTTGCAGTAGAGCGGTACTTTGGCAGAACTCCAGGCCTCAAGTGGTGGTCCGGCAGAAGAATGGGCCTCAGGTGGTGGTCCGACAGAAGTCCGAGCCTCAGGTGCTGGTCTGGTAGAAGTCCGGGCCTCGCGTGGTGGTTTGGCATAAGTTCGGGCCTCAGATGGTGGTTCGGCAGAAGTCCGGGCCTCAGGTGGTGATCCAGCAGAAGTTCCCTTGATTGTAGACCGTTCGTCAAACATTTGAAGGTCTTAGTGATGTCAAAATTCGGCGATCTTGGGCTCGTTGGATTCGTCTCGTCGAGCCGCTCGATTCGACTATAAGCACGTAATGTTTGGAAACCGTTTGGTAATTCAAACTATAGTTTGAACCTTCTAACAATACTTAGGGTCCTTGATTTGGACTCATTTGGGCTCAGATTGAGTTGAATTTGGTGTCGTTGGGTTCATATTTCCGAGACGCTGAGTTCGACTATAAGTTTGCTGAAACTAGAGTTAGGATGATCCCAATTTTAATTTCAGAAGTTTCCAACTTGATTTTGCATCGAGATTCGTGCCCGATCAAGATAATTCTTTGATGACGTATCAAAGCCTAATGCAAAAAAATTAAGAACTCAAACAAAAGAATGAAAATAGAAAAGAAAATTCAATGTAAAAAATACATAGAATTTTCTTATAGTTAAAATAGAGAAGTAAAATGACAGGAACTTATAGTTGGAAATTGAAAGGGTTGAAAGATTAGGAGAGATTTTCAGAGGAGGATATGGTGGTTGGGCTATCTTTGTATGCCTTAATTACAACAGTAGTTGCTCATTTCTTTATTTAAGTTTGGTCATTAGTGATCCCATACATCTCATGATTTATTGATATTTTATAGCATTAATGTAGTATTTGATACATGTTAGATCTATATTGGACATATAGTTTGCTTATCTGATTAGAAAATAATAAATAAATAGAGGACATGCGAAATATGACATATATCTATAATATTATTGATGTGAATGATGAATTGAATAAAAATAAAAATAAGAATTTCAATATTCATTTATTTGTTTATTTTGTAAAATTATAAATTTAATATATATATAATTTTTATTTTTTGTAAATATATTAATTTGACATTGCACCAAATCCAATCAAGCAAAGTATAGTAGTAGGTCAAGCCAGAGTCACTGGGGGTGAATGCCACTTGGTGTTATGTTTTGTTAGCTAAATATTTTATTTTTGTGCTAGTGCTACATGGTTGGGATAAGATTAATGATGATGATAATATTTTTTTGATTAAATATATTTTTATCATTATTATTGCTAAAAGTTGGTAGATTTAAACTTAAGATTCGTTTGGGACGATTTTTTTACTCCTTTTTGAAGCAGTTTTTTAGTATATAAATTTTAATTTTTATTCTAAAAAACTGCTTCATGAAGCAATAAAAAAGCCGTCACAAACGAAACTTTAGTTTATATAATTTTTTTGATTATTTTTTTTGGAAGAAAACTAGTTAGTAAAAAATAACGTGTGTTTGAAAAAAAAAATTTCATAATTTTTTTTTTAAATTTGTCTTTACAATTTTATTTTTTAAAATTTTGATTATGAAAATGTTGCTGATAAATGAGCTTTTCAATAACAATAATATCAAGCTTTTATCCCATTACATGGGATGGCTAATAAATGAGCATAAAAAAAATCTTTCCCAAATAAAATCTTAATATTTCGAAAATATAAGGTGAGTATAACGCTAATTAATTACAAATCTAAGATGAGTACAAAGTCAATTAGTTATATGAACTTTATATAAATTCTAAGAAATTTATCATAATTACGTCCGCTAAGATTAGTGCCTGAGATCATATTTACGTTTAGAAGGTATATAGTTTACCGCTTGAGCTAAAACCTTTTCGTATATTACCTAACCTATACTAATATAATGACTTGAGTTATATGAGGTTTACATTTGCCAATTGAGAGGGCAGATGAATACTATAAGATTAATTATTCTGAGCGGACGTCGAACGCCGTCCAGAGACCTATCAAAATACGTCACGTCGCTCCTTGCTTGGTACCGCGACTCGGTACTACTCAGTATCGCTCGGTGTTGCGGCTTGATACCGCTGACGTGGTGCATTCTAATTAGTCTCCGGATGGCATTAGGCATGAGAGAGGATTTTGGAAGTTTGATACGTTTCTTTCTTTCACCCTAATGGATGCTATCTCTTCCTGTTTTCTTAGAAATAACTAAAGATTTATTGTTTTTTCATGTTTCAAACATTTAAATAAACTTAATGTAATTTTTTTTTTTCTAAAGGAAAAAAATATACATTAAACTCTTTTGAATTCCTTTTTAGTCATCTTCTTCATGCTACCTATTTGGATGGTCTTTATTCTTTTGGTTAAGCTTGGTTGAAGTCAGGTTCGCATCTAAAAAACTTATTTATTAAATTGTCGGGTTTGGGTTGGCCGAATATGGTTCGAGTCAACCGGATATGGTTCAAGTCATTTTTAGTACGAACTCAAACTTTTGACCCGGTTTCCAATTTTGATACCTCTAATAAGAATATATGACACTTGGCAGAATAATTGCTTCAAATGTTCACTCTCAATTTTCATTTTTTTAATAAGAGGGATTTACATACATAGCACTTTATACCATCCTATTTAAATATCTAAACACACAAATTTTTAATATTACATACATACCACCCTATATTATTTTAATATCAAATATATCACTTATATTTCATTTCTATCACACATAGTTGATATGAAAATGAATTATATGTGGTATGTATGTAATATTAAAACTTTATGTATTACATATATAAATAGAATAGTATATGATGATATGTATGTAAATCCCTTTTTAATAAATAAATCCTCAATGTTAATTATGGTAGATTAATTTAACTTATTTTCAATGTTAATATATTTTAATAAGATAATTTTACATGCCATTCTTTAAGATTCACACACTCCTTCCTAACCATATTATGCTAATAAAAATTATATAATAAAATTATACATTTAAGTATGTTACATCCTTTCTATTTTCTAATATAAATAGTTTCATAATCTTGTAAATAAAAATAATTGTGGGCGTAATATGTAAATAGTCCGAGACGGCGAATTAGGGTTGAATCGAAGGCGATAAGGTATACTGTAATTCCACTCCACTCTGGCTCTCTCGGCCTCCATCCCATCACCCTTATCGCAACGTACCAGCTCCGTTCATGATCGCCGCCGCGACGCTAACCCTCCGGCCATGCGGCAGCTTCCCGTCTCGCAGCGCGGAGGGATCTCTCACCGCGAAGGGAGCCCCTCCCAGCCGCCTCGTCGACCTTGATCTGCTCGCCATTGGCAAAGGGTTTGGTGAACGCGGCAGGCTTTGCATCAGAAACTCCTCATTTGCAGTACGAGCTGTTGTCGTGAACTCTGATGAACTTGGTTCCTCTCATGCGACTGTTGAGGTTACTTTTCTCTTCTTTTACTATGAATCGGGTAGTCTCTGTTTTTGCACAAGCTAGTTGGAATGGAAGAAAACGCAGCAATTCCGACCGGTTTGGTGGTTATAGGAGAAATAAGGGAAGGATTAATAAGGAAGTTGTTCATTGTAGAAAACCTATTATAGTTTTTGGCATTAGGTTGAGAGTTTTAATCTGTTTATCTGATTGGGGAAAAAGTAATGGTATGTGTTGAATGGAACTGCTGTTGTTTTGCTGTTAGGAAAATAGTGTAAGCCTAATTTTATGCTAATAAAATGTATGTCCAAAAGCAAGTATGATGAAGTATAAAATAACTAAAAAAATCAAGCACTACAAAAAAAGTTCGCATAAAACTTACTTGGGTCCATTGGAGAAGACAGATGATAATTTAAACGCAGATGTTTCAATCACTAATAAAGATGATAATTTAAACTATTGAAAATAAATTTCTTGTGATTGCTTTCTATTTATTTATGCTTCTCTCCTCTTTTATATCTTATCAATTCATTTTCAACTCTTCCACAAAAAAACTCGTTATCGTTGTATGCTTCTATTCATCAACTTATATAGACACCAGCCCTATGCAAAATTACCTAAAATATGCAAAATCATCTAGAACATTTTCAAGCTTTCACATAAAAATGTTAATACTTACCTCATTATGTGATTCATACATGATATGGAGTCAATACGTAACAAATCACCAACACATTTTCAAATTTTCATAGAAGAAGCTTGAAACCTATCTTTTCATAGAATTCAGGCGTTCTTTTGAGTTAATACATAATATTTGTCAGACATAAATTAGTTGAGACTTGAGGTAAGACTCTCATTTGAACACAAGCTTTTGAAAATAAAGTATGGAATTCCATTTTATGTTTCTACATTATGCCCCCATGAGAAGTCTTAGACATGTCAGTTAGTAATTGAACAACTTGCTAGACAAGTTGAATTAGTGGATGTTATTACACATGAGAATATTGGGTTTACTGTCAAATATGATAATTTTGAAAATATAACACTATAGAAATACCGAGTAATTTATTCTTATTTAAGTTTTATCTTTTAGGTTAAAAAGAGTTAATTATTGGTGTATCAAGCACAACTTTAACCTCCTCTGAGTCGTACTCTCTAACAATGGGTAGTTTAGGGAGCATGTTTTTAACTCTTAATTGGTGTCAAGTTGTAAGGGAATTTGAACTCTTTGAGCTATGGGCTCTTCAAAGTTTGGAGAGTGGATGAAATGTTATGAAGGAAATTAATTTGAAGTCCTATATTTGTAGACACGGTCAAGGAAAATTAAGGTACTCACCAAGGTTGGTGGAGGGCATGCTAATTCAATTGTTTAGTTGTTATAATTTATATATTGACATGTGCACTAAAAAGGCAATTGATAAATGCAACCCTATGGTTTTATGCTTTATCCAATGGGATTTCTTAATTTGATGGATAAATTGATTAACACCTAGATTTTGATAGTTTATGCAAGCAGTCATGTGGCATTTTGTTTAAAATTATGTAATCTAAGGCTCACCTTGAGATTTTGCTTACGGTTTGCATCAGGGTGGGGTGCAAGTATAGTGTCTTGAGGCTTAAGCCTCACTGTAGGAGAAAAAGACATATATCTCAATTGTTTAAGGTGCATAATGGGGCGTGCCTTGTGGTGCAACTAATGAGTGGTATGCCTCTATTTCATGATTTGCATTAAATGTTTTGGGGTTTATGAAGATACTTTCAAAGGAGTGTCAAAAATTGGCCCGACTCGCCTACCCGATCCGAACCTAACCCAAAAATTTTGGGTTCGGGTTGATCCGTTTAACAAACGGGTCGGGGTTGGGTCTAAAAATCTGACCCGTTTAAAAAAATGAGTCAGGTTTAGATCAACACATCAACCTGAAATTAATCGATTTTGACCCCGATCGAAAGATTTACATATTTTGCAGAGAAGTGTCCGCAAAGAAGAGGTGGGAAAGAGATTTCATTTCGTAGCTTTCGTTCGCGGTTCGCCATTTCCCTTACATTTTCGAACCGTTCGCCAGTTCTGGTCAGAGCGGATTGGAAGAAGTGCGTGAAATGGACCGATTTACGAGATTTGGCTAAAGAAGAAGCATGGATGATGAATGGTTTATGGAGGATGTAAATGGAGTTTCATTCTCACAATTACAATAGGAACATAAAGACCCATAGGAGGTTAATATAAAAATTTAAGAGATAGAATTTATAAAAAGCATATATCATGTTTTTAAATAATGTTTTTATTGATTTTTTTTTTTATTAGAAAAGAGGTAGATGATTGAGATTAAAGATGAAGGAGATTAAGAGGATGTTAATACAAGTAAGAAAAAGGGAGATGAGAAAGAAATCAATTATAATGTTGATTCTAATGAAGACTCTCTAAGTAATGGAAATAGGAGAGACTTTTGAATTCAGAGTCCTAAGCCATACTTAGTTTATTTTAGACTAATTAAATATATTTATATGTTTATTGCTTCTTGCTTATTATTGAGTTATTGTGCTACGTTTTATGATGATCTTTTGATAAATTTGGATTGCCCTCTACTAATTTATTAGGAGGAAATAGAGCTCAAGTTTTTATTTAATGTTACTTAATAATGAGTCCTAAGGAGGATGACTCTCAAATGGTTCATTTTTTAAATTTTCAATTAATTTAATGATTTACTTTTGAGGTTCACGCATAACCTCACAAAAATAAAACACCATAGTACTCAATTATGCAATTTTAAACCTTATCGTCGATGTAGTGATTCTTCGTTTGATGTATGTGTCATGCAAAAGGAGCAAAAGATTTTGATTAAATGTTGATTAGACCTAAACTGACATACAAGTGTTGATTAAACCATATTAGTTTAGTTGGTTTATGTCATACTAGTCCAGGGTTTGGTATAGTAAGGATGGTGGCCCCTTATCAATTGGCAGTTGTGGCCCCTACCCAATTATAGTTATAGTTTTCTTTATCAATTGCAATGTTGACCAATGATGACTATCATGTGGTGGTTAGTGAGGAGTGGCAAGTTTTTTCTTTGTATAACTATAACATAATTAAAGTAAGGAACTGGGCGGTCATCCATCTTCATTGACTGTTTGAGGGAACCCAATCAATGTCTTGAGATTATACTGGTAATGTCGAAGAAATCCATGGTGGAGCATGGTTTATGCATAAAAGGTACTCAAACACCACGCATCTTTATTCTCAGAAGCAAAGAACTCTTTGAACTATTCAATTTCTCAATTTCCAACTTCATAGCCATCTGATTCCTCAAAAACCTTTACCTTATATCAATTATTAAGAAAAGTGAGAACATCTAGCTTCATTCTATGAAATCGTCAACCTTGAAGTAAGTACTATGAACCACAAAGTAATTACAAAAAGAGATCAATCATTGTACAAAAATAAGCATAAAAAACTTATATGGTTTGATTTAAGTAATCCTATTTTCATGGCAGATAAGAGAGGATTTGATTCATTAATAAAAAAGATATAATTACGATGTGTAATAAAAGGATACTCACCCACTCTTCCCTAAAATCAATTGCATCATCATTCAACAAAGTAAATGAGAAGCCCCAACTCTCATATTATGAGAGAGAATTAGCTCAGAAGATATGGAAAATGTCAAAAAGTTACCCTACTTCAATAGTTTCTAAAAAATGTATAGAAATAAGCTTCTTTTGATCTTCTTCTCTTTATTTCTCTTCCTCTTCTGCCTTTTCTCACTTCTCATTTTCTTCTCAATTCATTTACAAAAAACCTTAAAATTGCCTTATGTTTCCATTGCCAATTAAGCTTCATTGCAACAACTTATATTAGCCACCAGCCCAATGTAGAGCTATGTAATTTATGAAAATTATCAAACACCAGACTTCCACATAAGAAGCTTGATACCTACCTCACCATGCTTATTCATGCATGCCAACACATTTTTAAGTTTCCACATAAGCTTGAAAAAAACTTAATCACATGATCTATGGATCATAATAAGTCAGTACCTGATATGTTTAGTGCACTGATTGGTTGATACTTGTGGTTGGACTCTTTCTACTAAAGCTCTTGAAAACAAAAGATTGGCACTTCATTGAAGGTCTGTGCATGATGCCCAATGCGAGAAGTTTTTAATATTTAAGGTAGTAATTGAGCAAGTGAGGAGTCAAGACTAATTAAATTGGTGGGTGTTATGGCTCATTATTGATTGAGTTTAATCCCAAATATGATAATTTTGAAAATATGTTAGTGTAGAAATATCAAGTAATTAATCTTCACTTATAAACTTCAACTTGTTAAAACATGACTTTGAATATTAGTGTAATTTGCTTGGCTTTGATCCATACGGTCTAATAATTGGTAGTTTTGGGATCAAACTCTCTACCTTTGATTTGTTCTCTTTAACAATTGATAGTTTTAAGGAGCATGCTATTAATTCTTATTTGGTATAGAGTTAAAAGTGCCTTTAAATCTTTGAGCTATAGGTTCTCGAAAGTTAGAAAGTGGAATGAAATAGTATGAATGCAAATAATATGAATTTCATTATTCATAAACACAGTCAAGGGTGATATAGGTACTTACCAAGGTTGTTGGAGGAGATGTCAATTCTACCGTTTAGTCCTTCCAATTTCTATTTAATATGTGCATCAAAAAGGAAATTGATCGATGCCAACCTTTCGTATTTTGGGATTTGTATGTTGGATCTTCTTGATTTGATATATTGCTGGATCAACGCACACCCTAGTTTTATTAGTTTGTCTGCATGGATTGGCCTTTAATTTATGTAGGCAAGCACGTGGACCTCAGGTTCAATGTCTTGATACTTCCTTTGATATGCATCATGAAGAGGTTCACAAGATTCCAATTAAATTGTGATTTAAACTAAACAAGCCTACAAGTATTGATTAGATCATATTACTTTAGTTGGTTTAGGTTTGAGTAGTTCAAGATTAGGTAACAGGAGGACAAAATGTTGGCCTCTTCTTTATTGACAGTTGTGGCTCTTACCCAACTATGGTTGTAGTGCTCTTTGTCATGTGCAATGTCAACAAATAAAGGCTTTCGTGCAGCGATTAGTGAGTAGTGGTAAGATTTTTCTTTGTGCAACCTCATTAAAGTAAGACAATGGGTCCTCCGCCATCATTGATTGCGCGAGAGACCCCTTTCAATGTCTCAAGTTTAAATTAGCAATGCTTTAAAGATCGATGGTAGACCCTGGTTCATGCATAAAAGACTTATATGCTATGCATCTTGGTTCTCCAAAGCCAAAAAATTCATTCAACAACAACAACAATAACAACATCAAGCCTTTATCCCACTACGTGGGGTCAGCTACATGAATCCTTTTTCTCCATTGTGTCCTATTAAAAGTCAAATTCTCGTTTAAATCTAATAAAGAAAGGTCATTCCTAATATTTTCTAACCAAGTCTTTTTAGGTCTACCCCTACCTTTCTTAACATAAGTCAAATCTAATACCTCTACTCTCCTAACAGGGTCATCGGAAGGCTGCCGTTTTATGTGACCAAACCATCTAAGGCGACTCTCTCTAATCTTATCTTCTACTGGAGCTACTCCAACCTTTCCACGTATATGCTCATTTCGTATCCTATCTCTAAGGGTAAAGCCACTCATCCACCTGGGCATCCTCATCTCTGCTACACTTAACTTAGTATTATGCTTCTCTTTTAATGGCCAACATTCGGCACCATAAAAGCATTGCAGGCCTCACTACCATCTTATAGAATTTTCTCTTAAGTTTGAGGGGTACATTTCTATCACATAACAAGCCCAATGCATTCCTCCACTTCAACCATCCAACTTGAATTCTGCTGATAATATCCCCATCTATTTCACCATCACTCTGAACAATAGATCCAAGATATCTAAAACGTGTACTTTTATTAATGACTTGATCGCCCAAAGTCACAATCCCATCACTAGGTCTATTACTACTAAAATTAAACTCCATATATTTCGTTTTAGATCAACTCAAGCGAAAACCTTTAGACTCTAAGGTTGACCTCCATAATTCAAGTTTACCTTCAACTCCCTCTCTAGTCTTATCAACAAGAAGAATATCATCAGCTAAAAGCATACATCAAGGTACATCCTCTTGCAAATGTCTAGTGAGAACATCCATGACTAAAGCAAAAAGATATGGGCTTAAGGCTGATCCTTGATGTAGCCCAACCAAAATAGGAAAATACTTGGACAATCCACCTTGTGTTTGAACACAAGTAATAGCTCCTGCATACATATCTTTAATGATTTGAATATAATCATTATTAACTCCTTTCTTTTCAAGAACTCTCCATAGCACTTCTCTTGAAACTTTATCATATGCTTTTTCTAAATCAATAAATATCATATGTAGATCCTCCTTATTTTCTCTATATTTCTCCATCAAACCTCTTAATAAATGTATGACTTCCATAGTCGACCTACCCGGCAAGAATCCAAATTGATTTTGAGAAACATTAGTATCGTGTTGCAACCTATGCTCCATAACTCGCTCCCATAGTTTTAAAGTATGACACATTAACTTAATACCTCTATAATTCGCACAATCTTGTGCATCACCTTTATTCTTAAAAATAGGAATTAACACACTCATTCTCCACTCATCTGACATCTTTTTAGTCTTCAAAATAGTATTAAAAAGTTTAGTAAGCCATGAAATTCCTTCATCTCCTAAGCATTTCCACACCTCTATTGGAATATCATCAGGTCGAACAGCTTTTCCACCCTTTATTTTCTTTAAAGCCTCTCTAACTTCAGTTTTACTAATACGCCGATAAAAATAGAAATCTTTATTTTCATTTAGGGTGCTAAGGTCAGTATAGTCAATCTTATTTTCACAATCTTCACTAAAAAGTTTAGCAAAATATCTCATCCACCTTTGTTGAATATCATCTTCTAAGAAAAGTTTTTTTTTTTATCTTCATCCTTAATAAACTTCACTTGAACTAAATCCTTAATACTCTTATCTCTTTGTTTGGCTAACTTATACATATATCTTTCTCACTCTTTAGTATCTAATCTATTATTTAAATCACTAAAAGCTAATGTCTTTGCATCGCATATTGCTTTCTTAGCATCCTTACGAGCCACTTTATATATTTCTCAATTATCATAATTTTTAAAATTAAACCAATTTTTTATAACAAAACTTCTTATTTTTAATCTTTTTTTGCACATTTGGATTCCACCACCAACTATTTTTACTATTAGGAGCTTTTCCCTTTGAAACTCCAAGGACATCTTTTGCAATATTCTTAATATCACTAGCCACTTTTTTTCACATAACATTAGCATCCTCATGCACAGACAAAATCTTAAGATCTAAAATCTTATTCTCAAAAATATTTTTGTTAATATTCTTTAAATGCCCCCCATTTAATTAAAAAAATTCGTTTTACTTTATTTTTTTATTTTATTCCCCTTTATCTTAAAGCCTAAAACTAATAATTGATGTTGGGTACATAAATTTTCACTCGGAATAATCTTACAATTTTTGCAATCTAAATGATTTAATTTTCTAATAAGAAAATAGTCAATCTGGGTTGTACTATATCCATTTTTATAAGTGATGAGATGCTCATACATTTTCTTAAATAAGGTATTAGCAATTGAAAAATCATAAGCTAAACAAAAGTCCAATATGGTCTTGCCACCTTCATTCGTCGTTCCAAATCCATGACCACCATGAATTCTTTTAAAATCATCTATATGTCTACCAACATGTCCATTTAAATCTCCTCCAATAAAAACTCTTTCTTCAAGAGGTATCTTTTGTATTAATTCTTCTAAGTCATTCCAAAAATTTAATTTAGAACTCATATCCAAACCTACTTGAGGAGCATAAGCACTTATAATATTAACAATCTTATCATCAACAACAATCTTTAAAGCTATAATTCTATCTCCAATCCTATTAATTTTTATAACATTGTCCTTTAAACTCTTATCTATAATAACACATACACCATTTCTAGTACGACTCCTACCCGAATACCAAAGTTTAAATCCTGAACTATCAATTTTCTTAGCCTTCTCTCCAACCCATTTAGTTTCCTGAATGCATAAAATATTTAACTTCATATGAATCATAATATCTATTAGTTCCATTAATTTTCCTGTAAGGGAACCTATATTCCAAGTTCCTATCCTAATTTTAGTTTCATGGACTAGCTTCTTTGCCCACATCCGTCCTTGATGTGGGAACCCTTGCCTATTTAATATTGCACCCGGGCGCCAGTGCAGCGGCCCTTGCACACTTGTCACTGTATTCAGGCCATACAGCGCGTCGTTTCCAGGGGACACCCTAGCAATAACACAATTTCTTAAAGGATTCATATCATTATTGTTCGACAAGTTTTACGCTAGCTGTCAACTACTTAATGCAACCCTCCACTTTTCTCATCCAGGACTTGGGACTTGGCAACGGCAGTGTTAAAAGCCAAAAAATTCATTAAGCCATCAAATTTCTCACTCTAAAACTTCGTACTCATCATATTTCTCATAAACATTTGCTTTGATATCAATTGTTATCAAAAGTGAGTAAGCTTAACTTTATGCTATCAAACCATTAACACATAAGCAACTTCAATGAACTACAAAGTAACTACAAAAGAGATAAAACGCCACAAAAAGATAACACTAAATATTTTTGCGGTTCGACTTAATTAGTCATACATTCATGGGAAATGAGAGAGGATCCAATCCACTAACAAAGAAGGCACAATCTTGTGTATGATAAAAAGCACTATCTAGCCCTTACAAAAACCTAAGTACACATCCCCCGACATGAAATCTTAGACATTTAAGTTAGTAATTGGGCAGGCGAGGAGCTATATTAAATGAATTGGTGGATGTTATAACACATTAGAGTATGGAGTTTAAGCATTAACATGGTAATTTTGAAAATATATTGGTTTACAATTACCAAGTTTATGTTTCAACTTTTAGGTTAAAAATGAGTTTGATTGTTGGTGTATTAGGGTCATCTTTGACCCCTTTGATCCATGTTCTCTAACAATGGGTAGTTCAGGGAGCATGCTCTAAACCCTTATTTGGCATCGAGGTGAAAGGGCGTTTAATTCTTTGATGTTTGAGGTCTTGAAAGTTAGAGATTGGATTTGAATAGTATGAATGAAATCAATTTGAAGTCTAACATTTGTGGACATGATTAAGGACAAATTGATGCTTAACATGCTTGTTAGAGGGGACACTAGCTCAATTCTTCAATTTCTCCGATTCCTATTTAGCATGTGCGCCAAAAAGGCAATTGATCGATGCAAATCTCTAGGGATTCATCTGATGGGTATTCTTGATTTGACATTATATGGATCAACACCAAGCTTTGATAAGTGTGGCTGTTTAAATTGCCCCTTTATTATGCGAGTTGTCATGTGGACCTCAAGATCAATGTAATGATGAATCCTCCTTTCATGTGCATGATGGAGAAGGATCACTAGATTTAAATAAAATTGTGATCTTACCTAAATTGGCTTATAATTGTTGGTTGAACAATATTAATTTCATTGGTTTATGTCATTTTAGTACATGATTAGTTGCTTAAGAGTGCAGGAGGAAAGGGACGGAGGCCCCTTCGTCTATTGGAAATTGTGGCCCCAACCCAACTAAAGTGGTTTTTGTCAATTGCAATATCAATCAGCAATGTTAACCAAGCTGCAGTTATTAAGGACTGGGAAGATTGTTCTCTATTCAACATCATTAAAAGGAAGCAATGAATCTTCAACCTTTATAGATTTTTGGAGGGACCTCTATCAATTCCCCAAAATTATGCTAGCAATGCCAAAGAGACCCATGTTGGAGCTTGGCTCATACATAAAAAAAATGAAGGAATGATTATTTTTTAAATTTACATGGCAACTTTTCTTAAGTATTGTCCATTATCCCCAACATCCTTCTCCCCCATCACCATTTGGTTTAGGCTTGGGCATCCTAGTGAGCTTAACCGAAGCAGGTTGAATGCGATCAAGCCTGATTAGGTTAGCTTGACTAATCTTGACCTAATCTGAATTCTAGATTGTTGTGCACTTTTGAAAAAAATATGGGTGAGGATATTCTAACGTAAATTTTGTTAAGTTGGTTAGGCTTCATTTGGGACAGTTTTCTTCTTGCTCTCTAGTCTCTAAAATAGCTTTCAAGTACAATTTTTTTTTTTTTTGAATTTGAAAATTTTGTACTAAAAAACTGTTTTAAAAGCAGTACGAAAGCTGCCCCAAATGAAACCTTAATTACTTGATTTGCTTTCAAATGAATGCAATAGACAATTTTATTGATTAACCATTTATTGCACTACTTTCAAAATAAAATCTATCAACTTGAAAAATGATCATTTTTGGATCAGAATATTCTGGCTCAAATTTTTTTTGACACTTTGAGACTATGCATGTCTGAGATTCACGTTTAACTTAAGATTAGAAACTAATGAGGTGATAATGTATTTGCAGGAGAAGCCAAAGCGATATCACTTTTTAGTAGCAAATGCAAAATTCATGCTCGATGAGGAGGAACACTTCAAAGAGCTGTTGTTTGAGAAGCGACGAAACTATGGGGAAAGGAACAAGGAGCAGGATTTTTGGCTTGTCATTGAACCCAAATTTCTTGATCAGTTTCCAGACATTACAAAGAGATTGAAAAGGCCTGCGGTCGCTTTAGTCTCCACTGATGATCGATGGATCACGTAAGTTTTATAAGTCTCTGATGACTTGGGATAATTTTGTTCTTCTTTCATCATAGTTTTCTATTTTAACACTTGCATTAACCCTATAAACTACCATAACAACAACAACAACATCAAGCCTTTATCCCACTACGTGGGGTCGGCTACATGAATCCTTTTTCTCCATTGTGTCCTATTAAAAGTCAAATTCTCGTTTAAATCTAATAAAGAAAGGTCATTCCTAATATTTTCTAACCAAGTCTTTTTAGGTCTACCCCTACCTTTCTTAACATAAGTCAAATCTAATACCTCTACTCTCCTAACCGGGTCATCGCAAGGCCGCCGTTTTATGTGACCAAACCATCTAAGGCGACTTTCTCTAATCTTATCTTCTATTGGAGCTACTCCAACCTTTTCACGTATATGCTCATTTCGTATCCTATCTCTAAGGGTAAAGCCAGTACTCATCCACCTGAGCATCCTCATCTCTGCCACACTTAACTTAGTATTATGTTTCTCTTTTAAAGGCCAACATTCGGCACCATAAAGCATTGCAGGCCTCACTTAACCCTATAAACTACCATATAAATTTATTTTTTTTCATGAGGATAAGCCTTTGCATTAAACCCTATAAAGTACCCATAATTTTTATTTTTTATTTCATAAGGATAAGCATTTGCTAGATATTTAAAATGAATTTTTATAATGCATAATATTGAAAGCTGTTTCTTTATTGTAGTTTTACTCATGAATCTCTATTGTTACAGCCAAATCACATACACAGATGAGTTAAATTTGTTTTCTTTTTAAAGATTGTGAAGCGGTATGCAGTGGTAGAAGCAGGCTAACAAACTATGCAAGACAATGAAGGCAATGGAACATTAAAGGCGTAAGCCAAGAAATATATTTCATCGACTGAGTACTACTCTTCCCAAGGAGGAAGATAAGCAAAAGCTATTGCTAAAATTAGAAAATAGTAAAAAGTGCTTTTCTGCACATGTGGCAAAATAAGTAAACTAGTGAGTGGAGTAGTGCAAAAAGTGTTTAACAGAAAGCTGTAAATAACGGTAAAGGTAAAAAGGCATAAGGTATCTCATGTGCGGTTGATGCTCTGCATCATTCTCCTCCTCCAACTGAAGAATCTGAATCGGAGGATGAAAGATTTGTGGGCGCCGTGTCTGGAGGGTGATAAGCAATGAGATCGCTGATATTGAAGGTGGTAGAAATGTTGTAATGGCGAGGTAAATCCACCACGTAAGCATTTGCATTGATCCTCTTAACAATGGGAAACGGCCCAATTTTTCTCTGGCTCAACTTGGAATAAGTCCCCTGGGGAAATCGTTCTCGCCGTACGCCTTTCACTGGGGATAGCTTCTACTTCAGAATCGCATCGAATCATCACCAAATCTCCTGGTTCAAAGATGCGTTCTTTGCGATGCCGGTCGGCGGCCTCCTTATAGTTTTTGCTGGACTCGGTGAGTTTCTGTCGCACTTCTTGCAGGTATGTTGAAAAAAGCAAAATCACTGGCAGCTTTGTTAAACACTTGGGTAATAGCTAGATCAACAGTATGATTAGGCTCCTTCGTATAAACCACACTAAACGGACTTCTACCCGTTGAACTTTGTCATACTTTATAGGCGAACTCAGCTTGGCTCAGTAGTTCATCTCCAAAAAGTTTCGGGTGTTTCTTGTACAACACACCGCAACATGTTCCCCAATGTCCGGTTGACGACTTCGGTTTGCCCGTCTGTTTGTGGATGATAAGCAGAGCTCAGCTTCAAGTCAGTGTGCAGGCGTCTCCATAATTCTTTCCAAAAGGTACTGATGAATTTAATCGGTCTCGGTTAAACGTCAAGCTCCGAGGAAGTCCGTGTAGTCTCACGATTTCTGCAAAGAATATCCGAACTACATTTTGAGCGTCAAAAGTCTTTTTACACGCTACAAAATGAGCCATTTTAGACCGATCAACAACCACCATGATCGAGTCGTGACCCCGCCGTGTTCTTGGTAAGCCCATTACAAAATCTAGACTTAAGTCCTCCCAGATCGTCTCCGGCGTGGGCAATGGCAGATATAATCCTTAAAGGTTGCCACCGGTTTTGTACATTTGACAGACAGGGCAACGTTCTACAAATCTCATAACATCTCGGTGAAGGTGTGGCCAGAAAAATTTACTCTGCAGTTGTAGATACGTATTATTGCGCCCAATGTGAGCAGTTAGCCCACCGCAGTGAATTTCTTTGATCAGCTGCGGTCTCCATGAAGACTCAGGAATGCAGAGTTGATTGAATTTGAACAGAAAACCGTGTCTGATGGAGAACTCACGGCATTGTTGATTGCTGGAACAGTTTTACCAGATTTGCGCGAAGTCCGGATCTGTCGCATACAGTTCTTTTAAACATTCCAATCCAGTAATTTCAGTTTGAAGCTGTGTGATTAGGACACTCCGTCGGCTGAGGGCGCCCGCCACCTGATTTTGAGCCCCTGACTTGTGCTTCAACACGAAATTGAATCGTTGTAGAAAAAGAATCCACCTCGCGTGCATACGATTGATGTGTTTTTGACTGTTGATGAACTGTAACGACCGGTGATCGCTGCAAAGTACGAATTCCTGGTGAAGAAGATATGGCTCCCATTGTTTGAGAGCTCTAATCACGGCATAGAGTTCTTGCTCATAAACACTCCATTTTTGTCGCGATGGGCACAATTTCTCGCTGAAGAACTCAATGGCTCGGTTTTCTTGACTCAGAACGGCTCCAATTCCGGTCCCAGA
Source organism: Dendrobium officinale (assembly GCA_019514585.1). Lineage (NCBI taxonomy): Eukaryota > Viridiplantae > Streptophyta > Magnoliopsida > Asparagales > Orchidaceae > Dendrobium > Dendrobium officinale. The sequence continues at coordinate 52,340,406 of CM033690.1, read as the reverse complement.
AGCATCGGTGTCCACCTGGAAAGGCTTGTCAAAGTTCGGTAATGCAAGAACAGGTGCAGACGATAATGCCACCTTGATTGCCTCGAAACTGCTCTTTTGATCAATTCCCCAATAAAATTGTTTAAGTTTCAACGCATCCGTGATAGGAGCCATGACGGTACTGAAGTTCTTAATGAATCGGCGATAGAAGTTGGCGAGCCCATGAAAACTGCGAATCTCCGTAAAAGATCGAGGCGTTGGCCACATTGTAATGGCATCTACCTTTCGCTTATCAACTTGCACGCCTGTAGAGGATACGATAAAACCCAAGAAATAAACTGCGGAAGAAGCAAATTCGCACTTACTTGGGTTTAAATAGAGTTGATGCTGTCGGAGAACATTGAAAATTTGTGACAGATGTTCCAAATGGTTATCCAGTGAAGTGCTATATACAAGAATATCGTCGAAATAGACGACACAACACACATTGATGAAGGGTTTCAGAGTTTCTGTCATTAGCCGCATGAACGTTGATGGCGCATTACATAGCCCGAAGGGCATAACTCGCCACTCGTACAACCCCTGTCGAGTCTTAAAGGCCGTCTTCCATTCGTCCCCCGGGCGAATGCGGATCTGATGATATTCGCTTCGAAGATCCAGCTTTGAGAAAATGGTGGCTCCGACCAATTTCTCTAATAATTCCTCCACCCGTGGCACCGGAAATCTATATTTAACAGTAATCTTGTTGATCGCACGACTGTCCATACATAGCCTCCACGACCCGTCCTTCTTCGGAACCAGCAATGCCGGTACAACACAAGGACTTAAACTTGGTTGGATCAAGTTGTTCTTCAGTAGTTCTTCCACCAATTGTTGCAATACTTGGTGTTCCATGGGACTCAACCTGTGATGAGGTAGATTCGGCAATGTCGAACCGGGTACCAAATCAATCTGGTGTTGTAACGAACGTAGGGGTGGTAATGCCGAAGGTGTCGGTTCAGTCAAAATGTCACTGAATTGTTCCAGCAATTTGTCAATAGCTGGAAGTTGAACATTGCAATCGGTGACTGGAGAGGTCTCTCGGCAGACTAGAGCAAATAGTAAGGAGTCTTCCTGTACTGCGGATAATAATACATTACCCGACACAAAATGCAATGCTGGAGGTGCTGTATCGACCGGAGCTCCGGAAACAGGGGAATGCGGTAATAAACGAAGTCGTTTGCCTTTCCATTCTAGCGAGTAAGTGTTCGCACGACCATCATACATAGCCCCCGCATCGAACTGCCATGGACGCCCCAAGATCAGATGACATACGTCCATGTCAACTGCATCGCACACGACTTCACAAGAATAATGCTTACCAATTGAGAACTGAATCCGGCACATATCGGTTACTAGAATTTCCATGCCCTTTTTAACCCAACTTATTTTGTAAGGTTGGGGATTCTTCGTGGTTTTCAGTTGCAAGGCTTGTACCACATTGCGGGAAATCACATTCTCGGTGCAGCCACTATCCACCAGTAAGTCGCACACTTTGCCGCCAATAGTGCATTTGGTTTTAAATATTGAGTGCCGTTGTGACAAAACCGGCTTTCTTGGAGCTAAGAGCAACTTCTCTAACACACATACGAGCGGCTCACCGTCATCAACACACACATCCTCCACATCAGTATGGTGTTCTTCGTCGGGGAGGTCCAACTCCAAGTCACCTTCACCATCAAGTAATTGAAGTTGTTGCCTCGTAGGACACTCGTTGGACTTGTGGCCGGGTTGAAAACATCTGAAACATTTTAGTCCTTGGGGCCGAGGGTATGGATTTTCTTTGACAGGCACCTTCGGTTTAAATTGATTTCGGGGGTCAGTATTCTGCCGTGGAATTGAAGCAGCTCTACTATTGTCATTGGCTATCGGCATTTTTCGAGGAATGGTTCCCGGCAGCTTGGAGCTTTCTGATCCCAAGTCAATCATGGTCCTCCGATGTGAACTACTCCTGTTTTGCCTTGCCTGTTGCATCTCAGCTTTGATAGCGAAATTCACGGCTTGAGAGAGCGACCAAACCGAATTCAATTCCAGCTTATCCTGAATACTGTCCTTCAACCCGCCGATATATCTAGCTACGAGCTGATTCGTGGTTTCATTCAAATCATTTCGCGCCGATAAGCTGTAAAATTCCTCGGTATATTCAGCGACGGAACGACTATTCTGCGTGCAGTGCTGATATTTCAGGTATAACATCTGTTCGAAATCTGTCGGCAAAAAATGACCGCGCAGGAGTTGTTTCATTCGCATCCAACTCCGAACTGCACCTCGACCTTCTCTTTGTCGCGACTGCAGTAGTTGTGACCACCAGGCACTCGCTCCTCCTTTCAGCCTGCAGGCGACGTACTTGACTTGCTTCTCCGGTTCGATCTCCATGTAGTCAAAGAAATTTTCTACCGATCGCTCCCAATCAAGGTAGTCTTCAATGTGTAACCTCCCATCAAAGAAAGGTATGTCAAGCTTAACTCGGAACTCTCCTTGATGACGATCACGACCGTTGTAACGCCTTGGCCGTCGTTCCTCAAACTCTGCTTCCGATTCAGATGCTCCATTCGGAATGTTGGTATCCACGTCTTCTTCTGAATCCGATAGTTCCGGAAAAATTGGGGCTCGTCGCCGACCCCTATTCGTGAATCCTCTATTTCCATCCATTGGAGTGACCAATGGCGGAATGGCCCGACCCCCTCTTGGCGGAATCTCTCCGGTTCGGGCGATAGGCGGCTCGCGGCGTAATGCTGCTGTGAGTCGATCCACCGCAGCGGCTACGTCATCTAGGCGCTTCTCCATTCCAGCGTGCGCGGCCCAGAGTGCCTCCAAACTCCGGTCATCACCGCTCGACGCACGCTTGCTGGACTCTGCCATCTTACCGAGCCACGGGCTCTGATACCAAATGAAGCGGTATGCAGTGGTAGAAGCAGGCTAACAAACTATGCAAGACAATGAAGGCAATGGAACAGTAAAGGCGTAAGCCAAGAAATATATTTCATCGACTGAGTATTACTCTTCCCAAGGAGGAAGATAAGCAAAAGCTATTGCTAAAATTAGAAAACAGTAAAAAGTGCTTTTCTGCACATGTGGCAAAATAAGTAACTAGTGAGTGGAGTAGTGCAAAATGTGTATAACAGAAAGCTGTAAATAACGGTAAAGGTAAAAAGGCATAAGGTATCTCATGTGCGGTTGATGCTCTGCATCAGATTGGAAGAATAAGGAGAGTTATTTTTCTTATTTTTTGAACATCCATTAATTAATTAAAATAAAAAGGTTTAACTAATAGTCAACTAGAAAAACCTCGTATTCAGTGTCATAATATTATTGTTTCATTTAATAGAGATGAGTCTGGCCTTAAAGTGAGAAATTATTTTGTGCGGAGACCGGACGACGAAAACCGTCCGGATTTGCTGCCCTGTAGTTGTCATTTTGTTGCACTTTACAAATATTCAACAAAATGGCATAAACTATGCAATTATGCACTTTTACTATCTTTTGTTGAGTATTTGCAAAAACACAATAAAATGGTAGCAAATATTTAATTAGTAGGATATTTGCTGCACTTTAACTGCCCTTTTGCTGAGTATTTACAAAAGCGTAATAAAATGGCAGCTAAAGTGGAGCAAATTCAGACGGTTATTGCTGCCCGGTCTCCGTACAGATTAATTTCTCCCTTAAAGTTCACCGCTCACGAGTCCCATGCTACCATCTCTTGGTTGAATACTCTATAATCCATCTGACAGGTTCATGAAATTGAGACTAGACAGAGTTTTATCGGGCAACTATGAAGCAAACTCCAAAGAGGAAGCTTTGATTTCTAACCATGTAGACTTGCACTTTGAGAAACCAGAGAAATGGGTTGCTCCTTATCCAAAATATGATTTTGGATGGTGGGAACCATTTCTACTACCTGAATCCAGCAAAAATGAAGCTTAGAGTAGCATTTTTGTTTCAAACAACACATCTGCATGAACCATTAATCTAAATCCTCCATTGTTAGTGAACATGAGTTGAAAACATTTGAAGCTAAATTCGATTGTAATTTTATCTTTTTAATGCTTGAAGCCCTGTTTTTTGAATTTTAACGGTTGAAATCGAGCATTACTGTTACCCTTTGTTGTGAATAAGCAAGTCACTTGGGGGCTCATTTGGTTGAGATATTATTCTGTGCGGACGTCGAACACAGTTTACCGTCCGGAGACCAACTAGAATGCGTCACGTTAGCAGTAGCAAGCCGGGTACCGAGCAATACTGAACCAGGTATCGAGCAGGGGGCGATGTAGCGCATTCTGGTTGATCTCTGAACGGCATTTGGCGTCCGCTCAGAATAATTTCACCATTTTTGGTTGGTTGTAAATATAAAATATTCTACACATTAAACTGTTGGAATTCTACTTCCAATCAAACGAGGACTTTAATATTTTTTTTTTTCTAAGCAATATCTCAAAATCAAACAACCAAATCAGTCCTTAGTATGTCAATCAGTAGAGTTACTGAATTCATTAGTGATTAGGAATTTCAAGTCCGGTTTGGGAGCAGGAAGTGGAAACTGGACATGAAGAAGGTTATTCTGCAAATTAACCGATAAATTCTATTTTCTGCTAAAAAGTCTGTCTGAAGAAACAAATTGCTTATTACTATTGTGATAATGTGGTCATGAATTTGGATCATATGGTCTTTATAATTTCTAGCATTTCTAAATTGTCCAATTTGTTAATCATTTATATAAATTTTATATTAACGAGTAGCCCGCTCCGTGAGTTTTAATAAAAAAAAAAAATTATCCTATTTGTTATTACTGTATTTCTTCATCATTGAGAATATCATCTTTTTGTTTTATTTTACTCTTTTGCCTATATATTATTATTATTATTATTATTATTATTATTATTATTATTTCATTATTGAGGATATTGTTATATATGCTTTATATGGATAATATTATCTTTATTATGTATATATATATTTTTTTCTCTTATATTGTTATGTATTGATAAATATATATATATATATTTATTCTAAAAAGACAATTAAATAAAGATGTAATTTTTCTTTTTTCCTTTTCATTTTTATTTTCTTTATGAATAAAGGAGTATAATTGCGTGACATCATAGTATTATATATTGCTTTTGAATTTTTTTTCAACGATAGAACACACCGGTGACTCATTAAGAATTATAATGCAAATAAGGTTTGTTTGGGTTAGCTTTCTCGTTGCTTTATGTAATAATATTTTATTTTTATTTTTTTAAATAGCAATAAAGTTGTGATCAAAGGCTATCTCAAACGAAGCTTTAGATTTTATTTGGGATATTTTTTTATTGCTTTTTAAAATATTTTTTTATACAAAAAATTTTTAATTAAACATTTTTGGTATTAAAAAAATACTTATAAGTAACAAGAAAGTCATCTCAAGTGAAACTTTAATCTTAGTTTTTGTTTGGGATTGGGAAGACTTTTTTATTGCTTCTTGAAGTAGCTTTTTAGTACAAAAATTGAAAGCTGTTTTAAGAAGCAGTAAGAAAGCCGTCCCAAATGAATCCTAGGATTTCATTCGTGACAGCTTTCATACTGTTTTTTAAAATTTTTTTTTTAAAGCCAAAATTAAAAAAAAAATTGTCTAAAATAAATCCTTATTTGAGCCACCAACTTTAATACCAGGGATCAAAATTATGTGAATTACATTAGGGCAAATGATTTTAAATAAGCAAAATTTAAGAGTGACTATCAACCACTTAATATTGATTACAAGACTTATTCGTGAAGATTCTAAGTGATGTTGAATTCTTTTAAATTATTCATAAATAAGACGTTCGAGAAAATTCAGCCTACTTTTTTTCTTTTTACAATTCAACCTACTTTTTTTCTTTTTTCTTTTTATATTATTAATGCAATTACCTTTCATATACAAAATTTATTAAAAAATAAAAAAAAAAATAAAAATAGAAAATTTATTCATCACCGAATAAAATAGAAAATTTGAATGGTCAATACGTAAAGGTTAATGCCGGTCAAAGTCGCCGGTTGTGTGGGCCCCATGTACACATATGGGCCAATTAAACATGGCCACTTGTAGACTTAACCAAACCGGCTTACGTTAGAAACTTTGTCTCCGCGAAGTTAACATGCGCACGGCGCCAAGAAAATTTTTATATCAAAGAATGAAGATCTCAGTGCGAATTCGCCCTAAAATTTAAGCCGAAAAGTCGCATAAGAAAACACACGAAACCATAAGAGTGCGTCAAATATTAGATTCAGATTCTTTTCAATTTTCAGAATGGTAAATATAATCATTTTTTAGTGCTAAATTGATTTTGACAAAATTATTTGTTATTAAAAAAAATTATCTCAACCATGCAATAAGAATTTGATGGTTGAGATTATGAGCAACAATATTTGACACGACCCTAAAATCCGAGACGAACCTGATACAAAATTTTCGAGTTGGGTTTGACCTGGACCGATCGTTTTCTGCCATGTCTGCCATCGTGTCAGCCGCTGAGTCGCATCCACAATCCATCACTCCATCCGTCACATCCGTTAGTCGCAATGTTGTATCTCCGAACCATCTTGAGATTTTGAGATGATAGTTACTCTAATAATTAGTAGTAATCAAATTCGATAAACACTAAGGGAAATATATAAATATTTATCATTGAATGCAAATGGTCCTGTGAAAGTTGAAGAAATATCTCCTAACTTTCATTTTATTGGTGAAAAATATTCGAAAGTTCATTTCGTGCCTAATGATCCCCTCTTATATACGCGGATTTGTTTATGTTCGTCGTGAACTATTTTATTTTGAACTGATTTAACTTTGAATATTCATTTGAACTTGATTCAAATATAGCTTGAGCCTTTTTAAAACCTAGTTCAATAACTAGTTCAAATTTAATTTGAAATTGATTCGAACTAGTTATTTGAATGAATCTTCGTTCTCCTCGCACGCATCTACCCAGCAAAATCTCCTTATCCTCATATGCTGGTGGTCTCATTAGCAAGAATCAATGAGCTCTCAAAGGCTTCGTTTGGGACGACTTTTCACTGCTTCTTAAAGTAACTTTTTAGTACAAAAATTTTAATTATTACACTAAAAAGTTACTTTAAGAAACAGTGAGAAAACCGTCCCAAATAAAACCATAGAGAAATCACCATCACTTCACACACCGTAGATCTCATTGGCAAGCCCCTATGGCAAGACCCTATGAGCTCCCATAATTAATTCATCTTCTCACATGTTGCTTGTCATGTTAGCAAGTCCTAAGGAATATTCTATTGTAAAATCTCCTCCTCAGGCTCTAGGCGAATTATTATGTCCGGTGACCGGACTGTCTGGACACAAATTCAGACGCGCCATGTCACCCGAATACACTAGGCCTCAAGTGTAACTGAGTGATGTGGCGCGCCTGGAATGGAGTCCGGACGAATCCGGGCACCGTACATAATAATTTTCCCACGCCCTGTTAGTCATGTCTACGAGCCCCCAAAATAATACAATAGTGACATCTTCTTCTCTTCACGTCACAGTTCTCTTCTTCTTGCAAGTTATGATCATGTGAAATCCTTAGGTTCAGATTTTACTAGAATCTGATTTTAACTATGTTTGACTCAGCTTTTAAGCAAATTTGAATTAGAACTACTTGCTCCCTTGCAATGGGCTTTGATAAGTGGGAATAATTTGCTTAAAAATGAACTTTTAGGCACATTTTCATATTTCTCCAATTTCCAATATAATGGCACACATATATATGGCACAAAAAATTCGTTTTAATCGGGCACGAATCTCGATGCAATATATGAGGTTTGAGGCTTCAAAAATTAAAACTTGGACCATCCAATTTATGATAGTAAAATTGAAGATCTCAAAGACACGAATCCAACAACATCAAAATTGGTCCAATCCGAGTGCAAATGGGCTCAAATAAAAGGATCAAAGCCTTTTTGGAAGCTTCAGAGCATTAATTAGATAACTAAATGACCGAAGAATGTGGTATGCTTATAGTCAAATCGAGCGGCTCGACGAGACGATTCCAAATAGCCCAAGATTGTTTGTATGAAATCATTAAGACACTTAAATGCTTGATCAATGATCTATAATCAAGTAGGTTGATATTAGCCACCATTCTAACACTCCTAAATTGACCTTAATATCCTCTATTTACAAGCCATGCTACTAAAAAAATTACCAATATGCCACCATTCTTCACATATAGGGGGGAGGAGAAGGAGAGGGCCAAAAAGGGAGGAAACAAGAGAAAACTTGGAGAGCTCTATTGCCGTCAACCAACATCGGATTTCCTCTCTACTGCCCATGTTTTTGCACACCGCCGACATTTCTTCTCCACTACCGACATTTTTCCGCACCGCCGGCATTTCTTCTCCATTACCGACGTTTTCCACATCGCCGGCATTTCTTCTTCACTGCCGACGTTTTTTCACACCGTAGGTATTTCTTCTCCACCGCCACGAATACCACAAGACTCCTCCTTAATCATTGTCGAGGTTTTTCCTTACTATTACAAAACTTTTGTACCAAGAATATATGTTTGAAGATTGATAGAAATTTTCAATACATTGAAATTCTCTTTGTCCTCGGATTGGAGTAGAGATTAACTTTTTTAATCTATCTAAATTCTAGTGGAATGAATCATTTCAACAAGGCAAGGCCCCATTTTTTCTCTTTCTCAAAGTTTTTCACATACAAATTCTAATGTTTTCTCTTTCATGTGTTTGTGTGCTGAACTTTCATGCTTTGCTAAGATATATTTTCTTTTCACTCTACTGCTGCGAATTTCTCATATTATATATATATATATATATATATATATATATATATATATATATATATATATATATATATATATATATATATATATATATATATCAAATTTAATAAATTTAAAATTTATCTTAATATAAAATATAATATGTATATATTTTTTTCAAGATAATATGAATAAAGTATATCCAAATAGTTTTTTTTTCTTTCTTTCAATTTCCCTTCCAAGCTGTAAATCACCAAGTAAAAATAGAGAAGAGAGGTAAGAGTGGCATCATGAGCCATACATCAGGCGCTGTGCACAGAGATCCCCTGCATCATGTGCTTAAACTCAAGAAAATCCACCCGCCCGTCACTGTTCCGATCAACCGAACAAATCATCTCGTTAACCCTCGAGAAGCTTTTGGCCTCCGGCAATCCCAGCTTCGCAAGCACCACTTGAAGCTCAGCCGCCGAGATAAATCCGTCTCCATCTTCATCAAACACCCGGAAAGCCTCCTCCATGTCGGATTCCTCCGCCGCGTCGCTGCCCTCCTCGATTTCGCCGGCGAGGGATTCGCCGAGTGCTCGATGCAAGCCTTCGAAATCGGAGAAGTCGAGCCCGGATTGGCCGGGGCGGATGTGTGCGGCGACAGCGAGGGATAGGTCGTCGGGATCAGCGCCGAGTCCGAGGCGGTCGAGGGCGAGGGAGAGCTCGTCGAGGGTGATCTCGCCGTCGCCGTTGTGGTCGAAGAGGTCAAAGATGCGGCGGAGGCGGACTGAGTTGAGACTTGGGGAGCGGAGGCGGAAGGAGGGGGAGGGGTGTCCGAGGCCCGGCCGACGAGCAGATGGAAACAGCGACAGAGATGAGGTCGTCGGCTTCGCCATATTGTGGGCAAGATCTCGATGGAGACGAGAAGGATTTTTAGAGTTATTATAGTCGGATGAGAGAGAAAGTTCGCCGGCCTTGAGAGCGGACGTGGGAGTTGCAATGGAAGTCGTCGCTTTGGTTTGAAATAAATTAAAAAAAAAAAAAAGATAAAGAAAAGCTTTATTTTATTTTAGGGCTGATTGGTCGGCTGAAAAATGAAAGGGGGTGTAAAAAATATATAATATAAAAAAAAAGAATATTTTGAAAAATTTTAGATGAGTGTAAAGTAAATTTAGATTAATATTTTTTTATTTATTTGAAGTAAAATAAATCTAATGTAAACTCTAAATGTGATGTCAACTGATCCTTGATGGAGCCATGGAGGTGGTTGTTGGCTGTAGGTGGCAGACGGCCGACAGCAGGCAACGAGTGGCGGCGGTTGGCAATCAAACAAGTTTGCTTGCGATATAAATCAGTCTAGCTCAGAACAAAGCTAGTCTGATTTACCTTAAAAAATGAGAAAAAATGGCTTGAACTACATTTACTTTATTTTTCATTCCTTCTTCATTCAACCAAACACAAAAAAAAATTAAAACCTTTGAATTTGAAATACTATATATATATATATATATATATATATATATATATATATATATATATATATATATATATATATATATATATATATATATATATATATATAAAGCCATAACTTTGAGTGGAGTAGCACCAAGGAACTTGTGCTTATTTATATATGTATTATAATGTATTATTTTATGTATATTATTAAAATATAATAAGAGAGGTGTGATTCACTTCAAAATTGTTAAATAATATTAAAATCATGTAAAAAATTGATTGAACAATATAACACAAGAAAAACATTTCATTATATTGTTGGTATAATATACTCATTAGGAATCATGAGAGAGTTTCCTATGATGGTAGGATTGAATTGTGGAAAAAATAATTATTGTATTTTCTATTAGGCCATTAGGTTGCCCTCATGATTTTTCTTATTCATGAGTTTTTCACATAAAAAAATATGTAACTCATAACTTTTATATGTGCCTATTTGATCTTTATACAAAGTTAAGATGATAAATACATCTTCTCACTTCTATTGTTGTAAATTTTCTAGCATGATATAAATTTATACATAAAGGTAATGTTATATATTTATAGTATGTTAATATATACTTCATGAAATTTTGATTTAATCAATGATATATTTCATTAATATAATGATATATCATATCATATTAAGTGGTCAAATTGAGGGTTATGACATAGATAAGTAAATTAATTAATAATATTATATAGGTGTTGCTCATGATAACAACTCACATCATTGTATATTTGCTACTTTGAGCTAATGTCTTCTCCTACATAATGATATATGTTGTAAATAACAACAGATACAAATGAAATCATTTCAACTAGGCTAGACCTTGTGGTTTTTTTCCTTTATAAGATTTTTCATGTAAAAATTATAGTGCCTCTTATAACTCTTCCACCCCTATTACTTATCTGTGTGTTGGATCTTCGTACAAAATTAGAATGTTAAATTTTATAACTTTATTGCCATGAATGTTCTAACACGCCATAATTATATATATAGCAGTGTCTCTTGAGTCTTGAGTAAAGTAGATTCGTGAGTCAGCTCGAGCTCGACTCTATAAATGATTTGTAAGCCACGGGTGGATCCCCATTGTATTGAGGGGGGGGGGAGCAAATGCCCACCATAAAAAATAAATAAATAAAATTTTAGAATATTTTGTCCCCTATTAAAAAAAATTTTTGCCCTAATTTTATCAATCATAAGCGACTTTGCACATACCCCACCAAAAAAAAAAGAAAATTTGTCCACCACCACCCTAAAAAAAGAAGTTGGATCCGCCTCTATTGTAAGCCAATCTAGATATGCTAAGGAGTCAAGTTAGTGCTAGCTCCAAATTAATTGTCAAATGGTCAGTCAACTTGTTTTAAAAATATTAATATACAATGCACTCAAAAGTGATTTCTTTTTATTGTTATTATTTATTATAATAAAAACTTTAATAAAAATGACATTCTCTCTTTCATAATAAATGAGGCAACCCTCTAATTCATAGAATTAAGCCTGAGCTTAAATCAGAACTCAATTAACTAATCAAGTTCAAGCTCGAGATAGGGGTGACTCGAGCTCAGTTGGGGCTCAAGCTTGATTGGACTTGTTTATATCCCTAATCATATAGTTGTCTTAATTGGGTAACATAAATAACACTTTTATATTAATTTTTTTCATAAACTTATATCATGAATCATGATTATGTTAATATGTAAATTATCCTACATAATTATGGTCATTCCAATCAACAATCTCAATTAAATCCACTTAATTATTTTACATTTTTGGTCATTTCACAGTCTTATTCACCTAAAAAATGTAACTCGTTAGATTTATCTCGTCGAGATACATATTTCGATAATAAGCATACAAATTTCAAAAGTTATTTATAATCTGTTTGGGCTAGCTGTAATTTTTTATAAAGTTGACTGAGAAGACGATATGAAGAAAATAACTTCGTTATTATTGTTGCAGAAATCAGATTTTCACCAAAAAAATTTCTAAGAAGCAGTGAAAAAATATTAACCAAATAAAATTATGATTACGACAAAAATGTCAGAAAACTATCCTAAATAAGGCCTTAATGGATCGAATAATTTTGAAAAGTTTCAAAATATGCTTAGAATATATGCTTAAATTAGCTGTATTATAGGGGTATACGTTGACCCTCCTAAATATATGTAGCTGAACGAAAATTTATAAACACTTCCAAATTCAAAATGCAGAATAATTTTCAAAAGATTCCAAAAAAATTTATTAAAAAAACGTTTAAAAAAATAATTTGAAACGAAGCTTTAATAAAATAATTATTCTCATATCTCAGTCAAGATTTTTATTAAATATTAGAGAGAGAGAGAGAGATTCACGCTACACGTTTCGATGCTTTGACAGTTTGACATTAGTATTATTATTATTATATTTCCCAAAAAAAATTATTATTATTATTTAGAAATTTTGAGAAAAAAAAAATATTTATGTGAAGTCCATATATTTAAAATTTTCAGTTTTAAATTTTATTTATTTTTCTTTAAATTATATTTTATTCAAAAAATTTTAAAATATTTATGATTATTTCGAAGAATATATATTAAAATTGAATTATTTAGATTTGATACATCATCCGAAAATTATCTTGACCAGGCACGAATCTCAAGGCAAAATCAAGTTGGAAACTTCCGAAATTAAAATTAGGAGCATCCGATCTCCGATTTTAGCAAACTTACAGTCGAACTGAGCGTCTTGGAAATACGAACCCAACGACACAAAATTTCGACCCAATCCGAGCCCAAATGGGTCTAAATCAAGGACCCGAAGCGTTGTTGGAAGGTTCAAACCACAATTTAGATTACCAAACGGTTTCCAAACATAACAAGCTTATAGTCAAATCGAGCGGCTCGACGAGATGAATCCAACGAGCCCAATATCACTGAATTTCGACATCACTAAGGCATTCAAATATCCATCAAACTATTCATGATCAAGGGATTCAACATGGGTCGTTCATCCAACCACTCCTAACTTGCCCTTGATCCTCCACCTATTTACGGGCCATGTCATTCCCAAAATATATAAATAGAGCTCATTCTCCTCTTGAAAAAGGACCCCTAAGCCTAAGGAAAAAGGAGAGAGACCGGAGATCGCTCTTGCTTCCTAGTCTCCTTGACCACCGCCGGAGTTTTGCCGGACCACCACTGGACTACCTGTGCTCTGCCGGACCACAGCATAACGTCGTTACTCCGCCAGACCATCACCTGACGCCCTGTGCTCCGTCGAACCACCGCCTAACGTCGTTGCTCCGTCGGACCATCGCCTAACGTCGTTGCTCCGCCAGACCACCATCTGACACACTGTGCTCCACCAGACCACCACATAACATCGTTGCTCCGTAAGTCCATCACCTGAAGCCGTGTAGTCCGCGCCGGACCACTACTTGACGCTTTGCGCTCCGCTGAACCACCACTTGAGGCCCTCACTTTTGCTAGATCATCATCAGTGGCCCTCACTTTCATCAAACCTCCATCCGAGGCCCTTGTCTTCGCCAGATTATCACCTAAGGCCTGGACTTCTGTCAGACCATCTCTGAGGCTCGAAGCTCTGTCAGACCATCACTTGATACCCAGATTTCTAACGAACAATTGTTTAATTGTAATCTGATCGCCCTTAGAGGCAAGTCAGTCCATTGTAACCGACTCAAATTCTAGTTGAATCATTTTCAACTGGGCTAGGCCCCATGGTTTTTTCCCCTTTCAAGGGTTTTCCCCGTAAAAAATCTTGTGTTCTTTGTGTGTGAGCTGTATATCCGTACAAATCTAAGACGTACAATTAAAACTCTATCACCGCGTATATTCTAGCCCACAACAGTTTGACGCCGTCTGTGGGGAAAGTTAATCCCACTATCCTAAAGCATCACCGCCATGGCCAACAGGTGTAGTAATCACATCCTAGGTGTGAGATCTCGTTCCCTCACTGTTCCTCTCTGAATTGGATTTTCCTCCCAGGATCGGCCGACGATATTGAGATCACAGGAATCAAGTGAATTGCCAAACGGTTGATTTCTGGAGTGTTTTTGGACTGATTTTTGGACGGATCGTCCCGGCCGAAGGGATCGTCCTGGGACGATCTGCTGGCAAAATCCCGAGATCAAGGGTTTTTGAAGGAATTATCGGCCTGAGAAATGAGATCCTTGGATTTTGTTTCTACGAGGAGATGTCGAGGACTGATCAGGCTTACTATAAGCAAATCAGCTCGTTTTGAGGAAAGAAAATTATTTTATAAAACGAAAATCCCTGAGGAGAGAGAAAAGAGAAAGGATTTGAGAAGAAAGCTTGGATTTCGGATGTCGAGCGCTTTTCCCGTCGCCACCAAAGAATTGCGATCCGTGGTAAGGACTCCAAATCCTATTTCTAGAGATATTGAGTTTTGACATTTTGTGCTCAGATTTGTGTTTTCTTACAAAAATGGACCCAGTTTTGTATTGACACGACTCAAATTTTAATATGTTATTGATACGAATCATTTGATTCAACTGGAACGATTTCACCGGTTATTTTTGGGTTCTACGCGATTTTGATCTAATAGAAAAAAAGGGTTTATTGATATTGATTAAAAAATAGTCTTATGTTATTGTCATGTGTATTGTAGCTGGTGAATTGTGTTTTGTAATTTTTGTGTAAAATTGATAGACTGCCGTTACGCTGCCGAAATTTCGTACGATTTCCGATTTGTCTGAGATTGATAGATTGAATAGATATGAATGTGAAATTGATAATATTTTTAATATTGATTATTGAATTGATTATTGATATGGAACACAAGTGGAACCTATATTGGAGATATTGAAAGGAAAAACATTGATTATGGATATATGGATGGGAGTCATAAGGAGTTCTTAGAGAGGGCGGCCGAGGGCAATAGAGTGACGACTCTTTTTATTGAAACCAACGTATGGATATCGGATTCACAACAATAATAGACAATTGTACTTGTCCTTATCTTATTGAATGCATGTTTAGTATTGCGAGTTTACAAAGAACAATTTGATCGGAATAATAGATTTACTGTATTACGATTTAATGATTTCATTGAATGATCGCTGAAATTGATACTACTGAGCATAGATATTGCTATGGATGGATATAGATATTGTATTGATTCATTGATGCTATGGACATGGATATTAAAGATTTATTGATAGTATTGTCTAAGACTCATTGAATTATTGCTTCTGCACCATATTAGCCTTATTTGATTCATTGAATATAGTATTGACCTTTATTGTACTTTTTTCTAAATTTGATTTGATTTGATTGATTGTATAATTGATTTGATGATCGATTCTTCTGAGTTTTGACGTTTTTTGAGTTTGATTTATCGGTTCTTCTATCGATTTCATCGACTATTGATTTCCGTACTGCATTGACTATTGATTTGATTTTCGTGCAAGACTATTGACCATTGACTGGTATGGATTGATTGACTGACATGGGTTGATAGCAGGGCGGTGCTTTGATTTCAGTTGTAGGCTTTGGTGAAGGTAGCTATTTAAGCGGCAAATGTGGTTGACAATTTCAGATCCGAGCAAGGCAACTGGAATGGTGTTCGATCAGAATGTCAGACGAATCCTTTCACTATGGATGCCTGGGGCGTCACATTTGCTTTCATTGTGTGTTACGCTGAATACATCCGTAGGAAGTGTTGTGGTTTGATTGGTGTCGAATGTGAGGGACCAACGATGTTCAAATCGGACTCAAGCCTGAACTCTTCCAAGTCTAATTCAAATCAAATTCATGAGCTCAATGCACAAGATCATTTCTATGTCCGTTGTAGTCCAACTCAAGTACTCGCTTGAGTTCGAATTGTTCAAGCCATTAATGTTCAGGTCCAGAGTACAAGTTCAAGTTGATGGTTGTTAATTGCTGGCAATGGTGGTGGCGGTTGGCAATGACATCAGTGTTCGATTGTGATGCCGGCCTGCATTTGACGACAGGCTGCCAGCGATGGAAGCAAGAGTGGATTACAATGTAATCAACTTGGATATAATTGGGTGAGTTTAGAATTCATAAAAAATGAACTATTGAGTGAGTTTAAGATTTATCAAAGTTTACTCTACATAATTCCTTTTTCATGATTGAGCGACTGTGGTTGGGAGATCATAATCAAGCAACTATGATTGGGTAACCAAAGTCAAGTGAGACGGTGGTTGCAAGACCATAGTCGAGCAATAGTGTGGAGAAGCTTTAGTCGGACAATAATAGTTGGACAGAGATATAGTATCTCAATGATGGTTAGAGCGGACAAAGTCAATCGATTGCTATCAGAGGATTATAGTCGAGTGACGGGCCATAATCATGTGACAATGATTTAAGGAATCATACTTGTGAGAGTAGATATATTAGATATATAGTTGAGTAGATATATAATTTCAACTTCATCATTTATAAAATATATAGCTTCATCAATGAAACTTCACAAAACAGGACATTTCGTCGCCAGCAGATGGAAATGATAGATAAGCACGAAATATGTCATTTTGTTGAAGATGGATTATACCAAGAAGATATACTAACAGTAAAAAAAATTAACAAGGGAGATTCTTTTAAAGTTTTCGAAGAAATTTTCAGTATGATATATGGGGGAGATTCACAAGCGACACTTATAATAGTATATATATATTTGGTTAAGAAAATGCTATGTTTTAAAATAGTGAAATTTAATATTTATAATTTTAACTGCTATGTAAATTCCCATTAAAAATTAACTAATTAAGTATAAATTATAAATTTTAAATTTGAAGTTAGGCGTACTTGCTCAAACTACTCATGGCGGTCGTCTCCCACACGCCAGACAATGTCGGTCGCTCGGTCTTCCCGTTGATTTTGTACCTTTCTCTGCCGTCATCGTCACTGGTAAGACATTGACTTGTTCGTTTACATCTGACTCAGATAGGGTTAGGGTTTTACTGTATTTGCTAATGCGCTCGTTTTCTCGATTTGGTATTAAGTTCTATAAATTTCGCCCAATTGATGTTGATGTCGACATGTTATGGATTGAATTCCGTAGAGAACGAGAGAAGGAATGGCGTGCTTTCTCAGAAAACCCTAGTTGGTGAACAATGAGAGCCGGATTCAGTGAAATTATAGTTTATTGCCGTTTAACGAGGTCTTCTAGGCTTCTAGTGGTTAGGGTTTTTCTTTAGTGGGGTTAGAAATTAATAAACGAAGAATTTAAGAACGTTGTGGACGCCAAATTGACTGACCCTGGCGGATGGAATCGGCTAGATCTTGCCGTAGAAGAAACGTTTTTGCTTTGATGGAGGAAAAGTTCAAATTAGTCTTGATACGACATCGCAAAATGATCTTGATGGGGCACGAATCTCGAGGCAAAAGCTAGTTGGAAATTTCAAAAATTAATTTCGGGAGCATATGAACTCCGATTTCAGCAAGCTTACAGTCAAACTGAGCGTCTCGGAAATACGAACCCAACGACACCAAGATCAACCCAATCCGAGCCCAAATGAGTCCGAATCAAGGGTTCAAAGCGCTGTTGGAAGGTTCAAACCGCAATTTGAGTTACCAAACGGTCTCAGATTTTGACGAGCTTATACTCGAATCGAACGGCTCGACGAGACGAATCCAACGAGCTCAAGATCATTGAATTCCGAAATCATTAAGGCCTTCAAATGTCCAACGAACGATGCATGATCAAAGGATTCGATATCGGCCGTCCATTCAAACCACTCCCAATTCGCCCTTGATCTCACGTATTTACGGGCTAACTCCAAAAAACTATATGGGGATGAAGTGAAGAGAGAGAATTCTCACCTCCTCGACCACCGCCGGAGCTCTTCCTGCCGCCTCGCCGGAACTTTGCCGATTTTCGGGAAACGCAGGGAATTTGCAGAATTTTGTAAACTTCAGGAAACAAAGTTATTTGGATTATCCCAACTTGTGGGAAATCCGCCATTTGTAATCTACAAAAACACTAGGTTTGCAACTGGGCAAGGGCCCCGTGGTTTTTTTTTCCTCTTTTGGGTTTTCCACGTAAAAACCTTGGTGTTCACTTTCTCTTTTCTATTTGTGTGCGGAATTTCGAGCGAATTTACAAACAAACTTAAGCTATATTCTCGCACTATATAGTTGTAAAATGGTGACAGGCCGAAGAGATCAGGAAAGGGTAAGAACAATGGCAAATATTGCCTGTGTGAACATGAATGACTTACATTTATCACGAATACAAGATAATGTCAGGTTTGGTAATCCAAATTATGGATTGAACCTTCCAAAGGCACTTCGGGTCTTTGATTTGGACCTATTTGAGCTCGGAAATCATATGAACTCCAATTTCAGTTTTGAAATTTCCAACTTGATTTTGCTTCGAGAGTTGTGCCCGATCAAGAAAATTCTTTGATGATATATCAATATTAAATCATGTGGATAATGAGACTTTTATTATAAGTGGGTTAAAATGAGATTTATCATAACAAAAAGAGTTAATGTCCCCCAAAATCCATTTCGTAGAACTTAGACAAATTTTACTTAAATCCTACCTAAAATAGAATGATACAATGCCTGTTTTTTTTTTTTTTTTTTTCCCTATAAAAAAAAAACAGACAATTATATCAAAAACCCTTAGAAAAGGTTGATGCTTTATTCTTGTTACTCAATTCTTATTGAGCGATCGTTACATTTACTAATATTCTACTGGGAATTATACCTTCTAGTAGTTGCATCCTTAGTTGTTACATGGATCCCCCCCATAGGATTTATCAAGACTGGTCACTCAAGAAAAACTCTAGAGCAAATAGTTATTTAACCCTTAGGGCATTTTGCATGAAAGGTTCTTCATAACAAGAATATATTGTTAGGATAGTATTAAAACGTTAAATGAAGATGAAGAATAAACATAATAAAGATCACAATCACAAGACACAAATCTATATAGTTCAGTGATATTTACTTGCGTCCAAGGTCTTATCTTTCAGAGATCAAATAGTTTTTTAAGCTTTAAAGAGGAGTACAGAGATCAAAATTTTCAAATATGATTTAAAATTGTGCAATCAGAAGCTTTCCACAAGGATCGCATCGCCTCGTCGCAAAATAAAAAATACATACTTAACTCTAATTAGAGGCTTGCCACAATGGACAAATTATTCTATACGGACATTAGACACAGTTTATTGTTCAGAGACGAATCCGATGCAGCCATGTCATCCAGTACCGAGTTGCCGTACATAGCCGCGGTACCGAGAGAGAGAGTGACGCGGTGCATTTCCATTGAGCTATAGACGGCATTCAGATTCCGCACATAATAATTTTTCTGCCACAAGGCTCCCTTTATCCCAGTGTTGAAGGTCCTTCCGCTGTACTTGCATCTTCGGTCTCTTGTGCTTCGGGAGTTCCATCACTCTACTCGCTTTAAGATCTGCAGCTTCATTTGGAACGACAGTTTTTTTTTATTTTGGCTGTTGAAAGTAATTTTTTCAACTATAGTTTCTATTATGCTTTCCCAAAAGCAGCTTTTAAGACATCTTTTCGGAAAAACAACGAAAATTAATCCAAACGAAGCCTCTCATGCGGCTGTGTTTGCTTCTCAGGCCCAGTTGCTCCTCTGTTGCGTTTGGTGCTCTTTGCTTGCTAGTGATTTATATTGATGTTGGAATGGTTCTTTAGTAGCAGTGTTTGATGTCTTGTTCGGATCTTCCTCAACTTGCTCTTATGGAACTGATATTTGGTCTCCCCTTTTCTCCTTGCAGCTGCAGTGACTTTTGTCTTTACTCCATTTTTCATCATTCTATTATGGTTGTGGAACTCTTCTTATGCTTGGTTTCAATTGTTCATGAATATTGGAACTTCTCTTCCTTTAGGAGAAATTATTCTGCGCAGACACCGAACGGGAGGAACATCCGGTTACACTCGGTACAAAGCGCGATACCGAGCACAGTACATTTTTGGGGGTGATGTGATGCATTTTTATTGATTTCCGGACACATCCGGACTCCGCACAGAATAATAAATCCTCCTTTGGGCAGAACTTGCTTCTTTCTCGTAGCGTCTTCTGGTTTGCTCCATGGAGTTTCATGTGCTTCTGGTGTTCTCAATGTCCTCTTGCTGGAGGATAGTTCATTATTGGTCATAGCTCTTTTTTTTTTTCCTTTGTATTTTCTGCGGGTTATCTCATGTAGGGCTATTAAAGATTTGTTCTCGAGGTGATCCGACCTTAGCTCAAAATTGTTTGTTATGATCTCGAGCTGAGCCAAGTCCAGTC
Source organism: Dendrobium officinale (assembly GCA_019514585.1). NCBI lineage: Eukaryota > Viridiplantae > Streptophyta > Magnoliopsida > Asparagales > Orchidaceae > Dendrobium > Dendrobium officinale. The sequence goes on along the minus strand of CM033690.1, from coordinate 52,319,898 downwards.
AAAATTAGGCTCCATCCGATCCCGATTTGATCCAATCATAGCTTATTAAGTTTGATCCAAGTTCAATTTGATCTATAGATTGATCCGATCTCAATTGAGCTCTGATCTTTTTTTAGTTCAAAATACATACTTAACACTAATTTATACATAGTTGTATTGTTGGCTCCAAAAAAATCATTTAAATTAAAGATATGTGAACCCTGCTCTCACGAACTTAGGGGCCTTAATTTTCTCGGAGGTAGATTGAGTTTAATATTTAACCAGATTTTTCCTGAGAGTAGTGTTAGGGTTTATTTAGATCTGGATTCTACTTCCTATGAGCGCAAGCCCTCATAGTTAAACCCCTCCTAACGCATTAGAAGAGCACTCTCGATTAAGTAGACCTGTCAATTTCGGGTTACGGGTCGGGTTGACCCGAACCCGAAACTGACCCGAAAATATTCGGGTTCGGGTTGACCCGACCCGCTTTTACAAACGGGTCAATTTTTTGGACCCGAACCCGACCCGCTTCGGGTTCGGGTCAACCCGACCCGACCCGCGTAGCCGCCAGTCCAGCTGTCCTTGCGCCTCGGGACGGAACACGGAAACGACGCCTCGCCTCTCCGCCTCGGGACGGAACGTGGATCTGCGAACGCCGAACTGGCCTGGCAGGCCTGCCTCGGGAGTCAAACGGCGTGGAAATGGCCTGCCTCGGAGTCGGGACACCTGGCCTCGCCGCCTCGGACAGTCGGACGGAAACGACGCCTGCGCGGCTGCGCGGAAGGAATTGGCTTGCCACTTGCCAGTTGGGCGGGGGCTGGCGTCGCCTGGCGACAGCAGGCAGCAGGCGTTGCCTGGCCTCAGCGGGCAGCGCGGGGCTGGCGTCGCCTGGCGGGCAGAGAGCGGGGCTGGCGGGCAGCTAGAGGGGCTTTCGGGTTTTTTTTTTTTTTTTTTTTTTTTTTTTTTTTTTAAATAAACGGGTTTTCGGGTTGACCCGGCAACCCGTCGGGTCAACCCGAACCCGACCCGTTTTTGCAAACGGGTCGATTTTCCGGACCCGAACCCGACCCGTTTCGGGTTCGGGTCAACCCAAACCCGAAAATTCCGGGTCGGGTTTTCGGGTCGGGTCCAATATTGACAGGTCTACGATTAAGGATGAAATACACTTAGCTTCATACAAGAAGTGTGAGAATGTGCAATAAATATTTAAATTTAGTTATGGGGGGATGAAGGTACACCCGATCAAGATCCCATGGTTTTGTCATCCCGGGCATATCGTGGGTTCAGTCTACCAACACTAACAACCATTGATTGCAGTGTCCAGGGAATCTGATTAGTAGTCATGGGTTGCCTCCTCTCAAGGATCCCGAATAGACTGAAGTGGAGATATGTGAATTTTAATTTAGTTTTGTTTGTGTTAGGGCTTATGGCTTCCTTAGAAGTTGCCCATTAATTTGTTTAGTTTGAGGCTTACGGCTCCAGTTAGGAGTTGCCCGTTAATTTGTTTAGTTTGGGGCTTACGGCTCCAATTAGGAGTTGTCCGTTAATTTGTTTAATTTGGGGCTTACGGCTCTAATTAGGAGTTGCCCGTTAATTTGTTTAGTTTGGGGCTTATGGCTCCAATTAGGAGTTGCCCGTTAATTTGTTTTAGGTAGGGGCTTATGACTTCCTTAGAAGTTGCCCTGATAGTGGGAATTACGGCCTCTTTTAGAGGTGGCCCGAAGAATTTTAGTTGGGTAGGTCTTATGGCTTATAAGCTAAGTGGCCTGTATAGTGGGTCTTACAACCTAGCCCTTATAGACTAGGATGCCCAGTAATTTGTTTGAGTTTTGGGTTTAGGTTCGTTCACTTAGAAGTTCCCTAACACGCGAGTCTTACTGCTTCACTTAGAAGTAGCTCAAATGGCGGGTCTTACAACTTAGTCCTATAGGCTAAGATGCCCATAAGGAGTATAAAGTTAGGTTGCTTTCTAACTATTACCCCTAAAGACTGGACTTACGGTTTTCATTGAAAGTAGCCAAGTAGTGGGTCTTACAACCTAGTTCTTATAAACTAGACTGCCCGAAATTTAAGTTTTGTTTTGAGTGCTTAAGAGTTCTTTGTTGAATCATTTGGAAAGCTCCTTGTTCTTGTATTCGTAATTTATTTTAACTACAATAGTTTGTTGTGTACTAGTTTTCCAGCACTATTACTTTGTTAGCTTTCTCATACTTTGCATTACTTACAGTAGTTAGAATTACTTTTTTTTTTTATTGGCACTATGGCCTTTCATAGTTAAATTCATCTAGTAGTGAATAACAAGCTTGTCCATATCTAGACATAGCTGATTATGATAACGTCTACCACTTCATTATTCGTTGCATTATTTATCACGCGTGAAAGAAATGAGAGGCACTTATAAAATTTTCTTTTTTTAAGACAGTTTCAAAGTTGAATATTCCCTTTGTTTGCCTCATTCTCTTCTTAACACATCACAACTGTTAGATTTTATTTCAACATATATATGTATGAATAGAGAGAGAGAGAGAGAGTTGATATGCACTGTATTACTCCATCCATGATTTGTTGATAATGATTTTTGCCCTTGAAATATAATTTACAAAATGTGAGGCTAATAGTATTCTTCTACATGGAATTACAGATCTTCAAAGCAGATTGAAATGCCTAATCAACCTTAGTCATGATCAAATCTACTCCAAATTCAGGCTCTACAATCAACCTAAGCTTCGGCGAATGTCGATAATTCATTGACAAATCAAATCTAAACTTCTGAAGGATCAGAGCAAGCACGATCTTGAGCTCGATCATGGCGAAGTTCTGGCCAAGACATGTTCGAGGACCTGCTCCGAATGGCATATACATTTGTGGAACCCGGCACGCGCCAATGACTCCATTTCTGAATCTCTCAGGCTTGAATTCGAAGGCATCTGGTCCCCAAAGGTTAGGATCCTGATGCATTGTAGGCACTGGGATAAAAATATTGATGCCTTTTGGTAACTGAATGCCTCCAAGTTTCAGATCCTGAAGAGCCTCTCTTGCCACAACTGGTCCAGGTGGGTAAAGCCGAAGAGCCTCTTGGATCACCATTGCCAGCTGAGACAAGGTAATTACTCTTTTTTCTTGAATAATTCTTGGTGTGATAAATCTTTGAAAAAGACTTTGTAAGCTATGATGCACAAACACTAACACGACGACACAGATATGACACAGACACAAGACACTTCAATTATTGAAAATATAGTAGGACGCGGACACGGTATTATAATTTCTATATTTAAAAAATAATGCATAAAATTTGAATAAATATAATATTAAAATTAATTTAGAAATAATAAGTCATTTAACTATAATTTATGCTTAAAATGATTAATATTAGGATGCCAAGAGTCTGACGTCGATGTTGTGTATCAGGCATCGAGAGAGGTGACAACAATGCTGTTGAGGGCAGTATGTATCAGGCGTCAATGTCAAGAGTGCGTTGGTCATCAACGTTAAAAAAACGTCAGACAAAGATGAGTTGTCAAGTTGTGTGTGTAGAAATTGCTATCGTTGAGTATCAATGTCAAGATATTGTCAGACTTTGATGTAGAGATGACTTTGAAATGTCGATGTTTTAATGACGTCTGATGCCATTGTTGAATTGACATAAGGCATTGTTATGAAACCAAAGTCATAACCCGCTAAAGAGAAATGAAAATGAGAATATTCGATGAATGAGATATTAAGTGCGGGCAATTGATTTGGTGTTGTTGATAGGAAATAAGAAATTTAATTTTTTATATTTTAAATAAATAACGATTTGAAATGTAAGAAATTATATTTAAAATAATTCATAAAATATTTAAGTCACTCGTGTCCAATTTGTATTTAATATTTTTTAAACGGACACATTTTTGGCGTGTCCGACATGTATCAGAGGAGTGTCAGACGCGTGTCGTGTCACGAGAAGTGTTGGTGCATCATAGCTTGTAAGGAAATATTGCTTGAGAGAGTGTTGGAATAGAACTAACTGTTTTCATCTTGAGGAGGGAGTGGGCATCAAGGGGGTTGCCCGCGCAGAGCTCTGACACCTCTGCACGGGCACGATCCTGCCACTCCTGATGCATGGCGAGCAAGAGAAGACACCATGTGGTGGAGACGGCGGTGGTCTCATGCCCTGCAAAATATATAGTCTTGCAATTATCGACCACAAAGTCTTCCGCATTGCCAGTGCCGCAGGCAATGCCTGCAACACTGGCATTGTGGAGGATCGCTTGCAGAAAGTTATTCTCAGGCATGCAATGCCCTTCATTGACACCTCCATCTTTCACCACTCGAAGTATCAGCGACCGGATCTCTTTGTTTAGCCTCCACACCTCCCTGTTTCTTCTGGTAGGGATATGCCTGACCTTACAAGAACAAGCTTTTCAGGAATTTGACTAACTTTTATTGAATGCGATTACATATAAATATATATTTGTTTGAAGAAATTGACTAAGTACCTGATTCCAGTGATTTCAACAAAAAGATTTGGTTTGGAAACAGCTTTCTTTAGTTCATAGAGCTTCATAAATATTTGCTTTCCTTTTGAATAGCTACTGCCAAAGCTTGCTCTTGATATTACATCAGCTGAGTAACTCTTCAAATCCTCATCAATCTTTATCTCTGTTCTCCCTCCTCCATTCTCAATTCTTCCCTCCCATGTTTCTAACATTGGAATGGCAGAGTCCACCATTAAATCAACCATGCCCTGATCAGTACTAATTTAATCATTGCAATATTTAATTTTATCAAACTTAGAAACATGCATGAGAAAAAAAATATTTGATTTATGTTGTATTAAATAATTAAAAATATTGGATAGAATGTTTTCATTTAAATTTAGTTAAAATGAAGTTTAAGGTTTTGTTCGGGGAAGTTCATTTCTTAGGCTTTGTTTGGCACAGCTTTTGATCGCTGTTTTTTTTTTACTGTTTTTAACGAATTTTTGTACTAGAAAGTTACTTTAAAAAGCAGTAAGGAAGTTATCCTTGTGACATGTTCAAGACTGCTTTTTAAAATATTTTTGAACTACAAATCTTTGTTTTAGAAAGCAATAATAAAGTTATCCCAAACAAACCGTTAATCTAGAAAATGCTTTTCTAGAAAAAACTTTTTAAAGATAAAAATTTGAAATTTTGATGACAAAGGGTTTGTTTGGGACGACTTTCTTATTGCTTCTTAAAATAACTTTTTAGTATAAAAATTTAAGTTTTTATACTAAAAATTTGCTTTAAAAAATAATATTATTATCTTCCAAACTCGTATTATTTTTTACTAATAGTTTTTCTTACCACGAAAACAGTTAAAAAACTTTTCCAAACAAAGCCTAAATCATTGAATTCATTTCAAAATTAACATAATTTATCACTAATTAAGTAAATCCTATATTTATTATTTTAAAAATAAAATGGCTAATGTATTTTTGATTTATTAAAATATTGGACAATAGTCTTGCACGTAACATATTAAAATTATAGTCCACAAGCTACCAAATTGTAGGCATCTTGCTTAAGAGTCAATGTGGTAAGCATTAAATAAAACTTTAGAATAATCGAATATTCTGATTTATAAAAAGTAGGATCACTTGACTCCTATGATTTAGATTTTGTTTGGGAAAGTTTTCTTCCCGCTTTTTAAAACATTTTTTTAGCATAATTATTTTCTTCAAAAAGTTTTTATATGAAAAAACTATTTTAGATATCAACATAAAAGTTGTGGAGGAATGCATCGGGCTTGTTATGTGATAGAAATGTACCCCTTAAATTTGAGGGATAATTGTATAAGATGGTAGTGAGGCCTGCAATGCTTTATGGTGCCCAATGTTGGCCATTAAAAGAGAAGCATAATACTAAGTTAAGTGTGGCAGAGATGAGGATGCTCAGGTGGATGAGTGGCTTTACCCTTAGAGATAGGATACGAAATGAGCATATACGTGAAAAAGTTGTAGCAGCTTCAGTAGAAGATAAGATTAGAGAGAGTCGCCTTAGATGGTTTGGTCACATAAAAAGGCGGCCTTCTGATGATGACCCGGTTAGGAGAATAGAGGTATTAGATTTGACTTGTGTTAAGAAAGGTAGGGGTAGACCTAAAAAGACTTGGTTATAAAATATTAGGAATGACCTTTCTTTATTAGATTTAAACAAGAATTTAACTTTTAATAGGATACAATGGAGAAAAAAGATTCATGTAGCCGACCCCACATAGTGAGATAAAGGCTTGATGTTGTTGTTGTTGTTCTTGTAACATAAAAGCTGTCGCAAATTAAGTCTTGTTCTCTTTAAAGCAATATATATATAGATTAATTAATGAGCTGTTTAAATTGACCAAATCACACCATTGACTTGTAATTAAAGTAATTGCCTATCATTATTAGAACAGCATTTTGGGAAAGTTGTCAATTGTGAAATCTTAAAGGGTACGTAACTTATCAAATTTATTTATTTTTTTTAGTTCAAGAATTGAACTAAAGTTGAAAACTTGGCATGATAAACAATTAATTAAGAATTAAATATTTGTTATTGATAATTAACAAATATTATTTGCATGCAAACATGTTTTAAAACTTCATATAAATTCTTAAAATTTGAGTGAAAGAAAATTGAAAATATATTCTAACATTCAAAACAAAGGCTATGAGTATAATCAACTAACAAATTATTAGTATTTCATTTAGGATTTGTTCGGGTTGGTTGAAGCATTTTATAAAAATGGTTACATAATTTTTAAAAAAATAGTGAGAAAATTACAAGAAATTAATAGCTGAATAAAACAAAATACTATTTATGAAGTAAACCTTATACTCTAATATGACATAGTGAAAGAGGGATTTTTTTTTTTTTGAGGAAAATTAAAGCAAGATATTGTTCTTCTTCTTCAAAAAAAAAAAAAAAAAAAATCTTCTAAGAATACCGAAACTAACCTTCATATAATAGTGCGTACTGTACTTTTATGTTTATGAGCCTAAGTTCTAGCACATGCAAGTCGAAGTATATACTTTATAAGATACAAAATCTATTTCTTTCAGATTCTGTTGTGATAAAGACAAAGATTTCTACATACCATATTGGTTTACTAATAGAATGACCCTATACAACGCAAAATTGAGCTTTCCATAATCTTTTATGATGGCGAGCACAATTATTATGAAGCTATTTGCTACTTTGGTAAAATAAAAAGATTTAAAAAATTTTATTTTTTTCAAATTGTGTAGAAAATCATGTAATCTATAATCTATATGAGCAATTTTCTTAATTTCTTGACAACAACAAAAAAAAAAACAATAAATAATGTTGCAAAAACCTAAATGACAAAATTACCTTAACCTTGTCCATGAAGAACTCCGGTGCAATAATTTTTCTCTGATAAGCCCATAATTCCCCATTAGATTTGAGAATTCCATGGCCAAACAAAGGCTCATGTGTCTTTTTAAGATACGTGGCCTTCCCCAAATCTAAAGATTTGCATAAATTCATTTCTTTCACTAAGTCTGGTTGGCTCACATGTAACATTGGTACATTGCCCATTGTATACAAGAATATTGGACCTGCAAAAACATATCAAAATTATTTTTTTACTTTCATTATTTATGAATTGCCCCAATAACATCATGAAGGTGTAATTTTTTTTTTAAGTGTAAAGGATAGAATTATAATTTATGTATATGTTAGGGGGAGTAAAGGAAAATAAATTTCTCGAATTATTTTTCTTAAAAAAAAAATGAAATGGATCACTAAGAGACAATCATGTACATTACCTTATCTTTTTCATGTCATTGTTGCTCATTTCAATAAGACTGACTTCCACTTCCAAATTTATTTTGTCCTTTGCCTTTTTTTTTTTTTTTGAAAAGTATGGAAACGGAATCATGTTAAATCAAGCAAGTAGTCCACTACTTAGTCAAAAATGGGGGCTAAAGATGCGAATCAAACAAGAGGCATGCTTGAATTTTGATTTTAAAATGAGTGGGGCTAATAAATCAAGATTTATGTAGGAAGATATGATTTTTTATATTGAAAACTTGATTAAGTTTTCGTTTGGGATGGCTTTCTTACTGTTTCTTAAAACAGCTTTGTGGTACAAAAATTATAATTTTTATACTAAAAAGCTGATTCAAGAAGCAATACTAAAATTGTCCTAAATGAAACCTAAGATTTAGGCTATGTTTGGGATGGCTTTCTTATTGCTTCTTAAAGCGGTTTTTTAGTATAAAAATTTTATTTTTTGTACTAGAAAGCAGTTTTATGAAGCAGGAAGAAAGCCGTCCCAAACGAACCTTAGATTTCATTTGGGACAACTTTCGTATTGCTTTATTAAACAATTTTAGTATATTTTTTTTAAACAAAAATTGTACTAGAAAGCTGCTTTATGAAGCAGTAAAAAAGTTGTCCCAAAGCCTTAATTTTTGACGGTTTTCTTATTATTTTTAAAAGCAACTTTCTATTACAAATTTTTTAAAAGCTATCATTAATGAAATCTAAGACTTTGTTTGGGACAGTTTTTTTTTTCCTGTTTTTTCAAGTAAATTTTTAGTACAAAAATTTAAAATTTAAAAGATTTATACTAAAAATTTTTTTAAGAAGTAGCAAGGAATCTGTCCCAAACTACGCCTAACTCATTATTTATCATAAAATGATGAATAAAAGAAAATTTTGGACGCTTTATAATGAAGAGTTGGTTAGCTAAACATTTATCAATACGACAAAAAAGAAAAGTTTTGATCTTTGATAATGAAGATGATGAGTTGATTAGCTCAGTCTTTATTAAGGAAAAGTTGACCTAAAAAGGCTGATTTTTATAATTTAAATATTTCTCAATATCATCAAAATCATATATAATAGTTTTTTTATGCATAAATATATTCTAAAAAATGTCTTATAAAATTCTATAAATATTTTTTATTTGTTCTATATGCTTCTTGCATCTAGATGAAAGTTAAGAGTGGTAAAATTTTCTTATAGAATAATGCTTCTCAATTCCTTTCCTTGCACTCCACACCTTTGAAGATTGTGCATTTTTTTAATGATAAAATAATTACTGAGGATGACTAAAAATAGCCTTAATGACTATGTTTCAATGATTATTAACACCACCAAGATTTGAACCCTAAAAAAGGACCAAAATGAAGGCAAAGAGATCTTTGCTATATCAAATAATAAACATATTTTTAAATATTGTAATTTTATTTTCATTTTTTTATTGAATTAAAAAGTATATAATTTTCAATATATCATAAAACATAAACATAAAGTAGCAAAGCACATACCATACTCTTTCCTCCATTGCTCAAAGTGAGGAAAAATAACAGAGGCATAATCATGCCTTATGGTCTCTTCTCCCTCTTCTCTTCTCTTCTTCTCCTCCACTAAAAACCTCTTCACATCCTTCAAGTTTCCATGGAGGAAAGCCGGCGGCGGGCCGGCGATCCCTTGAAGCCTTAGCTTTCTCCTAATCCTCTCAGGCTTCAACCAGGAGAAATAGTAGAAGTGTAGAGCAAGGCCACACAGACATAGAAGCAGAAGAGAAAGCAAAAGCTCCATCGCCATTTCACTCTTTTACTTCCTCCTCCTTAAACTCTCTCTCTCTCTCTCTCTCTCTCTCTTTATATATAAATATATAATTGATGATTAGTATGGATGTGAAATATAATATTGCATATTTGCATAGAAAAGGGGGTGACTGACATCAAATGATATAGATGGAGAAGACTAATTTATTTTCTTAATAATATATTATAAAATAAAGATTTTTATGGATATCATTGGTATAACTCACTTTATTTGGCCTTTTTTATATTTTATTTATGATGTTTGAACTTTCAAGACATGATAAATACAAATTATTATAAAAATGAAAGCTATGATTGTGGAGTTCTTTTGTATTGACCAATGTCAACATGTGAGTTCATTTGTTATATGTTACTCATCCACATCTTATCATCATATTAATATAAAAAAGTTAATTAACTTAGGTTAAAAGGTTTGACTTTCTATGTCTCATAGTAACTATAATTAATTAAGGCTTCGTTTGGAGTAATTTTCTTGCTGCTTTCTAAAATGAATTTTTAGTACAAAATTTCTAATTAAAATTTTTTTGTATTAAAAAGTTGTTTTAGAAAGCAACAAAAAAGTTGTCCCAAACGAAACCTAAATGTGAAACTTTTATTACGTCCGGTGCAAGGACGTAGAGGAACGTCCGGTCAGAGGCAATTTTCTCCAAAAAACTAGGTATTTTCTCGGTACAACTAGTTATTATTTGATAATAATGAGGAATATCGTTCTCTGAAGACAAATAACGAGTTATGCCGAGCTATACCGAGAAATACCGAGTTGTACCGAGTTTTTCTGGGAAAAACTCGGAACAACTTTTGTATAACTCGGTTTTTTGCTTGGTAAAGCCCGGTATAACTCGGTATTGGATCTTCAAATGATGATATTCTTCGTTATTGTTTGATATTGCTCGGTGTTTGCTAGGTACAATTCATTTTTTGACAGGATTTTGCCTCCGACCGGACGTTCCTCTACGTCCGGTCGGAGGACGTAATAATTGTTCCTAAATGTGACTACATTTTTATTTTTTTTTTTCTTTATGAGAGTACTTGAAATAAATGGTAGGGAAAATTGATGATTGAAGTAATGGTTGGTGGCATGTTAATGAGTTTTTTTTTTTTTTTTTTTTGGAGATGAGAACCCATAGAAAAATACAACGTTGTGATTAGTGAAGAATAGGAGCATGTTAGGGCAAGGCATCAACGACAGTTCATTGGGACCAAGCATTGCTGGACTACCATGTGAATGATAAGGAATACATGATGTCAATGCAGGAAAATTAAGCAAGAAAGTTTTCTGGTGAATTTCCGGCGAATTAAATTTCGACGATAAAAGAGCATCGGAAAAATTTTCTGTCCAGCGAAAACCTCCCACCTGAGTTGCCCCGCTCGAACCCGCTGCCCAGAAGCCCCCACCTGATCGCGGTGCCGGCCCGCACGGGGAATTGAACACAAGACCTTTTCGGTTTCAAAGTGTCAACCACTCTAGTGTGGTTTAAAATGTGTTAAATTATTAAATATTTCATATTTAAATAAACTATTCCATAAAAAGATTTAACAAAAATTAAAATAAGTTATTACTATTAATATTAAATTTGCTTTTAAAATAATAAGTTAAAATTATTAATACACAAGTTAAATTTTATTAATATTATTATTAATATTAAAGTTATTAATAAAATAATAATGTAAAGTTATTAATATTAATATTAAAATTATTATTATAATAATAAGTTTAAGTTATTAATAAATAGTTAAACTAATTATTACTTTAACAATTAATTTAATTATTTTATATTAAATTTATTAAGTGAATTATTAATTAAAATATGCTATAAAATTTTTAATTAATGAAATTACGAATATATAATATTTTTTCAGAAATTATTAAAATTCGTCGAAAAATCCGTTGAAAAAGCTGCCAAAAAATATTCCTGAAAATCAGTCAGAAATATTTTATCTTTATCCGTCGGAAAGCCGCCGAAAATCCGTCGGTAATGAGCGATTTTCCTGTAGTGTGTGAACTTATGGTGCTAGGTGTTAATTGAACTAAGGTCTTGTGAACGAGAAAAGAAGCTTGCTAGGTCCAAAGATTCGATTAGAGCTTGTTCGGGCTAGTTTGAACTTCGCAATCATGGTATGTATATGAGTTCGAACCAATTCAAACTAGTTTTAGAGGTCTTTAAATTCAATTAAAAAAAAAACCTACAAATACATTGGCTTATTCCTCAAAGGGGTAATTTTATCCAAAATTAAATTTGGATTATATTTCTCTAATTTAATAGATAACGGTGAAATTTATCCAATTATGAGTATTATAATAAATTAATTTAACAATGATTAAAATTTATAATGGTTAAATTTGAATTAAAAAAGTTTTATTTTATTTTATTTAACTAAACTAATTAGGATCACACTAATCCTACTTAAATTTATGTGAAGATTCACATGCATATTTTTCTGTTTGGACTGATTTGATTGGTTGGAAATTGGTCTTTATTTGGGTCCAAAGGTCTGCCTGCAGGCTACCAGAATCTGTGACCACAGCATCTCTCTGCCACTTGATGCCTTTCAATTGTACTATTCTGATTCTCAAATATTTTGGACCTCTGTTCCCTTTTTCTGCTACAATCACGTGATTGAAATGAATTCAGTTTCTATTTAGAAAATTAAAAATTTATAGAGGGGGTTTGATTGATATAACAAATAAATATTGGTAATTATTTATGCTTTATTTATGACATTTTTCTTACTATTTTAACTTTTAGTACAAAAAATTTTATGATATAAAGTTGTTTTCTAAAACAGGTCATTTTCTCGTATCAGAATTCGACCCGCTTCGGACCCGTATCAACCCGTCACGACCCGCTAACCCGTCTTTGTCTTGCCGGAAGGAAGTCGTCGAAGGAGGCGTTGGTTGCCTACAACATATCAGCACTCGACTGCTCACCGACGATCGTTGAATGAGGATTTGATTTTGCAGACAAATGTCATCGGGCAGGATGGGACCGTGCAGAGAGGCGGACGACGAGGTGTCTGTATGGAGCTAGCCTGCGGCAGTGCGGCCTGCAGGATTTCCGAAATCCGATTTCATTTACAGCGACTGGTCGGGTCGGTTCCGGGTGATTCTTATGTTTTCGGGTCAGGGTCGAGCCAAATTTTTGGGCCGTGTCAAATATTGACACCCCTCCCTGTTGGTAATCATTTTTACCTCTAAAAAATAATTTGAATATCCTAAATGTAACATGAACTAATTGATCCAACAACTCAAATATAAGTCTAGAAAAAGCCTTCATTGTTCAGTAAATTCTCAGAATGTTAAAGAAAGATCAAAGAGGCCATATAAGTTTAGTTAGCACTACGAAGTTCCAACAAAATCAACAAAGGGTTCAATACATTCATTCTAATGCAGACATGGACCAATGATTTTAGGTATAAGCATAACATCAGAGAAAAGCCGGGAGAAAGCAGATCGATAAAAATCACTAAGGGATATAAATTTCGTTTGGGATAGTTTTTTTTTATTTTTTTAAGTAAATTTTTAGTACAAATATACTTAGTTCAAAAAAATTGTATACTGAAAAATTACTTTAGAAATTTGTAAGAAAGTTGTTCCAAACGAAGCAATAGTAATGAGCCAACTTAGCATCAACATAGCCTAACTATATCGAATTAAGAATTCAAAGCAATAATAATACCTAACCTTATTTTGAGTAAGATATTTGGATGCTTGTGTTGTCGTGCGGAGCTAGAGGCTGGAGCTGTTGATGTTGGAGCTGCAGGCGTTGTTGTTGTTGCTGTTGTCATATGTGACTGTTCTATTTTTCCTTGGTTTTTTTCCTCTTGTTGTAATAGATAGGATCTCAGACTTATTAGGTTTTATTACAAATGTTATACTTTTACAGAGTTTATGATCCTCTAAGGACTTATAATTTTTTTTATTATATAACACGTAGGTCCATCTGTGAATTTTAAATTAAAAAAAAGCCATAAAGATACCGTTTTTCACAGTGGTCAAAAGCCTACGTTCAAAGCACAAAAACTCCTATGTTTGCATGATATAACTAAGGCATTGTTTCGAAAGGCTTTCTTACTGCTATTTAAAGCAATTTTTTAGTACCAAAATTTTAATTTTTATACTAAAAAATTATTTTAAGAAGCAATAAGAAAGTTTTCACAAACTAAACCTAATAGATGATAGCAGGAATATATTCATATTCCCAAAGATAGCTAATAAGAGCATAAAAGGCATTGCACATAACACATTGGATTTCAACTAAAATTGTTATTTAATGCACTATGGAAGCTCATTAGTCAAAGACTATTTTTTGCTTTTTAGCCCAATAGCAAAGTGAATTTTAGTATAAGCATAGCGAAATTAGTGGCAGCTTCAGTGGAAGATAAGATTATAGAGAGTAGTCTTAGATGGTTTGGTCACATAAAACGGCGGCCTTCCGATGATCCGATTAGGAGAGTATATATATTAGATTTTGCTTATGTTATGAAAGATTAAGGTAGACCTAAAAAGACTCGGTAAAAAATAATTAAAAATGTCATTTTTATTAGATTTAAATGAGAATTTGATTCTTAAAAAGACGCAGTCTGAAAAAAAAAAAATCATGTAGTTGATCCCACGTAATGGGATAAAAGCTTGTTGTTGTTTTTGCTGCTTTTGCATCGCAAAATTAGTGGTGTTATACCTGAAAGCTATGTTATATAAATATTAAAAATTATTCTCTTGCCATCAGTTAAGTTTATGAAATTATTTTGCTCCAAGCTTAGCATATAATTATTTGATTATTTTTTTATTTTTTATTTTTAATAGTTTGAGTAGGAATATTGAGTGTAAGAGGTCATTCTTTTTTTTATTATTATTATTTGAAGGATAAGGTGCATGATTTTTACGGGCCTTTTAATAATATTTTCTTATGAGGTAATTCTGATAACTTTGGCTGAATAAATTTTGATAGAAATTAAATACTTAATAATTTTTATTATGGATGGATATATGTTATCCAATTCCTGTGGTTAGATAAAGAAATGTGTATCACCACAATAGAATTTTAATTTTGTTGGACTCTTTATGTAAGAAGTAATTGTTGTAATTATATATTTAAAAATTAAATATTGATAAATAAATGGCTTGTGAGTTCTAGGGGTGTCAATTCGGGTCAGCGGGTCGGGTTCGGGTCGAATCCGAAATTGACCCGGCTGTTCGGGTCAATCCGAACCCGACCCATTTTTTTAAATGAGTCAGGTTTCCGGACCCGAATCCTACTAGATTCGGGTCCGGGTCAACTCGACCCGACAAGAATGACCCAAAGTTGACCTAAAATTGCTAATTTTAGGGTAAAAAATGGGTCAATCTCGAGTTTTCGGGTCAAATATGAGTTTTCGTGTCACTTTCGGGTCAATTTCGGGTTGCTTGGTCAACCCGAACCCGACCCGATGTTTAAAATGGGTTGATTTGTTGAACTCGAACCCAACCCGTTTCGGGTTCGGGTTAACCCGAACCCGAATTTTTCTTGGTCGGGTTCAGGTTGTGGATTTCGGGTCGTGTTAAAAATTGATAGATGTGCAAGACATTTCTTATAATAATAATAATAATAATAATCATAATAATAATTCAACTACTGAGTCATATTTGGAATAAACTTTATAAACTATGGAGTCATTTGCAAATTGCAATAAATAACAAATATTGCAAGTTGCCTCATTCAACTGAGTACAGCTATCTTTGTTCTACTTGAAAAAAAAATTATATATATATATATATATATATATATATATATATATATATATATATATATAGCCAATACGAATAATAAGACAATAATAATTGTCTTGAAATTAATATATGACATAAATAATTAGAAACACAAAACAACTTGACTATGGTCATTAATTCTTTGTGATAAACCTTTTGATAAGTCCATAATACACTGTAAAAAAATTCCCTTCATTATAAAGAACTTTTTACTCTTTAGAGTTGATGCAATATGGACATTCAGAAGGGGTGGGGACTATCTCTTAGATTAGAAGATCATCATATGGTCCATCCTAACAATCTAATTCAAATTTGAATAAAAAAATTCTAAGTTACGGTTGACCTGATAATTATATAGATTATGTTTGGGTAAATTATAAACTTCATCATTATTAGTGTTGATTCAAGTCGATCTGAATAAGTCAAAATCTTCTTAAAATTGACCTGTTACTATTTAGGTTTGTGTTAATTGTGTTTTTTGACGAGTTAAGTTAGTTTAACAACTTTGTGTGATCCATATGATAATGAGTTATAATGTCAAGTTCGGATTAGGAAGGTTTGGGTCAACTATTTGGTTTGCTTAAAAATGAATTGAAAGTATTTCATATGCAAATGATTTTTTTTTGGCATAAGTCACTAAGCCTCTTGCTCTCTTCGAGTTCTAGTTTTTTTTTATGGAGTCAACCAAAGCAGTGCGTTGCAATTGAACCGGATAGGATGGAGTAACTTTGTTTGAAGGAAAAATTGAAACTTCCATGACGTTGCTGCTCTGCTCGCAGGTCTCTTTATTTTTCTCCAAATTGTATCTAAAGCTTGAGGAGGGGTTTCTTCTACAACAGTTACTTCTATTGAGTCTATTGTTTATGTTGCACCTGCATTAATTTGATGTTGAAAACATCATTTTAGGTGAAGTTGTAGTTGGGAAAAAGGTTGATCATATGTTATTGATCAAATGAAAAGGCTTAAATTTGTTGGAGTTTTGATTGATGAAAAACAAATGCAGAGCAAAGTTTTGATACAATCATTTTTCATGTCGTTGTTCATTTTTTATGTGTGATGAAACTTGTATTGTAGGTTGATTCCAACATGAACACCAGCCTTAATAACCAAGCGTCCTCTTTCGCCGCCATCATCGCTGGGTTGTATAGTTCATCCTTTTTACTTCAAATTAAATAAAAAATAATAACTACATATATTTATTTTACACTCATCCAAATTATTCTAAATATTTTAAATATATCATATTCATTTTTACATTATATACCATTTTACTCTGCATCTTTTTTCAGCTAATCAAACAATGCATTACTAATTAAGATTTTTATCATCTAATAATCCTTTTATTAGTTCTTCTAATTTTAATATCCAAAAAGTCTCAATTAGCTCTTTGTATTATCTCTCTAAAATTATTAGCTATATGCTACTCTTTAAACTAAGGACCTAAGTTGTAATAAAAAAGTTGTTATAAGTTATAAAAACTTAGACAAATAATTGAAAGTCACAACTCCAAATTAGTTGGATATATAAGCTAACAAAAGCCTCCATGTTGCAATTTATTGTCTATATATGAGACAATGACATAACAGAGCTTGGGATGCCTCATTGTAGGCCAACTAAGGATTTTTAAGGATTTATTAATTATTTATTTAATCTACCACATTTCATGTCATAATATTTTAATGATATTTATAATGTTTGTAAGAGTTGAAAATATTATTTGATTGTTTCACAAGTTATTGATAGATATAATATGATTGATGTAGCTATAAAAGATAATTTAATGTTATTTATATTAAATTAATTTTTTCAATAATATCTAAATACATGGGTGTCAAATGATTTGATCGGGTATGATATGAAAGATTTGGGTTCAGCTTTACCTTTTTAATAAACGAGTCGGTTTCATGTCTAGAATTTCGGCCTGTTTATTTGGCGTGCTCACAAACCGGATTTAAACCTGCAAATAGCACATTTACTCTTTTTCTTTATATTCTTTTATTCTTCTTATTGTTCATCAATTAATCTAAATTGTATAATTGATGAGTTATTTTTTTAATCAAAATGGGTTATTAGTTTGGTTTCAAATCATCTGGCTTGCAAATTGGTCAGGCGCAAGTCTATTTTTTTTGACCCGTTTATTAAATAGATTCGGTTTGAGTCAAACGTATTCAGAATAAGTCAATTTCGTGCCAGATTCGAACTTGACCCATTCTGACCCGTCAAACAAGCCATGATTCTTCTTATAAACAAATTTGATCATGAATATTTTAATCAAACAATATAGCAAACATGAACATTTATTTAAACTAATATAAATTATAATATTTAATTAATTTTATAATTTATTAATTAGTAATTATTATATCATTACATTATAATAAATATAAGTGTATGTTCATCAATTTTATAATAAAATATTAATCGATTTTTTAACGAGTTTATTCACGAGATCGGAGATCTGTAACGAATAAGAATCTAGCTTCTTGTCGACCTTATTTAACCAGCTTCAAAGGATGTTGTTCATGAACATAAATGACCTAAACATATAGTTGTTCAAATTTATTAATTTAAGCCAGAAGTATTTAAAAAATGTTAAACCTTTTTTTCTTACTTAATTAAATGATCACTAATAAGCGTTAATCAAGCCGAGCACGACTAGTTCGTTGTACGCTGCATTCCTTTGAAACCCTATATTTACATGTTTAATATATAAATTTTGATATTTATATATACAATTGATATGTCATCGAAAAATTATCTTGATCACCAATAATCCAGGGACTCGATAAGACGAATCCAACGAGCCTAAGATCACTAAATTCTGACATCACCAAGACATTCAAATGTCCTTCAAACATCGGAGTTCTGCCGGACCACCCTTACTTCTGCCGAACCACCACCTGATGCCCAGACTTATGTCAGCCACCCTATGATGCATGGACTTCTGCTGGACCACCACCTGACGCCTGGACTTCTGCTGGACTACCACCTCAGGCCCGAACTTTTGTCGGACCACCACATGAGTCCCGCACTTCTGTTGTACCACCACATGAGGCCCAAACTTCCAATCGACCATCACCTGAGGTCCAGACTTATGTCGGACCACCACCTGAGGTCTGAACTTTTGCCGGACCACCACATGAGGCCCGGACTTCTGCTAAATCACCACCCAAGGTCCAGACTTTCACCGGATCACCACCTGAGGACCGGATTTTTGTCGAACGACCACTTGAGGTCTGCACTTCTACGGGATCACCAGTCGACTCTCGAATTTCTGTCGGACCACCACCTAAGGCCCGGACTTCTATCAGACCACCACATAACTCCCATACTTCTGCTATACCACCACCCGAGGCCCAGACTTCTGTCGGGCCACCACCCGATTCCCAGAGCTCTACCAGAGTACTGCCATACTACAACGATCTTTTTGATCACGATCTCCAACCAACTACGATCTAATGGACCTCTATCTCATGCCGACTATGATTATTTCGACCTCCATCACATACTACGGTCCTTCCAACCTACATCGCCAGACAACGAACCTTTTAACCTTGGTCTCCTGCATACTACGATCCTTCCGACCTACATCATCAGACAATGGTCTTTCTCACCCCGCTCTCCTGCATACTACGGTCTTTCCGACCTCTATCCTATCAATTATGATCTTGCCGACCAAACAAACATGTCTATGTTAATTATTATTACTGCCACCATGTAATGCGCTCTATATGATGTACATTTGTGACATCAAGCCAATGCCTTCTCTATAAGAAGGGTCTCATTTGTAATCGACAGCAAATACTAGTGGATTCATTCAAACTAGGCTAAGCCCTGTGACTTTTCCCCCTTTTCAGGGGTTTACATGTAAAAACTCCAGTGTCTCTTTTAAACGCTATACACTATTTGTTATATCTGTTTGTGTGCTGGATCTTCGTACAACGCTAATAAACTTTATACTCCTCTACCGCCGCGAATACTCCAGAATGCAACAACAACAATATATAAATTTTTAAATCACATTACAATAGTGCTAATATAAATTTTCTTTTAAAATAAAATATATATTTTCATATATTTATTTTGATACAAATTAGTCATCAAATATATATTCTCTTAATTATAGCATATTTTTACATTCTCTTCATCATGACTGTTGATATCTGGCGCGCTTTTTAGTTTTTACACAACAGTTTCCGCTAATTTCCTGCGTTCTAGGGTTTCAAATTTAATGCAGTTAGATTTTCCATCCAGACTTCTGTAGCTCAATCTCTTAACGCCGAAGAGATGGTGGGCGCTTTCTCGAGATGTCTTGGTGCCTGCAGGCTTCTCCAGGGCGGAAGAGAGTTGGTCCCAAGCTTCGCTGCCCGTAAGCTGGCGCCGTCCCGTTTCGATGGTTCGGTCGTTACCGCCTGTGCTGCAGCGGCGAATCTGGAGAGGGAGAGGGATCGAAGTGGGGGAAGAGTGTTCGAGATTGGAGGTGGTTCATTCGGTGGTAGGTTCCCGTTCTGTAATTTTTACAGTTTTGAGACATTAGAAGGTGAACGCTTGGGAACGGTTTACGGTTCTTTGAGGGGTTACACTCCAGAAAGAGCGAGGTCATCAAGCGAACTGGTATTACTACCCATGATTTAATTTTGTTTATTTAATTGTATTCCTGTGAACTTGTTATGCAACACTGTTTAGTCTTTAGGTTGCTAGTTTATTGTGCTGACTGAAGGTGGCTATGTTTTTCCATTTCATGATCATCTTGAGAACTTGTTTCAGACAAAAAGGGCTAAGCTAAAAGATCCCTTTTCAAGTAGAAAAGCAAAAACACTTGCTATTACACCTATACAAGCAGATTTTATGCTTGTTATTAACGTAACACATCATATGAATCAAGATAATCAAGCTAAAAAATCTAATTACAAGAGCTAATGTTAAAGCTTAATGAAAAGGCCAAAGAAAAGGCCCAACTACTAGAATCCTATAAATAATATAAAATTTAGAATATTTTAAATATAAAGTATAGAATATTATTCTTTTAATTTTTATTATTCATTTAGGAACTTACATGGTTGGCCTTGTCATGGAGTAAATATTCAAAATAAATAGTTGGAACTCTATCTTCTTTAATTGCCACTAACCCTCATTTTTTTGCCCTTTTTTTCATCCATTTTTTTCCTTCAAAAGTTTTAGCCTAAGGGTTATGTTATGCTGATAAATATGACTTGAAATTCTTTATAATTTTCATTGTTAATTGAAATATTTTAGTGGAGAAATTCTCTCTTCATTTTGTTTGGTGTTTGGTGGCTTCAACTTTGCTTTTTCTTTGGTGGGATATGATAGTTATCCTTCTTCCTTGTATATTTACTTGCTTCTTTCTTAGGTTTCTACTCTTAACTTATCTCACACCTCCTTCCACATCCCTAGCATCCACCAAGACCAGCCATAATCCAAATCAAGCCTCACAACTACTCCAAGATCTCAGTTATAGCTCTTTGATAAGCTCGATGAGACTAATACGCAGTCTTGTTCCCTGCCAATCAACACTCACCTAAATTCCGCAAAATCTAACCATCTAATTCATAATTCATATCACAAGTATACATCCTAAATTAATCTTTCGCAAGCATTTTCACGTATTTACCTCACCTAAATCTCATTATCCAAACTGATATTTCAAATCAGCTCAAATTATTCCAATCTAGATTAGTCTTAGCATTTAAACCATTATGCCACGCTAAACCTCACATCTTTCCACCACAAAATTAAAAATATTTTTTGAATATTAAATTAAAATTTAAAATCTTTTTTAGCCATTTTATCTCATTAAAAGATTACTCAGCATCTTCATATTTGGTATCATAGCACTTTGGAAGGAGAAAATCAGGTGAAAATATTTGGATAACTAAGGAGAATTTTCTTGCGGACTTACCTCTAAAAGCTCACTTAAGCAAGTTTGATGTTAGTGAATTTTTTTTTTTATAATTGATTTATTATTTTATTTTATATTAATATATTGCATATCTAGATATGTTTTACAAGTGAACGGTGTATGCGTTAGAATTTTCTTGCGGACTGAAGGTGGCTATGTTTTTCCATTAATATATTGTATATCTAGTTTTGTGTTTGAAGCAAAAAAAATAAAATAAAAAGGGTTAAATTTCTTAAGAAAAGCTTGGGATGTAAGAGGTATTTACATCCTCTTCTCACTTCTAAGTTTTATTTGCTTAGAATTTATATTTTAACTTCCACTCTCTTCCACTATTGTTCTTTTCCTCTCATATCTCTTTTTATATTTTTAGAAGTTATGTGTTAGCACCCAAGTCATTTTCTCGATTGATTGAAAATTTTACTAAAATAATTGATTTCATAGATCTCAGGATTCATGAAAAAGTTACTAAGATTAATAAATTATTAGATGAGAATAGAACTCAAATGCAATAATTGAAAGACCAATGCAAGCTATCTTATTTTATTATAAATCTTATCTCACCTCTCACCCAAAATTACAAGGCATCGGTAGAAAACTATGACCCTTACTTAGACCCAAGTGAAGCCCAATTTAATAGGAGACATTCCAACCTTATAAATGAAAGTAGAAGAGATCATAATTATAAGACTGTTCATAACTTTAGTGATTCATTCATGAGAGATAAAATTGATGTTTTTACTTATGATCCCAATGGATTTTTAGATTGGTTTGTCCAAATGGATGCCTTTTTGATTGGATTAGATGGATAATTACCAGAGAATTGCCTTTGCTGAAAAGATATTGGCCGAACATGCTTAAGATCTATTTGACTGATACTTTAGCTACATAATGGAGGTTTGGAAAGACCATCCTTACTTGGATTGAAATGAAGGAGATGTTAAGAACCAAATACTATCATAGGCATTATGATAATAAAATGGGAAATTATTCACTCTAAAGTAATATAGTATCCCTTTAATTGAATAAGTGAAAACCTTTGAAACCCAATATCTAAAACTGAGTGTGTTGATAATGATTGACAAATAGCTAATAAATTTGTCATTAGACTTTTTTTATGGATATTAGGAATGAAGTAGTGTTATTTGATCCCAAATTTTAGAAGAGGTCATCCATTATGCTTTATTGGCAAAAAGTTAAAAGAAAGATGCATCTTTTTCAAGTTCAAAAGGACAAACTCCCTCCACTTCATCCCATAGGTACCACACCTGCCAGGCTAGCCCATTTGACCAAAACTCCTGTTGGTGGGAGTTTTAAAAATACATAGAAATTCATTTATTTCAAATGCCAAAAAAGAATCACGCAAAACAATTGTAAATCCCAAATTATTTTCTTATGAGAAATTTAGACTCATAAATGATGAATTGGAAGAAGTTTACGATGATATGCCTCTTTTTTGTGAGAAGTTAGAATTCATGTATTAACCTATAATCATTATGATGTGATGTTAGATTGTAAAACAAAATGAAAGAAATGACCGGAGGAAGAAGAATATTTTTACTATGTATGTCATGGATGCAATCAATCAAGTTAGAAGCTAAAGTAGAGATTCATGCTTTTATTGAGATGGTTGATGCTAAGAAGCTCAATGCATGGATTGATTAGTTGCAAACATACCTAACTTTATATGGGTAGAACTTCTATGATAATATTTCTTATTTACATGTGTGCTAGCAACTTCATTGAAATGGACAAAAGATGTGGTCATTCCACATGAATTGAAGTATTACCTTGGTGATGAGGACATCGACAGACGCTACCGACATGTTTATCGCCGGCGAAACCGCAGATCGACGGCCACGATTCAGCGCCTCTACTTTTGATTGAGATGACATGATGTATTTTATTATTGTCTTGTTTGATTTACTGTTTTCCCATTTTACCCCTGTGGGGAGTTATGATTCTTTGTAGCCCAGAGGGCAATTTAGTCTTTTTTACTTTTATGAGTCAAGACCTATATATAGTGGTCTCTTGTATCATTTTGAGCTTAATGAATATTTGAATGAAATTGTGTTTTATCTTCTTCTTCTTCTTGCATGAAAGCTAGAGAAGGGTGAGAGCTCAAGAGGAGCAAATCGCAAGGCCCACCAGTCGTTGGAAGAGTCCTCGACTCGTGGTTTTCTTCTTTTATTTTATTTGTTTCCTCATCTCCACATCCTCCCTCACCCTACCCGACGGCATCCATAGCATCACCACGATCCAAATTCAACATCCTATTTGGATCAAAAGCCTTCCTCCCAAATCATCAAAACCAGCCCCTACTTCCCCACCCGTCCACAGCAGCCCACCCGTCCAGCTTTCCCCTTGCCGCCGCCCATCCACTCCACCGTCCAGTCACCTTCCACGTCATCACACGATTTCCCCAATTGGGTTGAGCATGACATGAAGATTTTGGCTCTATTTGAAATTCAAATCTTGCCAAATTTGGAAAGTCTATTAAGGAAAGTTTTTCTTCAGGATCCAATTTGAAATTCAAATAAATTGAATCTCATGAAAACCTTCCTAATCCATCTTCCCTCTTTGGAAACTCCCTAAATCCCTCCCCAAATCTCTCCCCACCTCCTCATATTGCCGCCGGCCACCTATGAGGGTTTTCTCCTCATTAATTGCTAATTAACTCCTCCTTTCCTTGTGAAATCAAATTTGATTTCACATTAATTTTCCCTCCCACTTTACTTAAAACTGAAATTACAATCAGTTTTAATTTGGCTAACCCTAATTTCTCCCTAAGCATGCCGCCGGCCACCTTTTAATGAGCCCCTTTAATGGCTCATTAAATCCCCTCTTAACTCCATCCTAATTTGAATTCTCTTTTCAAATTTTTCCCTCCAATCTTACTAAAATCTGAGAATTAACTTCAGATTTTAGTAAATTGCTTGCCACCTCACCCCACCTAACCTCTCTCACGCCTTGACCCACCTCCCCTCTCTTCCACCTTGGCCGAATCTCTCCCTCCTTGGAAATCCCGCCGGCCACTCCCCCTTTCCTTGAAGAATCCTCCACGCCAAGCATGTATGGCGGATCCGGAGTTTGAGTGGGGGCTAGTATTCAACGCCGACGGAAGTATCAACATCATACGATCACCTTGTTTTGACGTAGGATTTGAAGACGAGACCACCGTGGAAGAATACTTGGAGAGAGTCGTCCCGATCCTTGCAAGCATCTACGACCGTCAATTTTCAAAGCACACGTGGAGCCTTGACGGTCACCTACGACACCCATCCCCGCCGGCTACTCTTCCTCCGACGAGGTTCCTCGGCGCCCTTTCTTTAGTGGTAACTTCCTTCATCGCTTGGATCTTCTATCTCCGCCAAAAGTCCACCAATCTTTGAGTGATACGGCCCCAAGGTGAAATTCTCGTTGTTAAAACGTTGGGTTTTGTTATTTGTACTCCGCATTTAATTCCCTTGGATTTTGAATGAACTATTTTGGTTAATCTCAAGTGCATCTCTTTGGCCTAAGCGAAGTTAACGTTTCTAATTCTTAACTTTATCTTGCATGATCCACATAAATTTATAATAAGCAAACTTTAACAATTCTCTTTTAATTTTGATCGTAACTCCTAGTAGTTTCACATCACTTGGTCTTGCTTTAAAATAGGTAGGCTACACATCCCTAATTTATCTTTCATTTAAAAAAAATTAATGTCTTTAAAAGGTGAAAATTGAGCGTGAAGTATTCCAAATGAAGGGGCTTTAGAATGTTTGATTTGATGAAAAAAAAGAGCAGAATAAATTTTTTGAATTCCAAATTCATTATGTTCATTTTTTATGTATTCAAAATTCATGTGACTTTGGCCTAATTTCAAATACACCGTAAGCTGACTGTTTTGGTGCTACTGTTGACTGTGGCTACTTGCCCTTCATCACCACCGTTATCACCACCCCCCGGTAGCCACCTGACACCACTGTCACGTGCTTTACATTGCATTCATTTTACTTTAAACCAAATAAAAAATTACCCCCTACATTTATTTTACACTTATCTAAATAACTTCAAATGTTCAAATATATTGCATTCCTTTTATATTGTATTTTATTTTAACATGCATTCATTTTTCTAAAACGGCGGCCTTGTGATGACCCGGTTAGGAGAGTAGAGGTATTAGATTTGACTTATGTTAAGAAAGGTAGGGGTAGACCTAAAAAGACTTGGTTAGAAAATATTAGGAATGACCTTTCTTTATTAGATTTAAACGAGAATTTGACTTTTAATAGGACACAATGGAGAAAAAGGATTCATGTAGCCGACCCCACGTAGTGGGATAAAGGCTTGATGTTGTTGTTGTTGTTGTTGTTGTTGTATGCATTCATTTTTCTCAACAAAACAAACTGCCACTAAATTAGGCAAGCAAAACTAAGAATTTAGTAGCATCTATATGAGTGGATAGGTGGTGTCTAGTAAATGGGTGTTTGGGCGTGCTGGTTTGTTGTGTAAATGTCATGGGTGGGTTTGCATGTATTTGTGTGCTGGTGTGAGGTGAGCTCTTGTGGGTGCATCTGCATGTGTATATGTTGGTTTGCATATGCGTGCATGATCAATTGTCTTTTTTATGTGTTAATTTTATGCTAGCATGGGATAGATGTAACAAGATATTCCCTTGATACGAAAGATGTTACTCTATTACATTTTTTTTTTCATTCGAGCCAAATATTTTGTTTAATTGCAATATTCTTATTAAAGGTTTGCTCGTCATACTTCACTCATTTGTAGAGTGATTTCAACTCCAATCAATTGTACTGAAATGTTTTTGGAAAATACACCAACCTTAACTTAACGTCTCGGGTTCAATCAATTCTTTATTTCAGTTATTTGATGATGTCACCATACATTGTGCTTTTGTGACATGCAAATTTACTTATTTGTCCGTATTTTTATTTTTATTTTTTCATTTAAAACGATATCTGGCTTGTTGCAATGAATTTCATGAATTTCTTACTGTTATCCTCATTAACTCATTTCTAGAATGATGAATCCAACTATAATCAATAGTGCTGCAGTGCTCTTTAAATGTCTAACCAATTATCAACTTAACTGACTTTTTTCCCCTTTTAATCGATTCCTTCTTTCATTTATGCCATGAGTCTCACTGCATTATGATGTATTACATGTTATAATGATGTGTGATTTCTCTATAATTTAGCCAACCTTTTCTTGTCTGAAAAGAGAGATTTGCAGATAAGGCATGCTTTGTTCTCCACCTCAGCTGGTGATGTGGCTGCAAAAGGTCCAGCTGGTGGGACTAAGAAGGAGGTTCAAAATGATAAAATTCGGAATGAATCTACTGATGACCGAATTGCTGACATGCAAATCCTTCGGACCCTTATGAGGTATTTGTGGCTAAAGGATAACTTTGAGTTCCGCTTGAGGGTGATGGTGGCATTAAGTCTCCTCGTTGGGGCAAAGGTAGGGACACTAAAAATATATATATTGTCTTATAAAGCGCTTAGCAGCAGTGTTTTGAAATATGCTTTATTTCTTGAATAAGTAATTTTGCTTCTAGTTTGACGACTCATTGAAATATTTTAATATTATAACTGCTTTGTGTTAAAGATGAATATGCTTTTTACCAGTTTGTACCAATAATGCATTAAAGTTTTTGTTTTTCCGTTGGCTAGATAGCCAATCTGCTACAAGTTAACGTAATTTTAACTATTTAGAAATAAGATAATTACATTTTACTGATGAATTTCACTTTGGTGTTCTGTCTTTTTTGGGGGTTTTTTGCAATTGAAAGTCAGGTTTTAAATGTCCAAGTGCCTTTCCTATTCAAGATTGCTGTGGATTGGTTATCAGCATTAACTAGTACTGGTGATTCTCTATCATCTTTCAATGAAAGTAATTCAATGCTACTGGCATTTTTTGTGAGCCCAGCAGCTGTTCTAATAGGCTACGGAATAGCAAGAACTGGGTCATCAGCCTGTAATGGTACTTTCTAAACTCATTATGTTCGTAGAGTTTCTTTAGTCTAACTAATTAATTAATTTAGTTTGAGGCATCTTCTTCGCTCAGAATCTTTTTTGGTCTTCCAGATTAACCAAATTATCTTCATCTGTTTTTCCCCTTCTGTGAACAGAACTGAGAAATGCTGTATTTTCAAAGGTAGCACTGAGAGCTATCCGCACTGTTTCTAGGAAGGTGAATACTCGACTTTCTAAAATTTTCTATTTGCACAGTCCTCTCTGTTATTGAATGTATAATCACCTAAATCTTGTACTTAATTTTTTTTTCTTTCATATTTTATCCCTTTTCCCTCTTCATATGTGCAATCAGCAATGCTTGTGATGCAAAACAAGGAATTTAGTATTTTAGGTTTATCCAGCGATAAATTTTTTTTGGCCCTTTGGTCCACTGTTTGAAAATGCAGCTCCATAGCCTGTTTTTATGGTCAATTTAAATAGTGCTTAATATTCAATAAGAATGAATGAGAAATGGGAATGCATATGGTTGGCCCAAAATTTGGAAAAGGTTAATGATTATGATGTGAAGAATAATGCTTGGCTTATGATGAAGTTCTTATGCTGAATGGCCCATTGCTAGTTGGTCTAACCAGGGCTTCTCCTAGTTCTCCTGTGCTCTTTGGATACACAAATTTGAACTAACTCCACAATAGATTATCCTTGTTTTACCAGTTTCCCATGTCTCGGGCATTAAGCTGAGATTAAACAGATATAAATTATAACTTTAGCTTGTTTATTGAGCTATTTCCATAAGGTCTCAATGTCCTCAAATTTAGAGGAAGGAAAACAGAAATTTATGCAAAGCTAGGATAACGGAAAGAGAAGAATAATTAGGTACAAATAGAGGGATCTGGAAGGGCAGAGAAGAGAGAAAATGGAAGAGAAATCTTGTAAATTTAATTCATTCAATCTTCATAACGATTTCCAATTACAAACCATAACCTGTATTTGTAGAAATACAGTACTAGATAACATATCAAATTGAAATTAAATCTAATCCTATTCAATGCTAAATCTATTATAATCAAATTTAAGTATAACATTATCCAGAAGGTTAATTCATCCTAAATCAAATAAAAAGAAATTCATAAATCCTAATTTAAATTAAATAAACCTTATCAAAGAATTGCAATTTAAATTTCATGTATCGAGCAGGTTCAATATAGAGTTTTTTCCAGCCCTAAATCTTGATTTGGGTACATATACTACATCAGAAACATCCTCTAGGTTTTATTATTTATGGTACTTTGTGTGAGGCAGGTAGAATGAGATTGAGGTGGAGATGGGAATTTCAACAAAGGAAACATTTAAGTGAGGTTCTAGAGGAGGATCCAGAGTAATGGAGGGCCATGAAAAGAGGTGGAGTTTACTTCTATTCATTTTAGCTGATATTTTTCCTCGTTGGGATGACATGTAAATGAGCAAAAAAGAACTGCATTGAGCCATGAAGAAGCAGGCTTGAAAGGATCACTTGTGGTAGCTTGTTCTATTTTTTGATATCATCGGATCTTTGCCAAAAGTTATCTGAGAAAATATAGGGTAGAGTTGCACTTTATTAACCTTGCCTTACATTGTTATTCTATCAATTTTCTTAAATTTTTTTTCCCACCTGTTGTTTTCATTTGTCTTAAACTCAGAACTACAGCCCAGGCCAATTCTTTGCATTTTTTTTTCTTATTTTTAAATTTAAACTTGCTTTAACTTTAAAGGTTTTATTTCCTTTTTAATATTTTTTTATGAGATTCATTTTTAAACAACCATTGTATTTACATATTATATCCAGTAATGTTGATATTATATATTCGATAATGCCATAACTAATGATTGATAGTGCATAATAATTGATTTATGTTTTATGTTGCAGGTGTTTGCACACTTGCATGACCTCGATCTTCAGTATCATCTAAGGTAATTTTAAAGTATGACTTTTTATCTTAAAAAAATCATTTTTTTAAATTCTGAATCTTAATGATATTTTAGTCTAATACTAGTTTCATCACATTGCATAATAACGTGGCATAATTTTAGTGGTTTGATACTTTGATATATTCAGCCGTCAAACCGGAGCATTGAATCGCATAATTGATCGAGGAAGCCGGGCAATTAACTTTATTTTGTCATCGATGGTATTCAATGTTGTACCAACCATTCTTGAGGTATGACACATCATTGCTACTAGAGACTGCGTTTAGAAATAAAAATGGAATTAGTCACATTTAGGGTTGCAAGTATCATTTTCTTCTCATCAAATGGAATGCATTATAGTCAAAATTATTTTAGATGCTAGGATATAGGAGCACTAACAGATCCGGTGCAAGGCTTCAGAATTTCTTCATACTGCATTCATCAATTCTAGCCATCCAATCCAGCTTCGATGGTGGGGATTCATTGCATGAACATGGATGGTTTTCGTGTAAGCAATTTGCATTTTCATGCACTGAAAAGATTGAATGACCAAATTGGTAATTGAATATTGTGCAGTTAACTAGGGGTGTCAATATTTGGCATGACCCGAAAATCTGATGGTGGGGATTCATTGTGTAGTTTGAACTTCAGTGCAATTGTATTATGGAGCTTAACCACCTTTTTACATTGACAATACAAATAGTTTTATTGCATCATTTGATGAATTTGGTTTTGATAATTTTAGCTTTTTGGTTTGTGATAGTTTCTCACTCTTCATGTTGGCTTTTTTTTTTTTTTTAACACTATAGGTTCACTTTCCTTTTCTGTGAACAGTGTATTTTTTGTATATAATTGTTTACCTATAAATACCAGATAATATAATTCTTTTCCTAATTTGTTTCTCTGTATTTTACTAGTCTTCTACATGTCCTCACCTTTCCGATGTAATGATGTTTTCTTTTGCCAAAAATGTGCTATATTATGGGGTTAAACAGTTTTTCATTCTCTTTGTATTTCTGCCTTTCTTTATGGAATTTTTCCAAGTTCTTATTGATATTTAAATCTAAATTTGTGCGTTATTTTTGATGAATTTATCTTTTGAGAATATTTTCTCATTGTCATGCTTTTATTTTTGATGGGTTAACTTATTTCAACAACAGTTTTAAGTTTTAGTTGTTTTCCTCACTCAAAAAAATTTGATAATATTCTTTTTGCATTTCTTAGATTTTTTTCCTTTGGGCGATCAAGTCATTAATAAGAGTACACGTTTTAGATATCTTGGATCTATTGTTCAGAGTGATGGTGAAATAGATGGGGATTTTATCAGCATAATTCAAGTTGGATGGTTGAAGTGGAGGAATGCATCGGGCTTGTTATGTGATAGAAATGTATCCCTCAAACTTAAGGGAAAATTCTATAAGATGGTAGTGAGGCCTGCAATGCTTTATGGTGCTGAATGTTGGCCATTAAAAGAGAAGCATAATACTAAGTTAAGTGTGGCAGAGATGAGGATGCTCAGGTGGGTGAGTGGCTTTACCCTTAGAGATAGGATACGAAATGAGCATATACCTGAAAGGTTGGAGTAGCTCCAGCAGAAGATAATATTAGAGAGAGTCGCCTTAGATGGTTTGGTCACATAAAAAGCGGCCTTCCGATGACCCGGTTAGGAGAGTAGAGGTATTAGATTTGACTTGTGTTAAGAAAGGTAGGGGTAGACCTAAAAAGACTTGGTTATAAAATATTAGGAATGACCTTTCTTTATTAGATTTAAACGAGAATTTGACTTTTAATAGGACACAATGGAGAAAAATGATTCATGTAGCCGACCCCACGTAGTGGGATAAATGCTTGATGTTGTTGTTGTTGTTAGATTTTTTTCCTTGACTTTCTATGGCATAATTCTGATTATTTATGTATTCCTTTTCATTTCCCATTATACTGTGCTTATAATTTGCATGTTGTTGTACAGTATCCAACTGATATGAAGTTTCTGTATTAATTTAACTTGATATTTTTATCTAATTTGGTTACCTTTTTCTTGGGATTTTATGATTTTTTTGTTAATCTGACCAGCAGCATCTTCAAGGACAGGTCTTATAAGCTGGGGTTTGGATATTATTGAATATCATGATTGTATCAATCAATAATTAATTGTTGCTTACTTTTTTTTTTTCATACTTTGTTTTATCCATTCTTTGATTTTTATTTTTCTTTTCTGATTTTTACCATTTCCATCTTTTGCAGATTGCTATGGTATCAGGTATTCTTGCATACAAATTTGGAGCTACTTTTGCTTGGATCACTTCACTCTCTGTTGCTGCGTATGTTGCTTTTACTTTAGTTGTGACTCAGGTATGCGTCATAAATTTGGTTGACTATTTTTTTTGTTAAAATCTTTTTTTTGCACCAATGATCTTTTTCTTTTGCGAGTGCTATTAATGTTGTTTCTTCCTTTTTTTTTGTCAACTTTTTTTGCACCAATGATATTTTTTTATGCGAGGGCTATTAATGAATTTTCTTCCTTTTTTGTTTATTTTTACTTATAGATTCATTGCAATTTGTTCTATAAAGCTCTTTCGTTATAATCTTCTCTTCGCAACAGTGGCGAACTAAGTTTCGACAAGTGATGAACAAAGCTGATAATGATGCTAGTTCAAGGGCAATTGATTCTCTGTTAAATTATGAGGTCATTTAACTGTAGTTTCTGCACTATTTGTTTCTTTTCATTTTTTAAATTGGCTCTTTTATTTCCCTAATAATATTACTCTGTTTTTATTTTTCTTCTGTCCAGACTGTCAAGTTTTTCAACAATGAATCGTTTGAAGTTGCAAAATATGACTCGTATTTAAAGAGTAAGTATTGTCAAACTTCTTTTACTAAAATATTTTGCAAGAGCAGTTATGCTATTTACCATGCTCTTTGATTTGGTCACATGCTTATCCACGGTGAGATTTGTTTGTTTCCCCATAGGTGTTTGGAAATGTTTGTCTTAGCTTTTGATAATGAGTCATATTAAAGCAACTTGTGGTGACATCTGTTTATTCTACAAGAAATCTCTTCTTGTGAATTCGATTCCTATATTTAATTTTTATCGAATTTTACATTATTTTTTCATTACTTTTTCAATATTTTACGTATATTTCTATTCGTCAGCCCATAAATTTAGTAATTTAATTTTTTCAAGTAAAAAAAAAGAGAAAATTAAATGTGACCTCTAGCCCTTAAGATTGCAACTCATCTTTTTCTTTTTTGAAACTGTGTTTCAAGAATGAGAATTCAGTTCCATCTTATTGCTGCTAAACATTGCTCAAACTCAATTATGGAAGTAAGATCCAATAATTTTTGGGTACTTGTAGTGACAAATTGCTCCTGAGTGAAAGAAACAAATATCCCAAGTGGGTTTGAGCTTTCTGTGCTATTGGCAAAAACCAAGTGTTCGCTGGGATAGTATTGTTTGTTTATTTGAGATTGTTGCTTGTTATTGATGCATCCACTAATTATTGCGAAGGTTTTTTGAGGGAGTTTGGAGGGAAATTTGAGTGTAGGGACTATTTAGAAATTTTCTTTTGGATTGTATGCATTAAATAGTTTGTTTTTCTAGGATTAAGGCATCTTGAATTTGGCTGAAAATTTGAGATATCATAGTTTCTTTGGCTCTAGCGGCGTCTAGAGATTTGGGAGAGATAGATCCTCCTCTCGAATAGAGGATCAGTTATATCTTGTTATTTTTCTTCCGTTAGTTGAATTATTGCAATAAAATCTACTGTTTTCTGTTTTTTCATTGGTTTTGTGGATCGTTTTCTTTGTTTTTGTCTCTTGTTAAGGTTTACTTGAGATATTCAAGTATTTCCTAACAATTTTGTATCAGAGCAATTTCATGGGCTGAAATAAAAGTCTTTTTTGCTTAATTTTGTTGTGTTCTGTATCTGATTGTGTTGTTTTTGTTGATTGGAGGCTAGAATTCTTGTCAAACTTTCGGCTCTTGCTATTGGAGCCTAAATCCAAGTTCCCATGGCAGGAAGAAAGGTAAAAGTGTTGGAAGGAAAGATTGGATAATTGAAAACTAAAATTTTAGATCTCCACACTCAACTTTCAGATGTCAAAAGTCAAATTTTAGCCATCCACGAGAAGATGGATGGAATTTTTTCTAGCCCGGGGGAGACGTTGAAGAAATTGCTCGAGGGCCAATCCAAAACGGCGTCGTTAGAGGCGAGGGAAGCCTCTGGAAACCTAGAAAGCGGGGAAAACTCTAATCTAATATGGCAAATGGAAGATCAGGAAGTAGAGACTCAAAAGGAAAAAGAGAGAATGCCTCCCTTAGAGCATGTTTTTATGGGGGATCCGGGTAGAGGGTATGGGGAGAAGCCTGAGGAGGTTAAGCACGAACAAAAGGGTGCTGAATTTGAGAGGAGAGGGGCGAAATTTGAATGGTAAAGGGATAATTATGACCGAATAGGGGTTGAAATCGAAAGGAGAGGGATTTATTATGATATAAGGGTTACTGAATTTGAAAGGAGATTGGGAATTTAATGAAAGGTTTGTGTATGATCGTAGAAGGGATGATTGAGACACTTGGGGGGAACCACCCCTTGGGGAATGGGAAATTATGGAGGGAACAGAGGCGATCCGAGGGTGAGGAAACAAAAGATGCCAATCTTTGAAGGGGTGGATGCGCACGGGTGGATCTACAATGTAGAAAGATATTTCACTGTCAATGGGTTGTCGGAGGAGGAGAGACTAACGACAATGGGCTTATGTTTGGAAGGGAAGGTTTTGTCTTGGTACCAGTGAAGGGACATGCGATGACCCATATGGAGTTGGAGAGAGTTCAAGGATTATTTGGTAGAATTTTTTCGAACTAGCAGGGGAAGAGACTTCTACGAGAAGTTCTTCGCCTTGACACATGATGGTTCGGTGATGGAGTACTGGGAGAGATTCGAGTACCTTGCTAGCTGATTAGACTGCCTTCCTGAGACAGTGCTAGAGGAAAATTTCATGAGGGGACTGACACCAAAGATCCTAACAACTGTTAGAGTAATGAGGCATCGTGACTTGGGAGAAGCTATGGAGCTAGTTTAATTGGTGGAGGATCAGAGGCACTTGGAGAGAGAGACGGGAGGGAGCAACTCAGGAGGTTCGAAAAGGAGGAACACTACCTTTCTGATACCCAAGGAGCCAACACCGGGTACTTTTCGGGAGACTTCGAAGGAAAAGACTATAGGAGTAAGACCTGATGACAACTTCATGGGGCTCTATTTCACATGTGACGAGAGGTATACGCCAGGGCACTGATGTAAGGATCATACTCTTCAGGTTCTTACCATTTGTGATGTAGAGGGAATGGAGGAGAGTGTCGTCTTTTCACCTTGCGGACAAGCCGAGTCTTTGGGAGTGGAGTATTGTTAGATCGGTCAAGTCTGTCCATATGTGACCGACTCAGGTGGAACAGAGGTGGAAGACTCCGCCTCTCCTGTACGCCGCTCGAACCGCAGGAGCCAACAAAACATTTTAGGAAGGTTTTTATTGAGAGAGTTTGGAGGGAAATTTGAGTGTAGGGATTGTTTAGAGATTTCCATTTGGATTGTATGCATTAAAAAGTTTGTTCTCCTAGGGTTAGGGCATCTTGAATTTGGTTGAAAATTTGAGATCTCTTAGTTTTTTTGTGCTCTAGCGGTGTCTAGAGATTTGGGAGAGATAGATCCTCCTCTTGAATAGAGGATCAATTGTATCTTATTATTTTTTTTCGTTAGTTGGATTATTGCAATAAAATATACAATTTTCTATTTTTTTCATTGATTTTGTGGATCGTTCATTTTGTTTTTGTCTCTATTGTTAGGGTTTACTAGATATTCAAGTATTTCCTAACAAATTGCTCCCTCATTTTCTCTCTCCCAACCGTGCCATAGCCTGTGGTGCAAAGGTGGAGCTTTTGATTAGTTGTGCTCTCACATTCCCTTCTCTCTTCTTCTCTCCCCATCTGTTTCTTTCTCCCTTCTTCCTTTTACTCCTCCATGTTCCTCTCTCTCTCTCTCTCTCTCTCTCTCTCTCTCTCTCTCTCCCCCCTTTGACTCGCCATCTTATTCTTTTTCACTCCCTTTGTGTATTCCTATTTTTTCTATGTACACATTAATGGGCATGTGAGCAGGCATCCAGGTGCAAGGACATGGGTATGGGCATGTTTGTGCTCATGGCAAGCCGTTTCTTTGCATTTGGGTGGGTATATTCCTTTCTTTGGTTTGTATGAGATCACCAGCTACGTTCGGTTTGATATTTTTGAGACATTTGAAATTTATCTTTCGATCCTAGACATTATACTGACAAATTATTGAATTAATATAGGAAGATTGGGCAAGATACGTAATTTTACTTCCTTTTTTACCTTACTATTTATAATTATGTAGGCTAACTTTGAAGTGGACGATGTTTCTCAGAGTATGAAGATGCTGCATTGAAAACTCAAAGCAGTCTTGCTTTTCTGAACTTTGGCCAAAATATTATATTTAGCACGGCGCTTTCTGCAGCAATGGTCTTAAGTTCCTACGGGATTATGAGTGGTGGCTTGACAGTTGGTGATTTGGTAAATCATTTAAGTTATCTTGAATTTGCTTGGTATTTTCTTCCTAATTAGATCTGTTATTTTATTTGCTTTTAATTAAACTTTTACCTTAGAGAGGAACACAGCCTGTTATTTTCATTACTTATCGTTCTTAGAAATTCATACCTACCTCCCTCTCCTTACTCTATTAATTTAGGTTGTTAATCCACGTCTGGAAGAGTTTTGTATGTGCGCTGTTGTTATAAGCTTTATTTAATTCTTTAATCTTCGAATGTCTTTATTGCTACTTGTTAATTAGATGAAAGTTTGCACAAAAATTAACTTCGATGGAGAGCTTCTCCTTATGTGGTCAGATAGTCATCTTTAATTGATCTTTTGTTGTGTATTATTGGTATGGTGTAACTGATTAACAATGCTTCAATTTTTAACTAATTAGGTAAATTTGGTTGGTTACAATTTGTAATTGTTATTCCGTTCTTGTACAATTTATGGACTTTAATCTTTTGGGCTTTTGAAGATATAAGCCATTTATCTTTCATGCAAGCAAAGCTAGTGCACTTTTAGTATGAAAATGTAATATAATATATATTTTCTATTAAATCTTTTAAGCATATTCTGATTACCTGGTGTTCGTGGTTTATGTGTAACAATCTCGTTGAAAGTGTTTGCTGTGTTTCTCGGTCCTGTGCATTAGGTAAAGTTGGTTCATTTTACAGTGCTGGTTCCAGGAAACTCCAAATATGGTTCTACTTTGGATCCAATTTTGGGCAAACCAAACACCTAAGCTTTGATAAATTGTTTTCCTGTTGCATGTGTTCCATTACCCATACGATCCTTCTAATTTTTTTTTGCATCACTCTCCTTATGTAACTATCTTTCTGCAAGTTACTGTGCATTCTGTGTGAATTCACTTCTAATTGGGATCATATCTATCAATTTATTCTAGTATTCGTAATACATGTTCATTCTGGTTTTGAAACTTACGCGTATGAGATGTTGCTGCATTGCTCAGGTAATGGTGAACGGGCTCCTCTTCCAGCTTTCGTTGCCTCTCAACTTTCTTGGAAGCGTTTATCGAGAAACTAGACAAAGCCTTATTGATATGAAGTCTATGTTCCAATTGCTTGAGGTACCTTAGTGCAGATTCTGATATTGCTTTAATTCTGTTAGTTTGATTATGACTAAAGAGTTTCTTCTGCATAATTTTTTAAAAAGATCCAATACAATACTGGTCATTTTTGTCCTGTATGTCAAACCTGCTCCAGTTCTCACAATTCTGATTAGATTTTCTAAAATAATATTGTAGCTGTTCAAATGCATTTTCCACTTTAATTAGTTGTAATGACCCTTTTAAACATGTTTACTCTAAGTGAAACACATCATGGTTCAATGTGTTATAGTTCTTTATGATTGCAAGTAGTTAGACTGTTGATTTTACGTTCACAATATATAAGCAACTATCTTTTTGGCCAGGATGATCATCCTTTTTGGAAACTTTTGGACAACATTTGCTCCTTGCATTGCCCCTTTAATTTCTGTTGCAAATCCTTAGATAACAATACTTAATGTTTCTGAATATTGTGGATTGAAGTGAGTACGTGCACAGATTCGTTTAATGTATTTGTTTATATTCTTAATGACTTTCGTAGGAGAGACCTGAAATCAAAGATGAAAGCAACGCAAAGATATTAAACTTGGCTGGAGGGTACATTGAATTCAGGGATGTGCATTTCGGGTAAAAAAACATATTTTTTCTGTTTCTGGGCATTTCTAGTAAGTTATTATTTTTCCTAATACCTGCATCGTTTATAATTTGCAAATACTGCTTAAGTAGCAATTTGTTTGCGTCGTTGTATTGTATTTTTACTAAGCTTGAAAGAAGCCCTTTCCATTTGTCCTTGTCTTTGACCTTCTTAGAAGTTTGACTGAGTTTTGAACAACGGTAGTGGAGCCATTTTTTTGAATATCAAATGAATTTTGATATTTGTCTGCATTGGGGTTTTGCAGCGGATCATGTTGCAATTATGTAGTATAAAAGATGATACTTTTTTAACCTAGGCAGAATTGAAGCATTTTATTATTTAGAATTCAACAACAATATCAAATATTTATCCCACTATGTGGGGTCGGCTACATGAATCCTTTTTCTGCATTGTGTCATGTTAAAAGTCAAATTCTGTTTAAATTTAATAAAAATGTCATTTCTAATATTTTCTAACCAAGTTTTTTTAGGTCTACCTCTACCTTTTTTAAATTGAGCCAAATCTAATACATCTACTTTCCTAACCAGGTCATCAGAAGGTTGACATTTTATGTGACCAAACCATCTAAGACGAATCTCTCTAATCTTATCTGCCACTAGAGCTACTCCAACTTTTTCATGTATATACTTATTTCACATTCTGTCTATAAGAGTGAAGCCACTCATTCACCTAAGCA
Organism: Dendrobium officinale; assembly: GCA_019514585.1. NCBI lineage: Eukaryota > Viridiplantae > Streptophyta > Magnoliopsida > Asparagales > Orchidaceae > Dendrobium > Dendrobium officinale. The sequence continues at coordinate 52,281,750 of CM033690.1, read as the reverse complement.
TCCTCATCTTTGCAGCAGCAACAACAACACCACCACAACCACCACCACCACCACCACCACTAAGCTTTTATCCCACCATATGTGGTCGACTACATGAATCTTTTTTCTACATTGTGTCCTGTTAAGTGTCAAATTTTCATTTAAATCTAATAAAAAAGGTCATTTCTAATATTTTCTAACCAAGTTTTTTCTGGTTTACCTCTACCTTTCTTAATATAAGTCAAATCTAATACATCTACTCTCCTAATCAGGTTATCAGAAGGCCGATGTTTTATGTAACCAAATCATCTTAGGCGACTCTCTCTAATCTTATCTGCCACTGGAACTACTCCAACCTTTTCACGTATATGCTCTTTCGCATTCAATTTCTAAGAGTAAAGCCACTCATCCACCTGAGCATCCTCATCTTTGCAACATTTAACCTAATTTAATGCTTCTCTTTTAATGGCCAATATTCTGCGCCATAAAGCATTGCAGGTCTTACCACTATCTTATAGAATTTTCCCTTAAATTTGAGGTGTAATTTTCTATCACACAATATGCCCAATGCATTCCTCCACTTCAACCATCCAACTTGAATTCTCATAATAATATCCCCATCTATTTACCATCACTCTGAACAATAGACCCGAGATATCTAAAATATGTACTTTTATTAATGACTTATCGTCCAAAGTCACAATCCCCTACTAGATTAATTACTACTAAAATTATACTTCTTGTATTCAGTTTTAGATCTACTCAAACGAAAGACTTAAGACTTTAAGGTTGACCACCATAATTCAAGTTTACCGTCAACTCCCTCTCTAGTCTTATCTACAAGAAGAATATCATCAGTAAAAAGCATACATCAGATACATCCTCTTGCAAATGTCTAATAAGACCATTCATGACAGAAGTAAAAAGATATGGGCTTAAAGCTGATCCTTGATGTAATCTAACTCAAATAAGAAAATATTTAGTCAAACTCCTTGTGTTTGAACACAAGTAATAGTTCATGCATACATATCCTTAATGAATTGAATATAAGCATTATTAAGCTCTTTTTCTTTTTAGAACTCTCCATAGCACTTCATTTGAAACTTTATCATATGCTTTCTCTAAATCAATAAAAATTATATGTAGATCCTCCTTATTCTCTCTATACTTCTCCATCAAACCTCTCAATAAATATATAGCTTCCATTGTTGTTCTGCCTAGCATGAATCCAAATTTATTTTGAGAAACATTAGTATCATGTCGTAACCTATGCTCAATAACTCTCTCAAATAGTTTTAAAGTATGACAGATTAACTTAATTTCTCTATAATTCGCACACTCTTGTGTATCACGTTTATTCCTAAAATTAGGAATTAACACACTCCACTAATTTGACATCTTTTTTAGTCTTTAAAATATTATTAAAAAGTTTCATAAGCCAATAATTTTATTCATCTCCTAAACTTTTCCATACCTCTATTGGAATATCTTCAAGTCCAATAACTTTTCATACTTCATTTTCTTTAAAGTTTATATAACTTTAGTTTTACTAATACGTCAATTAAAAAAAAAATTATTTTGGGTGCTAAGGTGACTAAAGTCAATTCTATTCTCACAATCTTCATTGAAAAACTTATAAAAAAATCTCATCCATTTTTGTTGAATATCCTCTTCTAATAAAAGTACTTTTTGATCTTCATCATTAATGCATTTCAATTGACCTTAAATCTTACTTCTCTCATCTCTTTGCTTGACTAACTTATACATAAATTTTTTGCGCTCTTTAGTATCTTATCTATCATATAAATATTCAAAAGCTAAATTCTTCGCATTGAATTTTTTTCTTAGCCTCCTTATGGACCTCTTTACGGGCTTCTTTATATTCTCATCCTACAACACTTAATTTTATGCTTTTCTTTTAATGGCCAACATTCTGTGCCATAAAGCATTGCAGTTCTCACCCCCATCTTATAGAATTTTTCCTTAATTTTGAGGGGTACTTTCTATCACACAACAAACCCAATGCATTCCCACCTATGATGCACCGACACTTCTCCTCAAAGAGGCGTGCAGTGTCCGACACTGTGTCCGACACGACACTCGTCCGACACTCCTCCGACACGTGTCGGACACACCGAAAACGTGTCCGATTAAAAAAATATTAAAAACAAATTGGACACGCGTGTCCGACACGCATATCTTAAATATTTTATATTTTTTAAAAATATAATTTCTTATTTTGACGAGATTTAAACTAAATTTATTATTTTCTATCCACAACACCAAATCAGCATCTGCATTTAATACCCTTCATCAAATTTTTCTCATTTTTATTTTTCTTTGGCAGTGAAGGTATTTTCATTTCCTCTCTTTTTGCACAATTACAAATTTTTTTCTTGTTGAACCAGAGTTGAAAGCAGTGATATTCAATGATGATGATATTAAATGCCAAAAACAAACCTCTAAAGCTAATCCTAGTAGTTGAAGCTTGAATGCTTAACGTTATAGTAAGTGATTATTTGTTTATATTTTTGTGATTGTACTAGACATTTTTTACTAAATATTTTATATTATAAGCTAGAAAAGTTATCATGTCATTCATTTATTATTGTTTGTCATTTTTAATATGATATTACATTAATATATATACACTATATAAAAAAATGTATTGCCGTGTCCGCGCCGTACCCGTGTCCTATATTTTCAAAAAAAGCCGTGTCCTGTGTCCGTGTCGTGTCGTGTCCGTGTCACCGTGTCCGTGTCTGTGCATCATAGATTCCCACCCTTCAACAATCCAACTTGAATTCTACTAATAATATTCTCATCTCTTTCACCATCACTTTTAACAATAAATCCGAGATATCTAAAACGTGTACTCTTATTAATAAATTGATCGCCCAAAGTAACAATCTTCAACTAGTTGTATTACTACTAAAATTACATTCCATGTATTCGGTTTTAGATCTCAAATGAAAACCGTAGGCTCTGAGGTTGACCTCTATAATTCAAGTTTACATTCAACTCCCTTTGTAGTCTTTTCAACAAGAAGAATATCTTCAACAAAAAACATACTTGATGCGGAGCATCTTACACTATGATGTTCCAGGGAGTATCTTATCTTTTTACCATTTTCCTAGCTATTCCGTTATTTGCTTTGATCTCCACTACCTAGTTGCTTTATTTAGTTATGCAGTACAAGCTACAGCTTTTTCTGTTTTAAGCTTTAGTAGAAAGAAAGGTTTAGTATATACTACAGGCATTGTAATAGCTACAGTAGTTTTTGCCTTTGATCAATACAACCAAACACACAGTTACTGTGAGTATTTTCTTGTTGCTTTCTCCCTGTTCATCTCATTCGCAGGTGCAGCGGCATCATCTGGTATCAGAGCGAGGATGGCGGAGGGCAACAAATGGTTGGCCACCGGAGAAGACAATAGCCTTGAAGCCCTTTGGGATGGGCATCGCAGTTTGGTGAATCGAACGGAGGCGATAGCCGAGGAAATGCAGCAATTCTTCGGAGAGATGCGCCGTGAGTTAAGGCAGATCAATGCTCGCTTGGATAGGAACCAAAACGCTCGGGCGACAGTACCGGCAACCACACCGGCAGCTAGGCGTGGGTTTCTCACGGACAGGGAGCAAATGCGAGAAACTGTCAATCGGATGGTGTCCGATTCAGAAGACGAAAATGGGGCGTTTAATCAATTGGAGATATCAGACTCCGAAGAGGAGCCAGAGGTGATTCGCAGGAGAAGGCCAGCGGAGAGGGGCAGACACCACAACGAATTTCGTGTTAAATTGGACATCCCATTTTTTGAAGGCAAGCTGCACATTGAAGATTATTTGGACTGGGAAAGGTCCGTAGAGACCTTCTTTGAATACATGGAGATTGAGCCGGAACGACAAGTTAAGTATGTGGCGTGTAGGCTCAAGGGCGGTGCAAGCGCTTGGTGGCAGCAGGTGATTCAGTCACGAAGGCGTGAAGGCAAGGGAATGGTCCGGAGCTGGTTTCGGATGAAGCAATTGCTGCGTAGTCAGTTTCTACCGATTGATTTTGAACAAATGTTGTATGTTCAATATCAACATTGCGCCCAAGGATCGAGAACGGTGAACGAATATACAGAGGAGTTTCACCGGCTTAGCGCCCGAAATAATCTAAATGAATCGAGTAACCAGTTGGTGGCCAGGTATATTGGAGGATTACGGGAAGCCATTCAAGACAAATTGGAGTTGAATGCCATATGGTCGTTATCCCAGGCGATCAATTATGCCATCAAGGTGGAAATGCAGTTGAGCCGGCATCAATCCAGTCGAACTCACAGGCGCACAGCTGATTATTCAGCGGATGGCAGTAAATCATCACTTCCATACACAGGTCACTCTAACAAGGCTACGGGTGCATCTTCTGGAATGTCGCCTCAAGCAACTATTAGTCCTACAGGACTTGAAAGCAAACAATATCCAAAGATTAAGGCACCGGTAAGAGAAAATCCCTATGCTAAAGCTGCTAACATCAAATGTTTTCGGTGTTTCCAACAGGGCCATAAGTCCAATGAATGTCCAACTCGTCCACAATTACAATTGCTGGAAGGCGAAGAAGAAGTTGATGCTGAAAATATAGAGTATACAGTGGAAGGAGAACTTGAAGACGTGGTGGGAGATGAAGGAGAACCGGTGCTATGCGTGATTCAAAGACTCCTCCTAGCACCGAAGCAGCCTGTCAATTCACAAAGGAATGCATTGTTTAAAACCAAATGCACAATTCAAGGAAAGGTATGCGACCTGTTAATTGACAGTGGGTGCACAGAAAATGTGATTTCACGTGCGGTAGTACAAGCATTGCATTTGAAAACATCCAAGAACCCAAATCCGTACAAAATTAGTTGGGTCAAAAGAGGCTTTGATATTGCCGTGACTGATATGTGTAAAGTGAATTTTTCAATTGGCCGACATTACGCAGGCGAGGTGTTGTGTGATGTTGTTGTAGAAATGGACGTTTGTCACCTAATTCTGGGTCGTCCATGGCAGTTCGATGTGGGGGCTATATATGACTGCCGGGCTAACACTTACTCTTTTGATTGGAAAGGAAAAAAATTAAGATTACTTCCGCGCACAGCTGATCCGGAGTTGCTGAAATCAAGTCCAAAAACGGCTCTATTTGCAGTTACAGAGAAGGCTTTACTTAATGCTTGGCGAGAGTCCACTTGTATTATGGCATTAATTGTCCAAGAGCAGCAAGACATCCCTGCTACAACTCCCCTGCCCGAAGAATTCAGCCAGCTATTACAGCAATACTCGGACCTGTGTCCGTCCGAACTACCCAACGAACTGCCGCCCATGCGAACTATTCAGCATGAAATTGAGCTAACTCCAGGGGCAACGCTACCTAATATGCCTCATTACAAAATGAGCCCCAATGAACACCAAGCTCTGCAACAGATCGTAGATGAGTTGCTGTCAAAACAACTCATTCAACCAAGTGTGAGTCCCTTGCGCAGTGCCAGCATTGTTAGTGCCTAAGAAAGACGGCACATGGAGAATGTGCATGGATAGCAGGGCTATCAACCGCATCACGGTGAAATTCCGTTTTCCTATGCCGCGAATTGAAGATATGTTGGACAGATTATATGGTGCAACGATATTCTCAAAATTGGATTTGCGCAGCGGTTATCACCAAATACGAATTCGCATTGGAGACGAGTGGAAGACGGCGTTTAAAACACGTCAAGGACTCTATGAATGGAAAGTAATGCCGTTTGGGTTATGTAATGCACCTGCGACATTCATGAGATTAATGAATGAGGTGCTTAAGCCGTTTCTCAATAAATGCTGCGTTGTATATTTTGACGATATACTAGTATACAGTGCTAGCCGTGAAGATCACCTACAGCACCTAAAGGCCTTGCTTGATACGTTGAGAAAGAACAAGTTGTTCTTAAACTTACACAAGTGCGAATTTGCTACAGAGCATGTGAATTTCCTTGGGTTCGTAATTTCAGCAGCAGGCGTTAAAGTCGATCCAAGGAAAGTAGAAGCAATTGAAAACTGGCCAACTCCCCGCTCGTTGTCAGACATCCGTAGCTTCCACGGATTAGCAAACTTCTACCGAAAATTTATTCGTGGATTTAGCAGCATAATGGCTCCAATTACAGATGTCTTGAAGCAACCGAACTTTTCCTGGGCAGAGGCACAACAACAGAGTTTTGAGGAGATCAAAAGGGCACTAACATCCGCTCCGGTTCTTGTATTGCCTGATTTCAGTAAGCCTTTCACTGTGGACACCGACGCGTCTACAATTGGCATTGGGGCCGTGCTCTCTCAAGATAAGAAACCGGTGGAATTCTTTAGCGAAAAGTTATGTCCGTCACGGCAACGATGGACTGTTTACGAACAAGAACTATATGCAGTGGTTAGAGCCTTGAAGCAATGGGAACATTATCTACTACATCAAGATTTTATACTTTGCAGCGATCATAAGGCATTACAATACATTAATTCCCAGAAAAACATTAATCGGATGCATGCTCGCTGGATCATTTTTTTACAAAGATTCACATTTGTTCTGCAGCATAAAAGTGGTGTGCAAAATACTGTTGCGGATGCACTCAGTCGAAGGGCTGTTCTTATAACCCAGCTGCAAACAGAGTTTGTTGGGTTAGAGTGCTTAAAAGACTTGTATCCACATGATGAATTTTTTAAAGAGCATTGGTTTAAATGTTGCAATCAGGAACCAGCAGCCGATTATTCTATTCGACATGGTTTCTTATTCAAGGAACATCTGCTGTGCGTACCTACTTCATCGTGGAGGCAGCAATTTATTAAAGAAATACATGCAGGTGGACTTTCAGCTCATATGGGCCGCGAAAACACAGTTGCTCAGCTCCAGCAACGATTTTTTTGGCCTCATCTTCGTCGTGATGTATCGAAGTTCGTGGAAAGATGTTCTATCTGTCAAGCTTACAAAGGAGGTGGCCAAAATACCGGTTTGTATCAGCCTCTGCCTGTACCGGACTCCATATGGGAAGACTTAAGTCTAGATTTCGTACTTGGCTTGCCGAGAACTAAGCATGGTAATGACTCAATCATGGTAGTGGTCGATCGTTTCTCGAAGATGGCACACTTCATTGCTTGTAAAAAAACATTCGACGCACTCAACATCGCCAAGCTTTTCTTTAAGGAAATTGTACGCTTACATGGCATTCCACGTAGCCTCACATCCGATCGAGATGTTAAGTTCATCAGTCATTTTTGGCGCGAACTTTGGAAAAGATTGCACACGCAAGTCCAACTCAGTTCGTCATATCACCCGCAGACTGACGGCCAAACAGAAGTGGTGAACCGTACTCTCGGAAATCTCCTTCGTTGCCTCGTTCAGGACAACCCGAAGCTGTGGGATGAATTGCTCGGTCAAGCTGAATTCGCCTTTAATTCTATGACGAACCGCTCTACTGGTATGTGCCCGTTTAGCATTGTTTACACTAAAGTCCCCAATACTGTTCTTGATATCACAGTGTTACCGAAATGCAAGAGCAAGGCCGCTTCAACCTTGGTAGAAAATTACACCGAATTTCTGTCAAACATTCGGTTAAAAATCCAAGAATCCAATGCCAAGTACAAATTAGAAGCTGATGCACACAGGCGTGAAAAACTGTTCAAACCCGGGGATCTCGTATTCGTTAGATTAAAACGAGACCGACTTCCTGTGGGTGAATACTCAAAATTGGGAAAAAGAAAATGGGGGCCATTTGCTATTCTCACTAAGATTAATGATAATGCTTTATATTGTGGATCTTCCGGAGGAATTCAACACATCCCGCACATTCAATGTCAAAGATATCTATGCCTACTATCCTCCTGATGAGCTGGAAACTCACCCGCATTCTGTCGATACAGCTGCTTTTTTCTAGTGGGGGCGAATGATGCGGAGCATCTTACACTATGATGTTCCAGGGAGTATCTTATCTTTTTACCATTTTCCTAGCTATTCCGTTATTTGCTTTGATCTCCACTACCTAGTTGCTTTATTTAGTTATGCAGTACAAGCTACAGCTTTTTCTGTTTTAAGCTTTAGTAGAAAGAAAGGTTTAGTATATACTACAGGCATTGTAATAGCTACAGTAGTTTTTGCCTTTGATCAATACAACCAAACACACAGTTACTGTGAGTATTTTCTTGTTGCTTTCTCCCTGTTCATCTCATTCGCAGGTGCTGCGGCATCAATACTCCAGGGTATATCCTCTTGCAAATGTCTAGTAAGAACATCCATGACTAAAGCAAAAAAATATGGTCTTAAAGCTAATCCTTAATGAAGAGATAGGCTTAAAGTTTTATTATTTAGAATGAAGAGCTTAAAAAAACATCGTTATTAGAAAATGAATCGTAGCGAGCACTGTTGATTTAATCACTTTAGGAGGTTTTTTGCTAAGATATTTCTTGATTTTTGCATAACATTTTTGGATTTCCTTTGTTTAGGGATGGTTGTAACGATTTGACGTTTTCACTCAGTTTGCTATACCGATACCGGATTTTTTTGGTTGTATTGTTTCATCTCGCTTCTTGCATTAATAATGCTATTAAATAAACTAAGGTTTGTTCATCTTTTTTCTTTGCATCACTCAGCAACTGATACTGCCATTTTTCCTCTATACAGATACCTTCAAGAACGCAAGATTCTTGATGGAGTTTCGTTCCTTGTGCCTGCAGGAAGAAGTGTGGCCATTGTTGGGACAAGTGGCAGTGGTATGTTTTCAGATTTGCAAATTCTGTTGCAGGTTCTTATGATAGCATATTACATCATCTAACCCATACGTTCCTTGCATACAAACTACGTTTTTGAATTTTTGGGTATTACTTTATCTTATCGACAAGAAAATGAGAAACATGTAATGTTCACACTCTTTAGAGGAAATGTAATAGATATGAAAATGGTTCAAGGTTTGTTTTTTAATTGATATGTTAGATGTTGCATTAAAACACCACTTCTATATTTTAAACGAGTTACTTTCTGATTATGTACTTAGAAAAAAGTGATGAGATGTCAGAAGCTGTGTATGAAATGTTCTAAAATTCTAGATTTCCTTTATGACCAAGCTTTTACACCTATTAGCTAAATTATTGTGGCCTTATATTGAAGTTATATGCATTTATGCGCTTGAATTTTTCAGGGGTTTCGTTTTCTTTCTCCCTAATAAACATAACAGTACAATAAATTGCAGTCATTGTACTATTTTTAGAATTGTGCTTTTCCTATGCTTGATCCTATAACTAACTTGCAACCTTAGGAGAGAACAGTTAGCCCTTTTTATTCATGTGGAGTAATAAATAGTTAAGGATTGAAATTGGCTCTATTAGTTGATAACCGATTTTTGGTGCATGTATTGGTTTGTTTCTATTGTTTGAACAGCTATTTATATGCGCAGGCAAATCCACCATACTCAGACTGCTGTACAGATTTTTCAATCCTGATTCTGGATCTGTAAGAAAAAGATTGCTTTGGCTTTTTTTTTTCCTAAACTATGAATTTTTTTTTCTCATCAGCTGAAATTATACCCTAGCCTTGTGTGTTTAATTTATAATTCATTTGTCTGGATTCCTCACTTTGGCTCCCTTTGAGAAAAAAAAACATATGGGGCCGTTTTTACAAAAAAAAAAAGGGTCCATTTTTACCAACAAAATAATATCTGGGTATTTAAGATATAAGGCTAACTCTATATAATTGCAACGAAGAGGCCAGTTAAAATCGGCAAATCATAATGGGTAATAGTAATGAGGAAATTAATAATAAAAAAAAGAAAGATTTGAATCACTATTGAACATTTTAGATGGCATTGAAAAGTTTGCAGATGTTACTACTGTGCCGCAGGGACAATAAGATATTGCATTAACTTAAATATGATAAAAAAGTAAACCAAACAATGCTGAAATTATGAACAATTAGTTCGGCAAGCATTACACCTGTAGAACTATCTCTCACATATACGCTTTTCCCTACACGTCTCTTCCAATCTATTGTCCTCTTTGTGCACAAATAGTCTAGTCCACTGACCTCTTTAGTCTGGTTAGTTTGAGAAACTGCTGATCTTCGATCTAGTTAATATGAAGACTGCGACATTGATTTTTGATTCAATTGAAACTTGAAGACCTTCGCAGTAATATCTTCAATCCGATCAGAGTAACTCCTTCCAGTTATCTTCAATCATGGTTATACTTGACCAAAACCTTGCGGTGATCTCATTTTTGTTGGGTATCGGTAAGTATGGCCATTATATGAATTCAAGATTGGGGCACTCTAATCATGTGTATTTGGGGCACTCTTTTTAGTGTCGAAACTGCCAACGGAAGCGAAATAGGTCAATGGAATGTTTCCTCTTAGGACTTACATTGATCAATTTAAAAATAAAATGCAGGTACACGAAAATTTTGAAGAATCGTTCATCTATGATGCAGTTAGTTTGAAGACCACGTAGTGGATCTTTGATCTTACAAGAATATTTGAATATCCTCGCACTATCAATCTTTGCTCTAGTCGGAAATTGAACAACTTCACATCATTGATAGTTGATATGGCTAGAGTTTTGACTCCCTCTGTTGATTATTGATCTGAATTTAAGGAGCCGAATGCTTGCCATCAGCAGCTATGCTTGACCAAAATTTAGATACAATTTTATTTTTGTTAGTCAACACTATCGTACTTTTACATTGCTGGGATACTGCAACTTCCACTAGTTGGTAGATGGGACACTATTGTCAGTGTCAAAACAACAAACAAGAAGGGAAATATGTCAAGAATGATTCCACCCAAGGCTCTGATTGAAGAATTTGAAATAAAATACATATTAATTTAAAAAAAAAAATTAAATAACCATTCATCATCAATATATTACTCAAATCTGGTTTAGGGAGATGAATACTTGCTTTTGGTGGCCACACTTAACCAAAACCAAGCGGTTATTTTTTGTCAATTGATAGTGCTTGCTATGATTCCTGTGGCTTGAGCATTGCCAAATGCGCATGACCTCTACCCAGAGGTAGGTAAGGGACATTTGTCATTATTGAAACCTCTAGCTAGAACGGAATGTCGAAGGAACGCTTTGATGGACTGGTCAAGGTTGGCAGAACAGGGGGTTTTGCCAATTTAAATGCCCCCTTTGGGGTGGGGCCCAAGTGAAAAATTCAAATGAGAGGGGAGGGGCGACTATGAGGGAAAATTTAAATAGGAGAGGGTTGTTTGCGGATTGGTCATGTTATTGTATGCCTTAAGTAGGATGTTTATCCCAGGTTTTGTTTTATGTTTTGTTTTGCTGAATTTAGGTTTGCTTAGGTTGAGAGGGCTCTAGCCGGTGGCTAGGGACTTGGGAGAGCAAGACCTTCCTCTCCAATTGACGATCCAGTTGTATCTTGTGCTTTCTTTCATAGTTATTTCAATAAAAAGTATTTTTGGGTGTTCTTCTTCTTTCATTCACTTCTTATCAAATTGGTATCAGAGCGTAGATTCGAGTACCTATGGCAGGAAGAAAGGTAGAAGTATTGGAAGAACTATTATTGTGAAGTGCAGGAGGGAAAATTCAAATAGGAGAGGGTTGTTTGGGGATTGGCCATGTTATTGTACGCCTTATGTTAGATGTTTACCCTGAGGTTTGTTTTATGTTTTGTTTTGCTGAATTTAGGTTTGCTTCGGTTGAGAGGGCTCTAGCCGGTGGCTAGGGATTTGAGAGAGCAGGATCTACCTCTCCAATGAAAGATCCAATTGTATATTGTATTTTCTTTCATCATTCTTTCAATAAAAAGTGTTCTTGGGTGTTTTGATAGATCGGTCCATATTGGACCGGTTCAATCGGCCCAAGAGGACCAGCGCCTGGTTTATGCTAGGTGAAAGAGGGGGGAGCCGGTCCCCTTGTGGGGCCCATGAATTAATGGCCAATTCGAATGAGGGGGCGGTTTAGGAGGAAAAATTAAATTGGGGACTGGTTTTTAGTCTTTTGGCTCTTATTTTGTATTCTCTAATAGGAGGGAAGAGATTAGGGTTGGGGGTTATGCAATTGTTTGTGTTTTTTCTAAATTTCTTCTTAGGTTTTGGGCTCTAACCGTCGGTTAGAGAATTGAAGAGCCGGATCTTCCTCTCGAATTGAAGATCCATTGTATCTTTGCTTATTTCCTTCCACTTTTATTCAATTATCAAGTTTTCCTATTGTTTTGTCAAGAGATTTCTTCAAAAAATGCTGTGTTTTTGCTGAAATTTCCAATTTCAGCCACTATTTGGGTGATTCTTGCACTTGTTTTATAGCAAATTGGTATCAGAACGAGTTTCTAGGCAGAACAGTAAATTTTCCTTGTGGATTTTGCAATCGGAGTGTAGGTCCAAGTCATGGAAGCAAAGAAAATGAATGCGTTGGAGGGAGAGATGGAACAACTCAAGGCCGGAGTAGAGGAAAAATATTCCGGGGTGGAAGGAAAACTCTCGGCCATCGAAAACCACTTCAGGAACTTTGAAGAGATGATGAAAAATATGCTTGAGATGCAATCGAAGACATCACCGGGGATTCCTAGGGTGCATCACGAGGAAAAGGTATCCAGGAGGAAGATGATGAATTAGAGAAAGTTTGCCCTCAAGGACCTCCACGTGGAGCATTGTTGGTTGGCGGATTTGGTTATTCCGAAGGGATGATAGCAAGGAGGAAGGAAGCCGACCTCTTTAGGCGATTATCCGGACATGGGGAGAGGTGGAATGGAGAAGGGTGTGGGTGGGGGGAACCATGGGGTCAACATCAACCAAGGGAGGAAGGAAGGGAATCACACCACTACTACATCGGGGGAACCAATGTGGAAGAAACCATTGGGGATGGATGCGAGGGAAAAGAAGTTGAAGATGCCGGTCTTTGAAGGGGAGGATGCTCAACATTGGGTATATCGGGTAGAACGTTACGTTTCCATTAATGGGTTTACTGAAGGGAGAAGCTCATGGCGACGGGTCTATATCTGGAAGGGAAAGCCCTAGCCTGGTTCTAGTGGACGGAGGCGAGATATCTGATCTACTCATGAGAAGAGTTTAAGGAGTGCTTGTTGGAACGTTTCTGTGGCATTCAGGAAGGGGTCCTCCACGAGCAGTTCTTTGCTCTAACACAGGATGGGACAATTATGAAATACTAGGAGAAGTTTGTATTATTGTCAAGAAGATTGAGGAGGATTTTTGAGTAAGGATTGGAGTGGAATTTCATGAAGGAGCTTAGGGAGGACATACGGGCCAAAATCAAGGTACTGAGGCTTAGGGGCTGAGAGACGATGATAGAGTTGTCTTAGAGGGTGGAGGAAAAATGTAAGAGGGAAAAATCCATCAGGGGCAACATAGTGGGAAGAACCTTCTAATGATCTGGTTAGGAGAGTAGAGCGTGTACACGGAGACATGATATAATTATAAAAAAATAGAATATGACACGTTGTGGACAGAGTTTTATACTTGATAAATTATTTATATGAAATATTTAATTTATATCATTTTCTTCTAAAAACATCAGAAGATGAAGTGCAATAATAGAATTGACCTTTGTTTTTTAGATTTAAATGAGAATTTAACTCTTAATACGACACAATGGAGAAAAAAGATTCATGTAGCCGACCCCACAGTGGGATAAAGGCTTGATGTTGTTGTTGTTGTTATTGTCGTCTATTAAAAACATCAGAAGATGAAGTGCAATGTCATGAAAGAAACTATTCCTTGGCCCAACTCCATTGTAATTTAAACTTGAATCCAAGCATGTTGTTTGTTTCATGTATCTTTAATGATGAGATATGTAGTTTAATCTTGAAGTTTGTTTAAGGAAATATCATTTGTATTAATTAAGCTAACATTTCCTTGGACAAAATTTCTATGAATTGCTCTGATAGATTTTAATATCAAAGTTTTTGTAAATATAGAAAATATTGATAGAAAAGTACTATTAAGTTAAGTATTGTAGAGATGAGGGTGCTCAGGTGGATGAGTGACTTTACTTTTAGAAACATGATACGAAATGAGGGTATACATGAAAAGGTTGGAGTAGCTCCAATGGAAGATATGATTAGAGAGAGTTGCTTTAGATGGTTTGGTCACATAAAATGGTGGCCTTCTGATGACTCAGTTTGGAAAGTAGATGCATTAGATTTGACTTATGTTAAAAAAAATAGATGTAGACTTAAAAAGACTTGGTTAGAAAATATTAGAAATGACCTTTCTTTATTAGATTTAAAAGAGAATTTGACTCTTAATAGGACACAATGAAGAAAAAAGATTCATGTAGTCGACCCCACATTGTGGGATAAAAGCTTGAGGTTTTTAGAAAATATTGATAAAAAAGTACTATTTTTTCTTTAGTTTACCAAAACTTTTAATAAAATAATAAAATGATGGAAGCTAGGAGCTGGACAACAATTATAAATTAGACTATTCAAATCTCGTTTGAGTTGGTTGTGTTACAGAACATTACCGTACTAGTAACCTTAGGTTATGGTGCTTTGATTGTGATGAATATGTGAGATTTCTCCATCTTCAACTTTGATGCAACTTGGAAGTGCAAGATTAATGAGGGGGAGATGAAGTCTTTGGCTTTTGCGAAGGAGGGGACTCAAAATAGACGAGCAAGAGACGAAGTCTCAGGCTTCAGTGAAGGTGGAGATGCAAGACTTTGAGGGTAAATCGAATCGCCTTTAGTTATGGCTATGGAGATATGAGTCATGTGAGATATGAAGAAGGGAGTCAATACGTGATTAAGGCAACTCTCATAAGTAAAACGGATTTGAATACTGAATTGCACACTCATGTGTCCTTCCTGTGTCATTTACATATCCTCTCTGTAGCCCATTGTGTCTAATAAGCATAAGAGTTTAATTTCACAGAAAAAATTCTGATGCAATTTTTGGCTAGTTGGCAATGTGTCTAACACCGACACCAAAGCCATTTAAAAGCGTCCGTGCGTCATTGCCAAACTGTGAATCTGTGGATCTCCGAACTGACCACAAGTCAAGGTGGAAATAACTACCAAACAAATCACACTACATCTAAAGCCAAACAACAACAACAACAACAAATAGTATCTATTTAATCAGAGAACCCAACAACTAAAGTCCAACCATAGGCCCAAGGCAAATAGACAAATTGAAGCCCAATCAAGGAATCATGGAGTTCAATTACCATAAACCAAAGGATCAACCAATAAACTAATAGAAACTTGCTAAGCATAATATTTCAATTATATACTTTCTTGAACTTGAAGCGTTCTAGTTAGTGAGAGTTGAGACTCGTAGTTTGTGCATCTCAATTAAGTTAATGTTTCATTATGTGGATCATAGGAGCTTCTTCCTCCTTAATGTCTACCATATTCCTTTCTTACAGATTCAGATTGATGGTCAAGAAATAAGAGATTTAAGTTTGGAAAGTCTCCGTAAGTGTATCGGTGTTGTGCCACAAGATACTGTAAGTCTATTATATATTTCACTATTTCCGTTTGCTCACCTAGCATGTTTGCATATTTCTATTTCATAATTTCTTGCACTATACAGTTTCCTGAAATATCAGGTCTATTTCTGCAATTTATTTTTCTTTTTATAGTTCCATAAGAGGTGCCATTTTGGCAAGAACTACTACCATTTGTTTGCGTTTATTTTCCTAGCAATGAAATTTTATATGAATTCTGTCTTTGTAGAAATAAAAAAGATCTGCTTATGCGCATAAAAAATCTTTATTATTTACAAAGCTTATACCCAAGCATTTAAAATGAATTAGTAAGCACACGTATTTGTGTGTGATACCAAATCATTAATAATAAAAATTGGTAGTCTTGTTTGCTCTTCAAGATTTTTGTTGTGTTATTGTAAATAGATGGATTTAGGTCTTATTTATGTCAAGTGTTAGTGTGTTACATACAACATTACCCAAAAAATGTCAAAATAATATGAATTTCTATAATGAGCCTATTTCCTTCTCAATATCAATACACTTAATTATATGTTTAAATATTTTCTATTTCAAATTGATTTCTATTTCTAAAAACAAAAAAAAAATATTGGGTAAACTACTTTCTAGTTCTTATAGTTTTGGTACCTAGAATTTCAATTGTACAAATCAACTTTATATAATTTAAAATAGTTACACTTGCATCCAAAACTCAAATGTCATTTCTGAGGAAAATTTCATTCAAACAAAATTGTAGAAAGGACTTGTCATGCAGAATGAAGTAATATGATTGCTCCAACGTGACAATTCAACAATTTTCCGTTTTGTTTGATTGGAATTTTACTTCCTTTGTTTTATCTTCTGAATTTTAGATGTGCCTTGCTGATAATGTGATTATGAATTAAATATATAATATTAAATTTGAAATAGAAAGTTTTCAAACATATAATTTTTCACAAGTAGTTCGGTAAAGTTAAAATTAATCCAAGGATGATATCTAGTAAATATACCAGCTCACCTTGATGAAAAGCTCATGAACCCTTCAAATTAATATTTAAAATAAATTAAAAAGAATCGACAAATGTTATAAGAAAATATCACCAATGGTGGATAAATAAAGAAAAAGAGTGAAAACTTAAATAAAACTAGAGAAAAGATCTAAAAGTCTAAACCGTAAAGTAATCCCCTCCATAATATTTTAAATTCTTATAGCTTTCACGGGCGCGTTAGTTTGACCTTGTTTAGAATTGAGGTATAACTTCAGCTCTATTAAATTCTCTAAAAAAGGACTGTACTTTCATTGATAAATTTGCATGGCTGATTAATTTCTCTGCAGGTACTCTTCAATGACACAATATTTCACAATATTCATTATGGTCGATTATCTGCAACAGAAGAGGAGGTACACAAATAGATAATAAAAGTTTTATTAACTAATAAGAATTTTTCTTATTGTTTTTATCCTAATTCTTAGGTCTTTGATGCTGCTCGGTGTGCAGCTATTCATGATACCATCATGAATTTCCCAGAAATGTATTCTACTATTGTTGGAGAGAGAGGACTTAAGGTACTTAGTTCACTATAGAGACTGGCTCTGTTGTTTACTGTGACAGCAGAGTTGTTAGGGAGATTTTGGCATGTTAATTTTGTTTAGATGCTCTCTGTGGGCTAAAAAATTTTAGTCAATTGTTCTGTTGGAAATTTAATGCAGGTAGAATTTATATTTAGCTGTTTGTTGATATCAGTGATGTGGGCACTCAACAACCTAAATTACAGAATTTTTTTTTTTTTTTTCAAATTTTCATTTGTGCAGTTAGGATGCAGAGTAGTGATTACTTACAATGCAACTAATCTTCGTAGATTTAGACTTAGTTTGGGAAAATTTTTTTGCTGCTTTCTAAAATAGCATTTTTAGTTCAAAAAAATTTTGAATTAGAAATTTTTGTACTAGAAAGCCGTTTTAGAAAACATAAACAAAGTTGTCCCAAACGAAGCCTTAGACAGCAAGTCTTTTTCCTTTTATCATGCATGGTTACAAGTAATCTGTGGATAGAAACAGAACCCGAAGAACTCCACATGATTTTAACATGTGCCAAGGACATGCATAGATTAATTAAGTAAAACCATCTCAATACTCGTCTCATTTACCAGCTCTAGTTGGATTTAGCTTTTAGTAACTCTCCACATTTAGATCCAGGCTTCCCTTTTTAAGCATGCTTAATTAGAAGTGCTTACTTCTGTCACAGTTAAGTGGAGGAGAGAAGCAACGTGTAGCTCTTGCCCGTGCATTTTTGAAGGCACCTTCAATTTTGTAAGTAATTCTATCTTTGCATTGCTTGTTTTGCTATATTTCTTGTTTGAACTTGCAAGTCTTTATAAATCTTCAAAGGGAAATGCTTCAGCAAATGAAAAAAATGTGCCAAACTTTTTGCAGAGTGACATTATACATTCCATAATCATCTTTATATAGCTCAATGAGGTTAAAACAAAATCGTTCTGTACAGTATCCAATGTATATGTTTTTTGAGATTGGATGCCAATTGATGAATTGTTTTGTTATTTAATTTGCATGAAATGTTCAGGACATTAAATAATGAGTTTTGAAATCTATATAATTATGATTTATAACTAGCATAAAATGTGCACGAATTTGCAAATTTAAAACGTACTTACTGCTAGCAGATCAGAAGTATACACTTATTTTTGCAAAACCTCTAGACTCTAGCATATTATCTGGGGTTTACGTCTTTTTTTTATATTCTTATCGCTTTATTTCATTCTCCTTTTATTTTTCCACATCTATTGTCTGTGTCTAAACTGCTATGCTTTTTCTCTACAAATTTATTGATGCGGCTTTCTACCGGAAACACTACATTAAACTTTATATAGAACTTTAGATATTAAATGATATTACAACTATTCTTGTTTAGACTACATGACCTATGATGAATATTTCAAACTAAAGAAAAATCATTGTTTTCTCCTATAAAGGCTATCAAATCCACACCAATACAAGAATTTTATATGGTTAATATCCTTTGATGGTGAATTGGATGTTGATGAAGATCTATAATTATTATAAAATTCTACATTTAATTTTGTTTTAATCTTAATTTGCACTTGATATATAATAAAAATTTATCTTGATCAGGCACGAATCTCGAAACAAAATTAAGTTGAAAACTTCTGAAATTAAATTTAGGATCATCCAAACTCCGATTTCAGCAAACTTATAGTCGAACTAAATGTCCCGAAAAGACGAACCCAACGACACCAAATTAGGCCTAGTATGAGCCCAAATGGGTCCAAATCAAAGACTCAAAGTGCCTTTGGAAGGTTCAAACCATAATTTGGATAACTAAACGATTTCAAAACGTGACATGCTTATAGTCGAATTGAGTGGCTTGACGAGACGAATCCAACAAGCCCAAGATCACTTAATTTTGATATTATTAAGACATTCAAATGCCTAGTAAACATTCCACGATCAAGGGGATCAATATCGATCGTCCATTCAAACCACTCCCAACATATCTTTGATCTCCCTCCTATTTACTAGTCATGCCACTTCCAAAAAATTATAAAGAGACCTCTCATTTTTCATTGAGGGGGACCCCAAGCAGGGAAGAGAAGGGAGAGGAAGCAAAGAGGGAGGAAGGGAAGAAGTGAGGAGAGAAAAAGAAATTTGATATCTCTCTCACCACCAAGCTCCTCCACGACCACTGCCCGGCCACTCATAGTTGTCGGACTTCCTCTCAACCACCGTCTGTCTCTAGACTTTCATCTGGCCACCAACTGCCACCGGACTTACTCCCGACCACCGACTGTCATTGGACTTTCGCTGGACTTCCTCCCAACCACCGAGTGTCACCGGACTTCTGCTCAGCCACCAACTATCGTTGGACTTATAATCAGCCATCGACCTTCGCCGGAGTTCCGCCTGACCAACAACTATCACCGAACTTTTTCAGACTCTTACCTGACCATCGATCGTCGCCAACGATGGCCTCTCCTACCAACATTGCTGACTATGGTCCTTTTGGACCTCCGTCGCCAGATAACGGTCCTTCTGACCTTCGTTACCTGCCGACTACGACCCTTCCGACCTCCATCGCCAGATTACAGTCTTTTTAACCACCATTGCTAGCCAACAACGGTCCTTCCAACCTTTGTCGCTAGACTACGGTCTTTCCGACCTCTGTCTCATGTTGATTATGGTCCTTCCAACCTCCGTCGCCTGTCGACTACGGTCCTTCCAACCTTTGTCGCCGAACAACGATCTTTCCGACCTATGTCACCCACTAACTATGGTTCTTCTGACCACCATCACTAACTACAATCTTTTCGACCTCCGTTGTCTGCCGACTATGGTGTTCCTACCACCGTTACCCGATTATGGTCTTTCTGATCTCCGTCGCCTGCGAACTACGATCCTTCAGACTACTCTCATCCAACTACTATCTTTCCGACCTTCACCATCCGCCGACTATGGTCCTGCCGACCAAACAAACATGTCAATGCTGATTCTTCCAATTCCCACGATGTAATGTAATCTATATAATGTATATTCGCTACATCAAGCCAAGGTCTTCCCCTAAGGATGGGCCCTATTTGTAATCGATTGCAAACACTTGTGGATTCATTTAAACTGGGCCAAGTCTTGGGGTTTTTGTCCTTTTTAGGAGTTTCCGCGTAAAAACTCTGGTGTCTCTTAAAAACGTTATACCCCTGCATTTGAAATATTTTACATTTATTTTACATCCAACCAAGCAGGCCCTAAGTTTTTTTCTTGAAGAGTTTGTTACTCTTCATTCCTCGACCAGAATTTTAATCTTCAATTACACGTGGACTTGCTGTTCTATTCCCAACATAGATCGGTGACCCTTGCATGATTTGCAGCTCTCTTCCCTAACTATGCTTATGTGACTTGTGGAATTCCTCCATTTGTGATTTGTAATTCCGGTACTATAGCTGCCTATCGTAGCTTGTAGCTTTGCTTTTATGGGATTTTTTGGTTGGTTGAGGTTTCCTCTGAGTAAATTTAAAACTTATTTTTTAGAATGAGCCTGCTGTTTTCTAAGTATAAATAGGATTCTAAGTCATGCAAAAGAAAAATTATACTTTAATTTCTTTTTTGATGCAATAAATCTCTTGTTGGTTTGGTTCCATCTAACATTCTAACATTTTAAGAGAAGTTATTTTCTTATACTAGTGTGAAATCTAGTTCTTTTGTGATCTCTTATTTTTCTTACTCTTATTCTCTTATTTATAGTAATTTGTTTGATTGTGTGATTAAATTTTGATATTCTTATTGTTGATAAGACTAGAGAGGGAGTTGAAGGTAAACTTGAATTATGGAGGTCAACCTTAGAGTCTAAAGGTTTTCGCTTGAGTAGATCTAAAATGGAATATATGGAGTGTAATTTTAGTAGTAATAGACCTAGTGAGGGGATTGTGACTTTGGGCGATCAAGTCATTAATAAGAGTACACGTTTTAGATATCTTGGATCTATTGTTCAGAGTGATGGTGAAATAGATGGGGATATTATCAGCAGAATTCAAGTTGGATGGTTGAAGTGGAGGAATGCATCGGGCTTGTTATGTGATAGAAATGTACCCCTCAAACTTAAGGGAAAATTCTGTAAGATGGTAGTGAGGCCTGCAATGCTTTATGGTGCCGAATGTTGGCCTTTAAAAGAGAAGCATAATACTAAGTTAAGTGTGGCAGAGATGAGGATGCTTAGGTGGATGAGTGGCTTTACCCTTAGAGATAGGATACGAAATGAGCATATACGTGAAAAGGTTGGAGTAGCTCCAGTAGAAGATAAGATTAGAGAAAGTCGCCTTAAATGGTTTGGTCACATAAAACGGCGGCCTTGCGATGACCCGGTTAGGAGAGTAGAGATATTAGATTTGACTTATGTTAAGAAAGGTAGGGGTAGACCTAAAAAGACTTGGTTAGAAAATATTAGGAATGACCTTTCTTTATTAGATTTAAACGAGAATTTGACTTTTAATAGGACACAATGGAGAAAAAGGATTCATGTAGCCGACCCCACGTAGTGGGATAAAGGCTTGATGTTGTTGTTGTTGTTGTGTGATTAAATTTTCCAGTCGGGTGGTAGTGGCACATATAAGTTTTTTAACTAAAACTTTCCGATGTAGTGGATCGTCGGAAGACTCGACCTGCAAGAAGGATTTTGGGATCCCAATCCAGGGAAGAAGAAGAGAGCTTTTCAAAAGCTTCAAAGACTAAAATATATCATTCAATGTCTTCCCTATTACAAAAACCTCCTATTTATAAAGAAAAAAGAAAATTCTAGAAGCTTATTCTAACAAACTTAGATAAAGTGTCCTAGGGAACACCATAAGCATAAGATGCACCGCATCACTTTCTTTCTTTCCCATTTCACATAATGCGTAATGACGAGGCTGCACTCCAAGTTCACTCATAGAGAACACTTCTTTGAATGTTGAACAATTGTTTTGGAAGTATCTAAAAATACTTTTGGAAGTATCTAAATATACTTGTCTTATAGGCTTTCTTATTGCTTCTTAAAGCAACTTTTTAGTACAAAAATTAAAAATGTTGTACTAAAAAATCGGCTTTAAAAAGCAGTAAGAAAGCTATCTAAAATGAAGCCTTAGAATCAAACTTGTATTTTTTTCTTGCTTTCATGTCTCTTATTATTATACACGTAGTCCTTATTACCCATTTTAGTAGGAACTGCATAAAATCATACTGGCAGACGTACCATCTCCTAATGATTCTGTGCTTTTCTGGTCTAACTCCATACTATCAAAGATACCATCTCCTAATTGCTCTCCGTGTTTATCTTTCCGGGTCTAGGAATAAGCGATCATCTTTTTTATCCACTTGATTTTGTAATTGAAAGTGATTGGTTTTAATTGTTTGTTTGCACTTTTGTGGAAGCTAGTTAGTCCAAAAAGGTGGAAGTTAGAACATTTATTGAAAAACAAACGGTGGAGGTACAGACAATTCTCTCCCTAGGTAAAGTAAAGTCTACCTCTATATTATTTTATTAGGAAGGAATTGGTAAAATTAATCCATGAAGCTTTTATAAGAATACATTCAAATACAACTTAATTTACTACACTCTGTTATCTATAAGTTTTTAATGTTGATTATACCCTTTTGTGCTTGTAGTAAAAAAATCTTCGTGTGGTTATTTTAATTTCTAGACCTTTCTCTTATATATATTGGTTCATTTTTATTTTAATTTTTTAGGCAATATTCTCGTAAAAGTGTAAAGCTGATATATATAGAAATTTAGTTCATAGGACTCTAACTTTGAACTTAATGCAACATGAGTTAAATCATCATTTTAAATACCACATTTTTCTCATGGTAAACCTGACGCGTTAGAGAATAACATTCATTTGCCTTTATGATTCTTTCTGTAAGCATTATTTTTGCTATATTTTATGCCATACTTCAAGAATAAAACTTTAATCTTAAATAAATTCAAACTTAAATTTATGCCTCCTGATTATTATGTTGTGTGGTATATTTATACAAAATTTTCTTTTTTATATACAATCCAATTTATATACCTTTGGAAATATGTTAAACCAGTCCAGCCAGTCTACATGGGACCGACCCAGGCGGAACAAAGGCGGAAGTTCCACCTCTCCTCTGCACGCCAAACACACGCTCGGGTCCAAGGGAGTTGTTTAGGAAGGATTTTTGAGGGAGTTGGGAGGAAAATTTGAATGTAGGGACTGTTTAGAGATTTCCTTTTGAATTGTATGCATTAAATAGTTTGTTTTCCTAGGGTTAGGGCATCTTGAATTTGACTGAAATTTGAGATCTCTTAGCTTTAGGTTTTTGGGCTCTAGCGGCCTCTAGATATTGGGAGATAGATCCTCCTCTCGAATAGAGGATCAATTGTACCTTATTATTTTTCTTCCGTTAGTATGATTGTCTCAATAAAATTCCTGTTTTTCTTTGGTTTTCCATTGAATTGGTTGAGTTTTCTCGCTGTTTTTACTTTTATTGTTAGGATTTACTTGAAATTTTCAAGTACTTCCTAACAAAATACTTTATTTATATTCCAATTATAACATCTTTCAGTTTGAAATAACTTTTTGATGTTATATTTAGTAGTTTTTTCTTTGAAATTATCTTATTTTGCTTATCAATTTAATTCATCTAATTCTGTGCTATTAGTTATTATCATTTTCAAGTGCATCTTCTTATATATCACTAAAATATATTTTTTAATTAAAAATATAATATTTACATGAGAAGTAAGATATTCATGTAATATATAACTTAACAAAAGTATAATAACACAACGGCTGCTATTTCGGTAGCTATGTGACAGTCTATGCTGAGAAATGTTACATTAATCAGAATTTAATTCAAAACTGGAGCGTGCTGCGAGATGTAAATTGTTATATAGCAAGGACATAATATCACCTTAATTTCTTCGTATTTCAGATTGTGAAGCTCTGATTTTGTTGATTCTTATATCGAATTTTTTTTTTCTGGTTCTAGATTGTGTGATGAAGCTACGAGTGCACTAGATAGTACAACCGAAGCTGAAATTTTGAATGCATTGAAACCATTGTCAACAAATCGGACTTCCATCTTCATAGCTCATAGGCTAACAACAGCCATGCAGTGTGATGAGGTACGCAATAGAAGATTGCATATTTTCAATTCCTTTTGTTATATAGTTCGTGCATTGTTCTTTCTTGAATTGATACTAAAGACATGTGGTTTATTTTTTGTATTTTGTTATTAATAAATCTAGTGGAGAGATTATGACTTTGAGTGATCAAGTTATGAGTAAGAGTAGACGTTTGAGATATCTTGGGTCTTTTGTTCAGAGTAATGGTGAAATGGATGGGGATATTATTAGTAGAATTCAAGTTGGATGGTTAACGTGGAGGAATGCATCGGGCTTGTTGTGTGATAGAAAAATCTCCCTCAAACTTAAGGGAAGATTCTATAGGATGGTGTTGTGCAGAATGTTGGCCATTAAAAGAGAAGCATAGCATTAAGTTAATGTTGCAGAGATGAGGATGCTCTAGTAGATGAGTGGCTTAACTCTTAAAGACATGATATGTGAAAAGGTTGGAGTAGCTCAAGTGGAAGATAAGATTAGAGAGAGTTGCCTTAGATGGTATGTTCACATTAAACAGCGGCCTTCCGATGACCCGGTTAGGAGAGTAGATGTATTAGATTTGGCTTATTTTAAGAAAGGTAGAGCTCAACATAAAAAGACTCGGTTAGAAAATATTAGAAATGACCTTTCTTTATTAGATTTAAATTAGAAATTGATTCTTAACATGACACAATGGAGAAAAAAGATTCATGTAGTCAATCCCACGTAGTGGGATAAAGGCTTGATGTTATTTTTGTTGTTGTTATTAATTTGTTTTGTTTAACGTGAAATAAATACCCATTTAAAATTCTTATGCATTTATAATTTTCAAAAGCAAAAAAAAAGAAAAAGAAAAAAAAAAAAATATATATATATATATATATATATATATATATATATACCCCTTTTTCTTCTGTGGTTGCTATCACTAACTCCATTATTTGAACTTTTTTCTTTCAATCACCATTTCTCGGATTCAACGAGACCTTCATGCGTTTCCCTCTACAGCTTCCAGCAATGTTCAGGCTAGGCCTAACACAGTTCAAACGTTCTTCTTTTTCTTCTCTAAGCACTCCATTGTTTCCTCTTCATCTTCTTATTATCCTTCGTTATCTCCTCCTTTTTGACTTATTCGGCCACCGGTGATTCGATTTTACCGGCGATTCGACTTCTTCTGGCATGCTTTGCATGAACTCCATATCCTTAACTACATATTTCAGATTTTTGTAGTGATACCCACAAATCCCATTACATTACCTTCTAACCATTCCTAAAGATTTACGCAGAAGACAACGGTAATGTGATTCAATAACAACTTTTTTTATTAAAACTTTGGAATTTGTCGATCTACCATTGTTTTTTCTTCTAGATTATTGTTCTAGAAAATGGCAAGGTTGTAGAACAAGGACCCCATGAAGTTCTTCTATCAAGAGCTGGAAGATACTCCCAGTTATGGTTGCAGCAGAACAGCACAGATTCTATAGATACAGCTCTTAAACTGGGAGCATGAAATTCTTTCTTCTCACAAAGCTCTTACTTTTCTCGGCAAAGATTATGAGGAAAAAGAAACCAAGTTTGTTTTCTTCCCCAAAGTTTTTGGTAAGTGCTATATTTTATATTTCTATTTTCTTTGTAACATAAATGCATTATTGATGAATATTTATCATTCTTAGCATGCTATTAATATACCCTCCAATAAAATATAATGTATATTTTTTCATATATTTCTTGAGGAAGTTCTAATATTTTGTTATAGTTGGCCAAATTAAATGATTAATAATAATAAAATATGCTTAATTGATAAAAAATATTGCATTCATCACAAGTTCACACAAGATAATTATAATTAAAATAATTAATTTTAGCAGATAAAAACTAAGGGAGTGCTTAGCAATTAAAAAAAATATTAGTAGTTTACTTGAATTAGTAATTATAAAGAAAATTTCGAATTTCCTTGAGATAATTGAAAACCTGAAGAGTCTTTGAACACTTTAAAGAGCTGGTAAGGCCCAATGTATCCAGCACATTACATGGCTTGAAAAACAAAAGCAACTCACTTGCCTTCTTCAGAGTTAAGATGGTGTCCCCATGAGGAGAAATTATTCTGTGCGGACACCGGGTGCAGAATGTTGTACGGAGATCAATCAAAATGTGTCATGTCAGCTTAACCGAGCCAAGGTACCGAGCACAGGAGTGATGTGGTACATTATGGTTGTTCTCGAGATGACGTTCGACATCCGCACAGAATAATTAACCCCTCAAGAGAAACATTTATAGGTGTTTTGATGAAATATTTTTATATATTGATAAATAATATGTTGGATAAATGAGCCATGTCATATAGATGAGATTAGTGCCTAACAAAACTTCTCTTCCATTGGTGGCATTTGGGCTCTCTGTTATTTGAGAATTAGATTTTGTTTGGGATAGCTTTTTGGTATTTTATTTTTTAGATATTAATTATAATTTTATTTAGCTATTGTTTTCTCATTATTTTTTTAAAAAAATTATGATGAAAAGCTGCTTTTTATAATAATAATAGTGAAGTTGTTGTCTCTACAACTAATTTTATAAAATGTAATCGTCGCAAGTAAACTCTTTGAGACCATATTCGATCAAGCAAATCTCATTAAGCTTTGATTTTGATTAAATGGCATAGAAGTTGGAAGAGATCTTATATGTGGTTGAAGGAGACATTATTCTGTGCAGTCACCGAACGGTTCAGAGGTGAATCATAATGTGTCATATCATTCGGTATCGAGCGGTACACAGTAAAAAAAAATGATATGGCGTGTTTTGATTCTCTTCTGAACGTCGCACAAAATAATTTTTTATGATTTCTGGTAGTTGAAGGCTCATATTTGTAAGGGACGCTTCAAAATTTTATAATTTATTTTTCACATGATTTATGTTTAAAAATAAAATGGGACTATTTGAGAGAATTTAAAGTTGTTTGTGAGTTTAAAAATGTTAATTATTTCTCCTAACATCCAAACATATGATATAAATTAGTAAATTGATTATTTTCTTAAAAGGTAAATTTAAATTTCAAACAATCACTTGTGCTCTAATAGAACTTATAAAAATTATTATTTCCCTCTTTTTTATTTTATTTTTAAATCTATCAAAATGTCTTTCATAATTATTAAAAAAAAAGCTACATGCATTCGAGTACATAATTCTTTATTTCATTAATGCAATGAAAATACCATATATGCATCAAAATTATAAAATTTAAAATTTTATAAGATCAAAATGGATTAACAAGTAGAATTTAGGCCCGATTTAAAATTGATTCAATATGAATCATATTGATTGGAATCCAATCTGTTTAATAAATTGGTCAAAATGTTGACTTAAATCCGATCCATTGGCAACTATATGACACATAATCAACTAGATTACTTGTTTTGATCAAAAAAATTTGCAACTTAATAACTATAAATTTTAGATTAATTAATCAAAATAAGAAGAGCATATCAAAAAGCCAAGAAAATCTAATGAAAAAAAAAATAATTAAATTAGTCTCTATTGGATCAAAATTAGATTTATGGGTTAGTCAAAATACAACCAAGCAATTAAATAAATCATAATTTCTAACTTAAATTTTAATTATTTATTAAAGGAGTAAATCTTAATCCTAATTTTTATGTTCAAATTCAAGTCAAATTATATGGATTGAGGTTTTGTTTGAGATGGTTTTTTTATTGTTTCTTAAAATAGCTTTTAGTTAAAAAAGTTTAATTTTTTAACTAAAAAGCTGCTTTAAGAAACAACAAAAAAAAGTCATCATTATGGGACTGTTTTTTAATACTTTTTAAAATTGTTGCATCCTGGAAAATTCGCGGAGGTAGAAAAATATAAATATTAATGCCTTAGCGTTGTACGAAGATCCAGCATACAAACAGATGAAAGGAGAGGGTGTAACATTTATAAGAGATACAAGAGTTTTTACGTGGAAACCCCTAAAAAGGGGGAAAAAAACCACGGGACCTGGCCCAGTCTAAATGAATCCATTAGTTTTTGCAATCTATTACAAATGAGGCCCTTCCTTAAGAGGAAGGTCTTGGCTCGATGTAGTAAATATGCATCATATATAGTATATTAGATGGTGGGAGTTGGATGAATCAATGTTGACATATTTATTTGGGGAGGCAAAATCATAGTTGGCGAGCATTGTATATCGGAAGAACCATATTCGGCGGGTGATGGGGGTCAGAAGAATTGTAGTCGGCGAGCGACAAAGGTTGCGAGGACCGTAGTCGGCGGGCAATGAAGGTCAAGAGGCTCATAGTCGGCGGGCGACGAAGGTCAGGAGGGCCGTAGTCGGCTGGGAATGTAGTCGGCGGGCGACGCGGGTCGCAAAGATTGTAATCGGCGAGCGACAAAGGTTGCGAGGACCGTAGTCAGCAGGCGACGAAGGTCGAGAGGACCATA
Organism: Dendrobium officinale; assembly: GCA_019514585.1. Taxonomy (NCBI): domain Eukaryota; kingdom Viridiplantae; phylum Streptophyta; class Magnoliopsida; order Asparagales; family Orchidaceae; genus Dendrobium; species Dendrobium officinale. The sequence goes on along the minus strand of CM033690.1, from coordinate 52,253,280 downwards.
GTCGGCGGGCGACGAAGGTCAGGAGGACAGTAGTAAGCGGGGAATGTAGTCGGCGGGCGACGTGGGTCGCAAGGACCGTTGTCGACAGACAACAGAGGTCAGAAAAACCATAGTCGGTGGACGATGGAGGTCCGAAAAATTGTAGTCAGCCTGCGACAAAGGTCTGGATGACTCTAGTCGGATGACAGTAGTTGGGAGGGCTGTAGTTGGCGGACTGGCGGAAGTACTGTGGTGTTCAGTGGATTGGCAGATGTCCATTGGTGCCCGAAAAGAACTCTGGCTACGATCGGGAATAATTCCAGCAATAATTGGCAGATGAGCAGAAGTCCGGCGATGGTCGGCGGATAGGCAGAAGTCTGGCATTGGTCAGCGGACGAGCGGAAGTCTGGTGGCGGTCGGCGAATAGGTAGAAGTCTGGCATTGGTCAGCGGACGAGCGGAAGTCTGGTGGGGGTCGGCGAACTGGTGGAAGTCCGGCGACGGTCGACGGACTGGCATAAGTCCGTCGGTTGTCGACAGGAACTCCGGCGGTGGTCGACAGGAACCTCGGTGTTGGTCGGCAGGAACCTCAGCGGTGGTCGACAAGAACTGTTACGTCCCAGATATCTATAGTGAAAGGATTCATCGACATACTTTTCTTCTTATTCTTTCTTCTCGCTCAGATCAATACAGACATCCAGAAATGATAATTGCATTAAAGAAAATAAATACAATATAAAAATATAATTCACATTACGATATTTCACAATTACAATCCAAAAGTAGCGTCCAAAAGAATATATACAATAGCCGCTTGGGCTACAAAATAATACATGAACTAAAAACTACGAAAACTATGCTAGTGTCTGTATGCCTAAAATCATTAACCACATATAATGAGCTTAAAAAGTCCAGCAGTGCACCAAAAACCTACAACTGAAATCAAAGCACGGTACGGAAGCAATATGCATGTCAATTAGTCAAATCAATATTAGCCACTTACACATGATCATTGAATCGATGCAAATACAAAAATCAGTACATAAGTAATAATCAATGCATAAACAGTAATCAGTACAAAAATAGTAAAATCCTCAATCGATAGTAGAAGAATCATTAAACATTATTAAAGTCCGTAAAGCTCAATGAATCAGTACGTGCATCAAATCAAAAAAGAAATCATCGGATCAATCATATCAGTCAGTATCAAGAGAAATCAATTCCAGTCAATAACATCAATCAGTATTGAATCATATAAAACAATCAAATCAATACATCGTTAAGAACAGTTAAAATCACAACAATATAGTAAAAGCATATTCTATATCACATGTTCGGTGTATCACATGCAATATAGTTCATTTGTTCAGTGAATCATATGTTATCAGTCTTGTCAGTGTATCACTCTTATCAGTCAGTATTCGATGTATCACGTGTTATAAGATCAATACAATGAATCATAGTAGAATCGGTAAACAATATGCAATATCAATGAAATCGTGCAGTGACAGTAAACTCATAAATCCGTCAGTAAATCCATTCAATATCAATAAATTCGTTGATATCAGTAAATTCATACAGAAATCAATAAATCTGTTCAATATCGATAAATCAGTTCAATATCGGTAAATCCATAAATTAATCATAAGAATAATACTTTACACATGCATTCAAGTATAGTAGTCTTACTTAACAAGTACAATAACTGGCTATTAAAGTGTTTTTTAAGGTTAATATCAATGTTAGTAATCCGTTGGCTCAGTAAATAGAGTCGTCACTCTTGCCCGTCGGCACAGTAATCTCCTTATAACTCCCATCAGTAATCACGTGATCAGTAGAGGATAACACCAAACCCCTTTTAAAGGAAAGCCCGTCAGCCCACCATCATGTACAGGTCAATCAGTCTCCAACCAACGGTTCAACTAGTATTTACTTGTCTTTCAGTAATATATTAGTAGTATATTCAATCATATATTCACATTCATGTACATCTCATCAATGCATGACAATCAACAAACACAATTTAACTCAATTGAAGAAAATCCTTAAAATATCGTACAGTCGACAGAAATTCCAAACAGGATCAAAATACACAGTTTCAAAAAATTACAAAATTATCAGAAATCGAATAAAACATCATTTCAAAACTTTACTTGTACTGAAGCAATATTTTTCAACATCTAGAAAATTATCTATTCGATAAAAATCCCATAGAATTCAAAATACCCGGTGAAAAATCTCCAGAAAATATTTAAATCGTGCAAAATCATCATTTCAATAACATACCGAAAGTTACGCGGTAAAAGTTTTGTCACTACAAAGATATGCACATTTTTTAGTAACAAAAACACAAATCTGAGCAGAAAAATACCAAAACGCGAAATCTTCGAAATCAAAATAAGATTCGGATTCCTTACAGTGAAACAAACAATTCTTCCAACAGTAGCGTCGGACGAAAATCGCACCGCGGCCTACAAAACCAAGCTTTTTTTCCTTCTGTTTCCTTCTCTTTCTCTCTCCTTCTTTTCTCTCTCTTCAAAAATATCTCAAATCATCTATTTAATGAACTCGATCGTCCAGACAATGTTTTCCATTCGTCTCGGGACTAAGCTCTCTAGACACGAGCATACAAACGATGTCTGATTTCGTCCCTAGACGATGCTCTCTGGCAAAAATTTTGTTCAGTTCGTCCCGGACGAACTCAGGTTCATACAGACGAACCTGCACATACTCAGTTCGTACGTGTAGTTCGTACGTACTAACCATACATATTTTCAAAACTTTCTTCAGTTCATTTGTACTAAAGTCAGTTCGTACATACTAACTGCACAAAAAAAAAATTCAGAAGGGTTTTACAGGAACTCCGTCAGTGGTCAGCAGGAACCCCGGTGGTGGTCGGCAGGAGCTCCAACGGTGGTCGGTGGTAAGAGAGCTCCGAAATCCCCTCATGAGAAGAGTGAGGGCTATTTATAGTTTTTTTGAGAGTGGCATGACTTGTAAATATATGGAGGATCAAGATATTTTTTGGTGACATATCAAAAATAATTTTTAGAATAAAATTAAAATTAAATTTTTATATAAAAATTATTTTAAAAAAACTATCCCGAACGGACAAACGAAGCTGAGTCATTTATTGATTTCCTTAAACTTTATTGAGGAAGAGTTAAGTATAGAAAAATAGTATCTAGCATTAATCACCTTAAATTTTATTGAGTAAGTATAGAAAAATAGAATCTAGCATTAATCAGTAAGCAAGCACACCAACGCTCACGATTTGTCCACGTTTAATCGGACGTCCAATGTCCTTACTGTTCGCACGAGCAGCTCCCGCATAGAATTTCACGATCGCACCTCGTTCAAACTCGCCACGAAACTTATAAGGACAAACGTAGCCGAAAATTACAAGCTCACTCACTGTCCTCTCCCTCTCTCTCGCGCGCGCGCGCGATCGAAATTCCCGGCGAACCGACAAGCGCTCTATCTCTGTGTCATGGAAGCTCTCGTGTGCCGAGAGATTGGCGATCCGACAGTTCCGTTATCTGATTCCTCTCCAATTGTACTGTCTCGTTCTCACCCTGTTCCGGAGCTCAATTCTCCCACTGCCCTTAGGGTTCGGATCTATGCGACGAGTCTTAATTTCCACAACTACCTCCAGATACTGGGGAAATACCAAGAGAAGCCCCCTCTGCCGTTCATCCCCGGTTCCGATTACTCGGGCATCGTGGAGTCCGTAGGAGAGCGCGTCTCCTGGTTTAGGGTTGGGGACAAGGTTTGCTCGATGGCGAGTCTTGGATCCTTTGCTGAGTTGATCGTGGCCGATGAGAAAGATTTGTAAGTTTTTTGTGGCATTTTTTTTAATTAACATTAAAACTAAGTCTTTGAACACTTCAAAGAGCTGGTAATGCCCTATGTACCCAGCACCCTCTTGGACCACTGCAGCACAGGCTCACTGCAGCATAGGCTCACTGTGCTGAAAGCAACTCTCTTGTCTTCTTCTGTTTTTTTTTGGGGGGACAAGGAGTATCGGCCTTCGGCCACTAATCTCCCTGGTCGACCTAGCATGCAACCCACACCAATTTACACGGGCCGACACTTAAGGCTGTCACGAAGCGTCGAGGGGATTCGAACTTGATACCTGGCCTTTGGCCAGCCAAGTCTCCACCACCAGGTCACCCCGTGGTGGGTCTCTCTTGTCTTCTTCAGAGTTAAGATAGTGTCACCAATCAGAATGAGACACATCACCCTATGCTCAGTACCACAACTTGGTATTGTTCGGTACCGCTTGGTACTCGGGCTCAGTACCGTTGCTGTGGCACATTTTGATTGGCCTCCGGACAGCGTTTTGCATCCGGTCTCCGTACAGAATAGTTTCTCCTTCAAGAGAAATATTTACAAGTTTTTTGATGAAATATTTTGATATATTGATAAATCATATGGTGGATAAATGAGCCATGTCATATAGATGAGATTAGTGCCTAACTAAAATTCTCTTCCATTGGTGGCATTTGGGTTATCTGTTATTTGTTGGGCAGAGAGTTAGTTTTTTTTTACTGTTTTTAAATCAGTTTTTTAGTTAAAAAAATTAAATTAAAAAAAAAAGAAAAAAATTGTTTTATGAAATAGAAAGAAAGTTGTCCCAAATGAAGCTTTAATTTGTTTAAAAATAAAATGTGACTATTTGATAGAATTTGAAGTTGTTTGTGATTTTAGAAATTTTATTTATTTCTCCTTACACCCAAACAAACGATATAGATTAGTAAATTGATTATTTTCTTAAAATGTAAATTTAAATTTCGAACAATCACATTGTGCTCTAATAGAACTTATATAAAAAAATATATATTCCTCTTTTTTTTAATTTTTTAATCTATTAAAATGTCTTATATAATTATTAAAAAAAAAAAGAGCATTCTAGTACATTATTCTTTATTTCATTAATGCAATGAAAATGTAATATATGCATCAAAATTATAAAATTTAAAATTTTATAAGAATTTTTTAGGGATCAAAATGGATTTAAAATTGATTCAATATGAATCATATTGATTGGAACCCAACCTGTTTAATAAACTGGTCAAAAAGTTGACTTGAATCCGATCCGTTGGCAACTATATGACTCATATTCAACTAGATTACTTGTTTTGATTAAAAAATTTTGCAACTTAGTAACTATAAATTTTAGATTAATTAATCAAAATAAGAAGAGCATATCAAAAAGCAAAAGAATCTAATGAAAGAATAATTAAATTAGTCTCTATTGGATCAAAATTAGATTTATGGGTTAGTCAAAATACAACCAAGCAATTAAATAGATCATAATTTCTAACTTGAATTTAAATTATTTATTAAATGAGTAAATCTTAAACCTAATTTATATGCTCAAATTCAAGTCAAATTATATTGATTGAGGCTTCGTTTCTGACTGTTATTTGTTATTTCTTAAAGCATCTTTTTAATCAAAAATTTAAAATTTTATACTAAAAAACTGATTTAAGAAGTAACAAAAAAAGTCATTTACATGAGATAATTTTTTCACTAATTTTTAAATCAATTTTTTAATAAAATTTTAAAATTAAAATTTTATATTAAAATTTTATTTTAAGAATCATAACAAAAAAAACTGACCCAAACGGACAAACGAAGCTGAGTCACTTCCTTAAATCTTATTGAGGAGGAGTAAGTATATAAAAATAGACCCACCGTATCTTAGCTCGTGTGGGAAAGAACCTCCTTGGCAAAGCCGAGGTCTCGAGTTCGATTCTCATGGGCGGCCACGAAAGCCTTAAGTGTTGGCCCGGGCGAATTGGTGTGGGTAGTCCGTTAGATCGACCGGGGAGATTAGTGACCGAAGGCCGATACTCCCTGTCCCAAAATATATATATATACACCAACGCTCACGATTTATCCACGTTTAATCGGACGTCCAGTAAGCACGAGCAGCTCCCGCATAGAATTTTACGATCGCACCTCGTTCAAACTCGCCACGAAACTTATAAGAACTAACGTAGCCGAAAATTACAAGCTCACTCACTGTCCTCTCTCTCTCTCTCTCTCTCTCTCTCTCTCGCCCGCGCGATCGAAATTTCCGGCGAACCGACAAAGCGCTCTATCTCTGTCTCATGGAAGCTCTCGTGTGCCGAGAGATCGGCGATCCGACACTTCCGTTATCCGATTCCTCTCCAATTGTATTGTCTCGTTCTCACCCTGTTCCGGAGCTCAATTCTCCCACTGCCGTTAGGGTTCGGATCTATGCGACGAGTCTTAATTTCGCCAACTACCTACAGATACTGGGGAAATACCAAGAGAAGCCCCCTCTGCCGTTCATCCCCGGTTCTGACTACTCGGGCATCGTGGAGTCCGTAGGAGAGCGCGTCTCCAGGTTTAGGGTTGGGGACAAGGTTTGCTCGATGGCGAGTCTTGGATCCTTCGCTGAGTTGATTGTGGCCGATGAGAAAGATTTGTAAGTTTTTTGTGGCATTTTTTTTTGAATTAACATTAAAACTAAGTTCAGACGGAGGGGCTCTATTTTTTGCCGATCATGCTTTGGTTGTCGATGCCCTTTTATGTTATTTTCATTGGTGTATTTCTAACTTTGTTGAAACGCGAGTGAAATTTACTTGTGTAGGGGGAGTAGTATAGTATGGAGGAAATTTTAATACCTTAAATTTATCGAAGTTTTTTTGTTTTTTTTTTTGGTGGGAAGTTGAGCGTCTAGCACGGGGCTAGCGAATGCGGGAAAGAAGGAAGAATTTCAACCAACTGATCCTCGCAGATTTTTTTTTATTTAGCTCTAATGTTTCAATTATGTATATTATGTGCTGCATCTACCTATGTTTTCTATAATAATGAAGTGTTGAGATGAGAAAGATTTGGCATATGCCTTGATCTTTTCTTGGAGGCCACCTTGGTAATGTGCTGCTTCTTGGTCAATCTGCCTATCACATTTACTGTTACATGAGAATGACGGCTACTTAGTTCCTGTAAGTTGCCTGAAATATGTGTAATCTATGTTCCCCTACTATTCCTGCCCCTGCTTTTGTTTAACTTGTTTGACCTTTGTTTGCAGATTTTGTTTCCTTATGCTTTCTTATCATTGTTCATTTTCTTTTTATACTAGAATCTTTTTTGAACAACTCTCTTGAATGCAAGGTTATTATCATCTGATATGTATAGGTCATGTTATCTTCTTTTTGGTTTGCTTGTTAACATCTAAAACTGTTTTTGATGTTCTTTCCTCGATTAAAAAGATATTTAGTGCCTCATGGATGTGATCTAGTTGATGCTGGCGCACTACCTGTTGCATTTGGCACTTCACATGTTGCTCTTGTCCATAGGGCACAATTAAAGGCTGGGCAGGTAGTTCTCCCTTTCAGTTATCCTTTTTTTTTTTTTTTGTGCATTTTATTGGTTGTCATCATCAGCATTATCTTTATTCTAACTATTTGAGTTCAACTTTATTCAGCACCATCAACTTTTTATTATTTTTTTATATTCAGAAGTTAATGATACGAAAACCTCTCTGTATGGGCACGACTAAAAACTGGTGTAATTTATTAGAGTATTGTTATAAACTCTGCAAACAAATCTGCACAAACAAGTCAATTGGGTTCCACTTTTTGAGGAGGATTTTTATTGATCCACCTAATCAAGTGATAGCGTAACATGAGTTTTTATGTAGGTTTTTTGGGGAGTGTAGCATTGCTCATCTTTTATTGGCCGAGAGTTGTTATATTCACATGTGTATATTGTGATATTAAGGAAAACTGCTTATCTTTAATTGTTTATATTCTGATAATGAGAATATTGCAAGGCAAGTAAGTTTTCTTTTGTTTTAAAATAAACTGCTTGTAGTTGGTATGTAAGCAACTTTGGCTTATGATGAAGCTTCGTTTTCTTCCGAAAGCTGCTCGTATTAATATGGGGTGTTGTAGTTGCAGCTGCGAAAAATATGCTTGGAATGTTTCTGAAATTCAGGCCATCATTGATACCTTGGTCAATACAAGAGCACTCTTGTTTATTGAATATTCTCATAGCTGTAGAATGAGCTCTAGATCTAATTTTCACATCTAAAAGGAGTGTGGATTATGAGATTGCTAGCATTTATCAGTGCATATATGCTTGTAAGGTTTAATAAGTATGCATTTGATTTCAGATTTTCTGGTTAGAATATAATAAATTCAACTATCAGGTATTTTTGGGTTAGCTTCAGCAAACTAGGATGATATTCATAATCAAGGGCTAGCCCAATTGGTTCAAGAATTTCCATGCTAGCAGATCATATAGATCAATGGAGAAGTGATGTTATGTTGGCATACCGATAGTTGGCTTCTATGATGCACAGACACGGTTGGACACGGTAATATAATTTTTATATTTTAAAATGTGAATAAAAATTTGATAAATAAAATATTAAAAATTATTTAGAAATAATTAGTTATTTAACTAGAAATTTTGCTTAAAATGATTAACATTAGGATTTTGAGAGGCAGACGTCGTTGTCGTGTATCAGACATCGAGAGAAGAGACGACAATGTTGTTGAGAGTTGAGCATCAATGTTATGCATTAAGTATCGGGCGTCGATGTTAAGAGGGCTTATGTCGTGGGTCAATGTTAAGAATACATCGGACAAAGATGAGCTATAAAGTTGTGGGTTTAGAAATTGCTAGATCGAGCATCAATGTCAAGACAGTGTCAGTCTGTCAAACTTTGATGTTGAGATGGCTTTGAAATGTTGATGTTGTAACGACGCCATGTCGGATATGTGTGTCAAATTTGTATTTAATATTTTTTTAATCGGACAAGTTTTTGGCGTATTTGACATGTGTCGAACGCGTGTCATGTTAGATACGTGTCGGACACTACACGACTCTTTGAAAAGAAGTGTCGGTGCATCATAGGTTGGCATACGAGCATATTTTAAAGTTTTTATTATGTATATTGTAGTATTATATTACTTCATACCTTTTGCATCTTGATAAAATGTAGTTATATGTTAAAATGAGCTCTTAAAGCAACTAATAACCAACCACCTTGGGCTTTGTTGTAATGGAAGTGCTCAAACCTGTATTTAGGGGGCACCAAAGAGAGCAATAGTTTAACCTGTGAGAAACAAAGCTAGCACCACAAACAAATATGGCATTGAATCAATAAATTAAAGCATAGTAAAGAGCACTACTTTAGGATTCAGGTGATTCAGACTAAGATTGATCTCCATCCATGGGGTACGAAGCTACAAATATTTCCACTATCTGAATATGGAGGAGTGCAAATTCTCTTTCACATAACTAATAAGGAGGTGTAGATAATATCTCACCAAACTAGAGCAATCTTTCATAAAAGAAAGCCGAAGAGCAAAAAAAGAACTTTTATCACTAAATTGCCAAGACGGAAAATAAATTGATCATCTCCCTTCATAATTTCAAAGAAAACATAAAGAAATCATCAGACTACTCCTTTTACATGTGATCTCATTTAGAAGTCTTGTTATTCTATCCTCTGATGATGTGTTAGCAAACTTCAATAAGCTTACTTCTCTCAGAGTATATCTAGTTTCTGGCTAAGTGTATAAATTCTCAATTGTAAATAATAATAATAATAATAATAATAAAGTTAATAATAAAATTCTCAATTGTAAAAAAAAATAATAATTATTATAGAATGTCCTTCCCCATATCTCTCTACCTTAAATCAAGGTTCTAATACAAAAAGGAAGCTTTGGATGAATCATAATTAAAGATATTTTTGGCTAAGTAAAATGGACATCAATTATGCAATCAAATCATGAAGATTTTGATTTTTTGTTTTTCTTCCGTTAATGTTTGTAATAGTATGCATTCAGCATTCTACTTCTTAAAAATATGGAGTTAGTTGTATTAGACAATCATGTTGTATTGAAATAATGTAAGATGTTGCTTGTATGCGATGAAAGGTAAAGCTTGGTGAATTCCTTTTGTTAGGATTATTTCGTGAGTTCTCTATAAATATTTTTTATATTTTTCTTTGTGTTATTATTCTCTTTGAATGATAATATATATTCTCTATTCATGTCATTTTAATGTTGTCATGAGTAGCCCATCTTCCATTTCCATCAAATAGGCATGGTAGCCTTCAATCCAAATATTTATAGTGCCTTCTCAGCATATCTCTATTATGTTAGAAATGATGCACATGATTTTTATTCCTATTTATTTCCATACCCAAAATCTTCTTAGCAGCTCCAATTTCTTTCATCTCAAATATTGAATTTGAATCAACTTTCATCTTCTGGATCTTCGTCTAGTTGTGATCGAGATATCATCAACATTTAAAGACCAAATATGCATAAATTAGGGCTTAGTAATGTCTAACCGTAACGGTCTCGAACTTTTGGGGCTTGTCTGCAAAAAGGCTGTTGAGAAGACTATTCTGCTTGCAAACAACTAACATAAATGGCTCCCAAGTTGCAGCTCATGCAAACAAAGATCACTAGTTGGGTGAATAGGCTAGAAAATAAGGCTTCGTTTGGGATGACTTTTTTGGTGCTTCTTAAAGCAGTTTTCTAGTATAAAAATTTTAACTTTTGAACTAGATAGTTGCTTTAAGAAGCAATAAAAAGTCGTCCCAAACGAACCCTAAATTTCAGAATATTGTTGTGTTTTGATAATATTATATTATTCATGCTTTACGTTGGACATTTCAGCTATTTCTGCTTTTACATTAATTTCAGGTATTACTTATTCTTGGTGCTGCTGGTGGTGTTGGACTTTCAGCTGTACAGATTGGGAAGGCTTGTGGTGCTGTGGTCATCGCTGTTGTTAGGTATGCTTGTATTGTTCTTATTTTTGGTCTGTCCAGTTTATGGTTTGTGACAAAGAGGAAGAGAGTAATTTTTATAAGAATTATAACTTCTAGGGGGGATGAAAAAGTAAAGTTGCTGCAGTCCATGGGGGTTGATTATGTTGTTGATTTCACCAAAGAAAATGTAATAGAAACCGTGCGGCAGTATTTAAAGACTAGAGGGCTAAAAGGAGTTGATGTTCTTTATGATCCAGTCGGAGGCAAACTTACGAAGGAAAGCATGAAGCTTCTAAATTGGGGAGCAAAAAATCCTGGTTATAGGATTTGCTAGTGGTGAAGTACCAGTTATCCCTGCAAACATTGCTCTTGTTAAGGTGGCCTATTTTTATTACCAAAATCTTTTTTTATATCTTTTGAACAGCATACTATGTTTTGATTTAAGTTTACTTATATGTCTTTAGTTTGGCTGTATCTTATTCAATTCATGGCCAATGTTATCTAGTATGGCCCAACTTAGAACATCGTTGACTATATAAGAAGTTCCATCATAAAAATTTCTTTTTTAATATTTTATCCCCATTGGTGGTGTTAGCATTTGATGTTTAGTAGGAAATAATATTAGGAAATTGTCAATAATTCGGGAATATATATATATATATATATATATATATATATATGTTCTTAGTTAGAATTGTTCTCTGATTTATTTTCTTCATATTGTATTATACTATACACCTATAAATAGGCAGTGTTATTTAGTGAATAAGATCATGTAATTCTCTACTCATAACGTGGTGTCATTGCCTCCTCGTTCCAATTCCTAGACTTCCATGTCCTCCCTACAATCCCTAGTCTTTCTCCAACCAAACCCCAAACACATGAATGGCGTCGCTCGTGAGCTCCAGTCAAACGACAAAACTTCTGGTATTTGATTGCAGGTGAACAGTGCGACGTCAATATTGGTGTTGCACTGTTCACCTGCGTTATTTTTCTATGTTTATCATATTTGAAGAAGAAACGCGCGAAGGAGAAAGACGGTTACCTGGGCGCAAATTTAGAGTTTGATTAGAGATGAATCACGCCATTTTTTGTTTCACTGCATTTTGGAGTGAAAAATGAGATTTTCGGTTGGAGATGCCTAGCAGTGCTTGCCTTGTTATCCTCTCACAGCTCCTTGCTTGCTAGTTGTGCAACCTTATCGAGCTCATAAACATTCAACACTCGTTTGTGGTGCTACAGTACTACATCTGCTGGCAATGCTACTTCTCCATCTTGCTTCTGCACCTCTTGTTGAGTAAATATCTGCTATCTTTTCTTTTTGAAACATAAGCTTAATTTGTTGTTGAAATTTCATAAAGAACAATACTTCTCTTGTAAAATTTCAGATTTTGACAATTGTTTGGTTCTTTTTAGGAATGATAAAGATGTCCTTGAATAATGTAAGCAATAAATTTTTGCTAAATTATGATTTAGTGACCTATGGATTGTGAATATTTTTGTAATTGCACAAAAACAATATAACTCCATCAGTTGAAAGGAAACTTGTGTTAACTCAGCTTTTCCCAATTTTATGCTATGCAGTTATGTTTGCAAGTTTTTTTCTAAAATACAAATTATGTTATGTTGTCTTAGGTTTCGTGGCTTTCTTACTGCTTCTTAAAGCATCTTTTTAGTACAAAAATTAAATTTTTTTGCATTAAAAAATTGCTTTAATAAGCAGAAAAAAAAAAGCTGTCCCAAACGAAGCCTTAGTTGCTTTCTAATGTTCTTGAATATCTAATGTTACATGCATGCTATGATATTCTCGAAATAATTCGTGTTTTTTAATGAATATTTTATGTTGATTCTCAGAAACTGGACCGTTCATGGACTTTATTGGGGGTAGCTATAGAATTCATCAGCCCAAAATTCTTGAGGACTCTCTGAAGGAGCTGCTTTCCTGGCTTTCAAAAGGCTTGATTAAGATCAAAATTTCTCACTCCTACAGCCTATCAGAGGTAAGCATAACACAATCCCCAGTCTCTCTTAAGCTTCGTTTGGGACGGCTTTCTTCCTGCTTTTTAAAATAGCTTTCTAGTACAAAAATTAAAAATTTTGTACTAAAAAACTGCTTTAAGAAACAGTAAAAAAGCCATCCCAAACAAAGCCATAGTAGGATAAATTTATAATGGTGAAGCAGCAGTTTGCGAAACAGCAGGTCCGCTGCTCGGTTCTTGCAATATCATCAGGGACAAAAACCCTAATAGGAATCTCTTATAGAGGAATTTCTCGATAAGTGCGTTTTATCATTATCAGCATTAGTCATATTACCAGTTATTTGTGATTATTTTCATGAATCCTCATTTTTTATTCATTTCTAGTGAGTATTACATTATATGATAAACTTATGTGCTATTTTCTTAAAGAGAAATTGGGTTTGGATATTCTCACCAAATTTTGGTGAGGATGAATTTTAAAATTCTTAGATTTATTTTGAGATGAGTATAATATATAAATAATTAGATAATTCTTATACAGTTCCCATCTCAAAATAAATTTATGATTTTTAAGCTTGTTCGGGATAGTTTTTTGTAACTATTTTTTTTCTCAACTTTCAAGAAGTTATTGTGCTAGAAAGTTGTTGAAGAGAATAGTAAGAAAATCTTCCTAAACAAAAGACTTGGGCTTCGTTTGAAACAAATTTCTCAATGCGTGATCATAGTTTTTGTTTGATCTTTATTTTTTTGTTGCTTAAAAAAAAATTATTAAGAAATTTCTTCTTCTTACAACCGTTATAAAAAGTTATTTTTTTTTTCTAGAATAATTCTATAAAGTTTTAAGAAAATTTATCCCAAATGAAGTCTTAATGTCTATCATAATCAAATTTTGTTGAGGATGTTTTGACCTAATATTTTTTCTTCAATTTTTATTTCATATTGTATTTGGTTTACTCTTTTTCATCACATATAGAATAAATGCTACCATGACCTCATTTTAATTCAAACTATTATAGTTTTGAGTTCAAGTTTTTACTATAGTTTGACATTTCTTGTCATGCAAGCAAAAGTTGATATATGAACAAATCTCTCTATTTTGTAGGGATTTGTTCAAAAAAAAAAAAACATAAATCTTAATAGAAAAAAAAAGTACGGGTATTTGCTAGGGACTTGTTCTTGCTTTACACATTTTAAGGCCTTAAAAAAGAGATCCAAAAGGTGATTTTTGGGGCCTTAAAAATTTTTTTTTTTTAAGGAATTCCTCATGGGATAATTCGACTCTATTGATCACTATATTTTGGCTTGTAGAACAGTCCGCAGCCCTTTCTTTCTCCAAAACTTGTTTCAGTTATCTGACCATCGTTCATTCATATATTGCTCCTATTTCAATTTTGAGATCTATCATGAATATTTTGATCCAATTATATGGTTTCTTATACTATAATTTGGGTTCAAAATAATAAAACAAAAAAAAAAAACCTAATTTTGAGAGATTGTATTTCTATCATAATCAGAATATCTTCTTTCTCATTCTTTTTTGACAGGCAAATCTTGCTTTCGCTGCTATTAAAGACAGGAAGGCTATCGGAAAAGTGATGATTGTGCTACAAAACAATTCTAAGCCCAAATCCAAGCTCTGATATGAACCTGATGAAGTAACTGGTGCACTTTTCTGCTCCTTTGCTGGTTATTTACCTCCCTTATCTCTTTATGTTTCATTTAGTTCATTTTGGACGGCTTTTTACTGCTTCTTAAAATAGCTTTTCAGTACAAAAGTTTAATCTTTATTCTAAAAAGCTGTTTTAAGAAGTAATAAAAAAATTGTCGCAAACGAAGTTTTAGTTTGCTAATTAATAAGAGGTGAGTAAGTAATCGTTGTAATCTAAAAGGCTATTTAAGGGTCCTGTCTGGTAAAATTCGCATTTAGAATGTTTCCCTCTGTTCAATCTAAATCTAATTAGGGAGAAAACTGTTCAGATATTTGGATTAAATTTTTAATTGCTGGATTTGAAATAATTTATTATTTATTGGGAGAATTGTTAAAATTTATCTATTTCTTTAGGCATATGATAATTCAAATAATGTTTATTAATTTCTTTTAAGATAATATATTTATATAAAGCGAACTTATTTATTTCTATTAATTTTGAGTATTTATTGAAAAATTAAATCTAAGTATACTAAAGCTTCTTAATCTGGTTGTTTTTTATAGAATGGCTATCAAAACATTGAGATTTGCATATCTAAATTCAAATAATTGCATATATAACATTCAAAACATACTTTTCTATATTTGTTCTTCAAAAAAATTAAATATTTATTTTACGTCTAACAAAATAAATCAGATTCGGAGAGGCTGAGGCGATCATTGGAGAAAAGAACAGCTGATTATATTTGATATCGTAAATAATTAATTTCACAATATTTTCAAGTATGAAAATTAATTAGGATTAAAAACAAAAGTAGTCTAAAGTCTAAAACTCGCTTTGGTAATAAAAATTATTTATATTCAGAAAGAATTAACACATTTCTTCCATTTAAAACCCAATATCTTATTTAATGATATGTAATATAAAATTAATTTTTCATTATTTGTGTTAAATACAATTAAATGATAAATTTTTTAATAGTTTAGATTTTCTAAAAGTGTAAAAATAAATTATTTAAAATAAATGTGACAAGAGCGGGCGTTTGGTCTAGTGGTATGATTCTCGCTTTGGGTGCGAGAGGTCGCGAGTTCAATTCTCGCAACGCCCCCTTCGCTCACAATCTAAATTTTTTATTTGGCACGTTAATTATCTGTGAAAAATATATTTAAACAATCCCTTAAAAAGGGCTGCTTACTTATCTATGCATTTATATCTAGATTTTTACATGAAACTTAAAATTTTAAATTATAACAAATATAGCTTTGATATTAACTTATTAAAAACCAAATATTATATGTATGCATATTATTTAACATTAAAATTGATATAAATACGTAAAAATTTAATAGCATTTATATAAATTTTCTTTTTAAAAAATGATTGATTAGATTTTAATGTAATTACATATGTTTATATTACATTAAAAACAAGTCAAAATTTAATAGCAATGGCACTTACGCCTTATTTGCATGAAATTTAAAATACGTAATCAATAAAAATAACTCATGATATTAACCACCTAAACAATTAAATTCACTACAATGCAGCTAAAAATTTCCCTACCAACCTCAGCTTGCTAATATTGTAAATCCACAAAGGCAACACCACCACAGCCATCAACAAGCCACTAACATCAAACTGAATCTCTATGTTTCAACAACCATCATCTAACACCACTCTCACTAGACTGCCATCGCCAGACCGATGTCACCTAATCAGTCTCATTGGATTAATTACTTTGTGCAAATGCCAACACCGTCCGGAGCCCAACCAGAATGTGCCACATCAACCCTTCGCTCGAATAATATTAAAATTTAAGCAAACAAATATAACTAATCCGACCTCCCTCAAATAAAATTATAGTCGCAGGACCTCTTAAAATGTTCAAAGAGAGGGAAAGTTGCTATCATGGCCAACTCGGGGAAAAAAAA
This sequence comes from Dendrobium officinale, assembly GCA_019514585.1. Classification (NCBI taxonomy): domain Eukaryota; kingdom Viridiplantae; phylum Streptophyta; class Magnoliopsida; order Asparagales; family Orchidaceae; genus Dendrobium; species Dendrobium officinale. The sequence goes on along the minus strand of CM033690.1, from coordinate 52,236,969 downwards.
AAGAAAATTAAGCTTGATTTTATAAAATTTTAAAAATGATTTCTCTAAAATGAAAAACTTTCACCACAGACAATTCAGAAGAAAAAACAAATAGGCCACAAATGTATGTAACGATAGCAACAAGCAGATTTTTGAATTTTTTAATTAAAAAATTACTTTAAGAAGCTCTAAAAAAAGTCACCCCAATTGAAACCTCAAACTTATTTCAATATAATTTTTTAGGCTTTGTTTGGAACTACTTTGTTCATGCTTCATAAAGCAACTTTTTAATACATTTTTGTAATAAAAAATTTACTTTAAAAGCATAAAAAAACTGTTGTCCCAACGGAAGTCTCTCAATCAATCTATATAAATAATTGAGATTTTAAGCCTGTGATTAGGCCATGTTGATGTAGAAGCCAATGCTGGACTGCATAAACTTTTTGGATGGCAAAATTTTCTAAAAGAAATATTTTGCCCATAAAAAAAAAAATTCATGACTTCAAATTTATTAGGTTCAGATATTCCAGCTCAAATTTAATTAGAATTTTTTTTTAATTACTAGATTTGCTTCGAACTGATTATAATATAAAATCAATCAATCAATTCTTAAAGCAAATCAAAATAACTAAAAAAAAAAAAAAACCATTCCATTCTAATAAAAATATGAATCAGAATATTCTCAACCAAAAACTCCTCTCCATGCAAAGATAAATTATTACATGCGGGAGTCGGACGTAGAGTTATATCTGGACTCCAATAAAAAAGTGACACGTGTCCTCGTACACATTGTATAAATTTATACACACTTTATATATTATGTATATAAATTTGTATATATTGTACATAATTTTATAATTTGTACATAGTATGCATAGTTATACACACTGTGTACAAGGACACGTGTCACATTTTTATTAAAGTCTGGACATAACTGGACTCCACACGTAACAATTTCTCCCATGTAAGGGGTGGGATCTAATGCCTTAGGATGGGATATATAGGGATGGCAGTTTCATTCGGCTCTATAGTTTATATAAAAAATTTAGTTTAACTGTACAGGATTAAAATAGTTGGAAAAACAAACTCGTTGAGCCATCTCCAAAGGAACGAAGGCCTGCAGGTTTCACTAGAGCCCTGCACAAGGGGCACGTGCGCTCTCTATCAAACCTACAAAAAAAAAAAAAAGAGAGAGAGAGAGATAGAAAAAATATAATACAAAAATCAGTTGAAAGAATATATTTATTGGTGGAAGGAAGGAATGATTGTAACTCACCATTCAGAAACACAATCTTCGCAGAAGATGTGCTTACAGCGAAGGAGTATTGGCACGTGCATCTTCTCCTGGCATATAGCACAGAGATCACCAGCTGCAATTACCTGCACCATATAAGCTCCATATTGATTGATCATTCACATCATTTCAAATATTTTAAGGCTGTATTTGGGATGACTTTATTTCTATTTCTTAAAGCAAATTTTTTAATAAAAATTTGAAAAATTTTTGTACTTAAAAATTACTTTAAGAAAAACGGTAAGAAAAGCCGGCCCAAACGAAGGCTTCGTTTGGGACGGTTTTTTCTTACGGCTTTTTAAAGCAGCTTTTTGTATACAAAAATTCTAACTTTTGTACTAGAAAGTTGTTTTAAGAAGTAGTAAGAAAGTTGTCCGCAACGAAACTTAAAATTCATCATTATCAAATTTTGGCCAAAAAATCATTTTATACGGAGTGGAAATGTAAACGTTAGACGTTTAAATTCTCCAAAGAAAGGGATGCTATATCAGTTTAGGATTGAAGAAAGAGATTTTTTAAATTATTGAAATAATTATAAGAGAATAAAATTTACAAGATGCCATGGAGTTATAAGAAAATTAATGGAATAAATTTTAATAAGAATTTATGCAGGTGTAGGGGAATTAATTTGATTAAAAAAAAAAAACTAAAAAGATAGAAAGCAAGTTCAAGGGTTTTCATTTGGTTTTTGTTGGCTTAGGGGAGTACCATGAAAGTTGATCAGGCTAAACATTAAAGAGGAAAAAATGTAAGTATATTGAAAGTCATTATGAACACGATAAAAGCAGAGACAATATTATAGATGTTTCAGGAATGAGAAATTCTCTCATTTGGGATGATTTTCTTACTGCTTCTTAAAGCAACTTTTCAGTACAAAAATTTTAATTTTTTAACTAAAAAATTATTTTAAGAAGCAATAAAAAAATTATCCCAAACGAAGCCTAAGATAAAAGTCGAAAGGGAGATAGTTGACCTGTTCTGCTGTTGCATTTGAGCCATAATGCACCTCTTTACAAGAAAGGTCCTTCAATGCTGCAAAGAATGATCGGACCTGTGGTGCACAAAATTCGAAAAGAAATTAAAATGGGCTATGCAAAGACAATCTCAATCATCGCAAGAGATTGGCGACATGTTAAATCAAGAGGGAGAAATTATAATAATTTAAAAATGGAAATCATATTAATACCTTCTCCACAATAGATGTTAACTTGAAAGTCAAGTATAGTCCAGTAGTAAGAGAAGAAAAGAGGCTTCCATATTCTTTGTTCAGGAAGAATCTGTACCAAACTGGTGTTGGCAATAATGCACGATATAGGAGGAGAAAATATTCCACAAGCGTTAGCATTTGACCCTGAAAGCAAAATTGAGATTGAAGTTATTTTTAAGATAGGTACAAGTATTTTACCTGGTCTATTATCTAGTTGTTATTTATTCGTATGAGATGCGGGAAAATAGATGAAACTGTTAGACCGGTCCCTAGTGGACCGGTCCAACCCCGGTTCTTTGCTACAGGAGAAGGGGCAGCGGCAAGCCTAAGGAGAGAGAGAGGGAGGAGTGGGCCCCACAAGGAAATCAAATTCAAACTATTTGGAGGCAAAAGAGGGGGCGGCAAGGGCAAGGGAGTAATTTGGCTTAATTAATTAATTGTATTTTTTATTTTTTTTAATTAATTAATTGTATGCTTTAAATAAGATGAAGGAATTAGGGTTAGATTTTCATGCATGATTATTGTTTCTCTTGAAGTTCTCTATGGTGTTTTGGGCTCTAGACTTCCTAGTCTAGAGATTGGAAGAGAACGATCCTCCTCTCGAATTGAAGATCAATTGTATTTTTGTTTCGTTCTTGCTTCACTTTGATTTTTATAAGATTACCTACTGTTTTTTATTATTTCCAAGAAAGTTCTTCTATTTTTCTCACTGTTGTACCGATTATTGTTAGGTTTGCTTGCGAACTCAAGTATTTCTCATTAGGGTTACCTGCAAACTCAAGTATTTCCTATCAGAAACCCTAGGCAAAAAAAAGCGGAATGAAGGTCAAATACAAATATAAACAATAACTTATATAGGTTCATCCAATTAGCAGCTACCACATACTGTCACCGCTATCGATCTCAATCAAATTGATTGGGGATAATTACAATACTAATCTTTTAGACACATAAGTATATCTCTCATATAAAGAGAAAAATCTAGGGCAGCCACAACTAAGTCTCTGTAAAAAATTTTCTTTAAGGGGAAGAATAAGCTCCACGACTCAAAATAACACACGAGAAGCACCTGGATAACACTCGAAACTTCAATAGAACATATACCACCCAAAACTTCTCTCAAACAAACCATAGATAGTACCTAGAAGAAATTCATTTGATCTTTTGTTAAGTTCAATTCTGCTAACCTTAGTAAGACATAATTGTATCCCAACAAATCCATGGCCTCTGTCTGCCTCACCTGCACTATCGAGCGCCAGTGATGGAACAGAGACTATGCAAAAATCTCCTTGGCAAGCTCGCCAACCGCCAAGTAGCTAGCAATCACCACCGGTGCCACACTCACAGGCAAGCTTTCCAGGCACACACGTAGGAAATTTTCCTTCTTATAAGAATGGGTAGTTCATTATAACCAAAGTTGTGTTGCTTTTGTTTTCATGTCCCTTCTCTGATGTATTTTGATTTCGGCTATTTTCGGATCTTTCTTGTACTGTCCTTTTCATTTTTGGAATTAAAAAAAAAAGTGAACATGGTCCTAGGTTAAAAGGATGATTGAGTAACAAACTTTGTAAGATGCAGATGTTTTTAGGGTCCTATTGAGTTTAGTAGCCTAGTTTTGGGTATTATAATAGCAAATAGTCCTTCATATAAACACAACCTTCACTTAAGATAGGTATTTTGAATTGGAAATATGTACTTCGACAATAACCTCCTCACATGGTATTGAGAGTACTTTCTCATCAAACTCAATTCAACTTGTAGATAATTAGACAATAACCTAATTGTTGCTCTATTACAGCACTAATTTAGCTAATAGCATAAATAAAATCTATACCAGAAGAACCTGGGGAGCATATGTGGAACATATTCTAAAAGATGATATGCAGAAACAAAGTTCTAATTATCTGCAAAAAAAATGTCTTCATGGATTCAAATGTCAAAAGTCTTGAGAGCAAAGTAAAAATAGATTACCTGCTTCCGATAGCTACGGCCTCGACTGTTCTTGTAATGAATTAGCAGAATGCATTTGATCACCATAGCTGCCTGTCGAACCATTGTATCTGAAAATGAGGAACTATTAAAATACTACGGTCATTTCTGAAAGGAAATATTAAGCAGCAAATATGCACAGAACATTTATTGCATCTAAATAAGGAATTCCAACATCTGTGAGCACATTAATACCAAGTAGAATTCTCAATTGCACAAACAAAAGCTTACCTAACAACATAAAAAATTTCAAACTTGTATAAATGTGTCTGGAACAAGATGAGTCAATGATAATGAAAAGGAGATAAAATGCTGTGAATAAAACAGTTTCTTTACATGAATTTGCAAAAGATAATTTCCATAAGAATCAGCTCCATAGAGCACATACATATTACCAACCGAATGAGATAAAGACTGGTTAGTGGTGGTTGGATAGGGATTTTCCAGGTTTAACGGGGACAGAAAAAGTGCAGATTGTCCAAATGAAAAGTAGAATCTACCAAATTTATGTCTGATTCGAGAAGATCAGTTGGGACTACAGTGTGCATGTGGGTAAATGCAAATGTATTTGGGTGGGGGGCCATCCAATAATATCCATGTTAAATATCAACCTTCCGTTGCTAGACTAATCCCCCTGCCATGAACAGTGATCCGTGGGAAGCCCGCCTGTATCACGTTGAATACCTTCCAAAACTAGAGAACTAATTTAGGAAGGATTGTATTACTCTTTATTGTGTAGTAATTTGTTTCTTTATATAAGCATCTTGTATAGACTATAAATAGGGATCATGTTGAATAAAGTGATAAGCTTTTCCCTCTCCAACTTACTATTTGACAATCCACTCTTTGTATTTCCACCAATGCATTAGCCCAAGCTAAGACTACATGCATTGCAAACAGAAAACACGTATGTATATGTGTGTGTGTGTGTGTGTGTGTGTGTGTGTGTATATATATATATATATATATATATATAAAGCTTTCAACCTGTCTAATTGCTCCCATCAATGGCCTTAATAAGCAATAACGGCTAGTGCATTATGCTAGAAGAAAGCGTCAAGCTGGTAAGGCCTTCCTTCAAAAGCTAATCCACTCCCCAGGCGACAAATATTATTATTAAAAAAAAAATGTGCGTGAAAGATAACCAAAAAAGAGAAGTTAGAAAGTATACCATTCACTAAAATAAAAAATATTGCATGCCAGAATGGTGGAATTTCCTTTGGAGGAAGCAGAACCAGTGGGTTCAGGAGATCATCATTCCTATACCACCAGTAGACACCAAAAACATGAAGCATGAAAACCAATGTTATTCCAACAAGAACTGACTTTCTTCTTTCCCCCTGCAAGATAAATTAACCATGTAACAAAGAATGCATATGTCAGTTAGTGGTATTTTTCAACCCCATTTCTTTTGTGATTTCTTCAAACAATGAATCCCAGGTAAAGAGTATCAAGCAGACTAAGTATTTAAGGATAGGCTAAAGATGAGCAAACAAATAGACTAGAGATGGTTTCATTATGTGCTTAACAAAAATCCCTGGAATGGCATGGATGATCAAGAGCTATAGCCCTTGATATAAATGCACCTGCTTTGACAAGCAAAATGAAATGTAATGGACACTCCAATATAGTATCAATCATAAACTAGCTCATATGTAGTGAAAATATAAAAGTTTCTGCTCATTGGGAATGCAACATATGAGCGTTGAGATGAGCGCATTTATATTCTAAGTTTGATATTGCTTATGTTGTTTTTCACCCATTGACATTCTAAGTTATGATTTTACATTGGTTTATTTTAGTGTAAACATGCTTTTAGCGATGGCGATCACTATAGAGACTGGGTTGTGTTCTCTAAATGCATGTGTTAGTTTGGCTTTCTCATTGGTTGTTTTCCTGGTCTGGTTCAATTCCAGTAGTTGGTTCTATGGGTTGCCAATTTTTCTTGTGGCTATTATCCATGCTTCTAACAGCTAATCTCTCATAGCCAGAGTCATTGATCTGTTATTTACTGCAGCTTAAGCCACCTAGAACACTGTTCATTCAATCGCTATTTTTAATTACTGGAATTACTACTTGCTGAAGCCGTGACTTTGACTGTAGTAAGGAATTGGGATATGGGAGTCAATGCACTGGCATTGTATAAATTTAGGATTTTCCAGATTGAGATCCATGGTTTTGGGAAAACATATATTTCGAGATATTTCTGATTTAGGGAAATCGATCTTCTTATGATTACAAGAGTAGATGTTAATGCATGTAAAAATCAATCAACTGCTCAATGAAATTTCAGTTTTCCGCTCAAACTTGTGTGCTGATTGAGTGTGAATTCTTTGCATGTGGTGTAAATGGTGATTTGACGTGAATTATAAAAGTATTCTGCTTGAATTGACGCGAGATCTCTGCTTGAACTGACGTAATATCTGGACTAATATTTAAGTGATTTTTTTTTCATCAACATAATTTGTGATTTATTTGCGTGGGTGATTTATTTGACCAAATTTGTTAGAAGTTTTTTTACAACAACAGTGTGATCACAATCATCGTGAGATTTTATTCAAGTCAAATTTCTTGTTTGGTCATCTTCAACTTATCGCTCTAAGGAAAATTTTCCATCCTTCATGATTTTCATTAAAGAGTTGAGAATTTAACTAATTACAAGTTTGTTGACTACAAATTTATTCTTCGTGAGTGATTTTCTACATCTCATCTTAAATTTGCACTAATAAACCATAGGCCTATTTCATCCAACAATGTACTTTTTGTATTCATAAACAAGTTCAATGAAGAACACGTATCAGCTGAAATTTTAAGCATAAGAAATGAAATGCTTGTAATATCTTGACAAATATGTCCAAGAACAATAACAATTCTTTTTGCAAAAACTCTACTGATATTTTTACTTATTTTAATCCACTTTGAACTAATACTAAGATATTCCCTAGAAGCAACGCATTATATGACCTGAATACAACGAAAAGCGTGCAAGGCCCACTACACTAAAGATAAATATCATAAAATGATTTTCTCAAAAGAAGATATTCAGCATAAGTGGATAAAATATTTCGATAAACCTTTCAAAGAAGGTCATGAGAATAGATTGACTTTAGTATGAACCCTAAATGAAAATAGAGATTTTTATTTTTATCATCGTATTAGTAAAAGCGAAGTTGGAGAAGTTTTAAATAAAATAAAGTGTAGAAAAAGCAGCAAGACATAATGATATTGGAATAGAAGTGTGAAAATGCTTAGTAGGTAGAAGAATTTCTTGGCTTACTAAATTTTTTTATATTATTTTGAAGACTAAAAAAATACCAAATGGGCGGGGGAGTGTGTTAGCTTCTATTTTTAAGAATAAAGGTGATGCACAAGAATGTGTGAATTATAAAGGAATTAAATTAATGTGTCATACATTAAAATTATGAGAAGAGGGAGTAATTGAGCAACGGTTACGATGTAATACTAATGTTTCTCAAAATCAGTTTGAATTCATACCGTGTAGGTCTACAATGGAAGTTATATATTGTTGAGAGGTTTGATGGAGATGTATAGAGAGAGTAAGGAGGATTTATATATGATATTTATGGACTAAGAGAAAATATATGATAACATTCCAATAGAAGTGCTCTGGAGAGTTCTAGAAAAGAAATGAGTTAAAAATGCTTATATTTAACTCATCAAGGATATGTACTACGAAGTGTTGTTACAACACCCGGATATGTTCAAACACAAGATAGTTTGACCGAGTATTATTTCATTTCGGTTGAATTAACCATCAGGAATCAACTTTAAGCCCATATCTATGCTTAAGTACATGGATGTTCTTATAAACTTTTGCAAGAGGATATACCTCAATGTAATTCTTTTTTGCTGATCGTTATCCTATATGTGTGATGAGAATACTAGAGAGGAATAATGGACTAAAACTTGAATTATGGATCAATCTAATTCTAAAAGTTTCTTGGTTTAGCAGACAACTCTAAAATTGAATCGTTGAGGTACTTTATATTATTAATCTAATGGTGGATTATATACATGGTTGAATCAAGTCATTAAAAAAGTGCAAAAGTTTTAAATATCGTCGGAGCATACCTCTTTCCAAAGCAAACGCGAGAAGTAGATGGGTATATTTATTATATAATTTCAAGTTGGAAGTTGACGTCGAGGAATGCATCGAGTTTGTTG